>CM076571.1:252028540-252457106 GCA_034641835.2 Pinus albicaulis
ATTGCTGATGGTGGACAGCAGTCAGACACCGCAAGGCTGAAATCATTCACCCGGTGACTTCATTCACTGAAAGATCCAGACAATCAATCCTTCATGATGACTTCACTGCAGGGAGATCAGTAGCTGTCAGATTTTCAAGATGGACCGAATCACAAGAAGATATGCTCCTATGAGCCGAGATCACATTCCAGGCTTTCTGAATAAGATGCCTAAGGTAGATTGGTCAAGGAATCGGCCTACGTTTAAAGATGATGGTAAGAAGGATGCTGCTTTACATTTAGTTAGATTTCACATGCATATTCACAAGTTGAAGGTGGATTTTCCTGAAGATTGCTTGACGAAGATATTCCTGGCCAATCTGGAAGGTGAAGCTCAATCTTGGTATGAAAATTTGCCGCTGGCCTATATTTACTGTTTAAAGGATTTTCATGCTCTGTTCATTGAAAGGTATCAAGCATCTTATCCATCATTAAATTTAGTTTATGACTATTGAAAACATGCTTCTATTTTTATTGAAAGACTTGAGAAGTATTATGAAGATAATAATTTCATGGATGACGAGATCATGGAAGCTCTGTATGAAAATCTCTTCCAGCAGCATAAAGACGATTATGAAAATTTGCAACAGGATCAAGATCCTAGTACGGTGGAAAATGAAACCATTTTGCATCTTCACAGTCAACAGGAATTGCATGAAATAGATCAGCAGGTTGAAGATGTCTATATGGCTGAAAATGATGAAAGGGAGAATATCATTTTAGATCTGCCCACAGAAGAAGACAGCATGCAGGGAAGTCAAGTTTCAATTGCAGTTTGGGATAATGTCAAGTCAGCCGTTTCAGATTCAGATTCAGATCGTAATGACCAAGCATACCTTGTGCTGAATCCTGAAGAGGAGAGCTCTTCTGTTGAAATCATAGACAGAGTTTTGGATTCAGATGTTCATGAAAAACAGAATGAGATCTTTGTGCAAGTAAGTGATAAATCTCCTTTCAATAAATCAGCAATAAATGATAGTTTGAATGCCCTGTCATATGAAGATAATTACTGTTTAAGCAGAAGAAAACAAAAAGCATTGTCTCCTTTGTCTGAAGATGAGATAGATCTACTTTTGAAAGGTCTTGTTACAGCCCAAGCTACAACAGATTCGCAGTGCACACATAGTCAAGAAAGTGTTGGTGAAACTTCTTCCTCTTTTGAAAAAGATGACTTTCTTGTAATCAGTTTTGTAGATCAGCAAACAGATAATTTTTTCTTTCACAAAGATGAAGAGGCTGTCATGTTTGATAATCTTGAAGATTGTTTTTTGTTTAAGAATGACCTAGATCATGAAGTTGAGAAATATATGCCAGAATTTCTCATGGTCAAGGAACTTACAGCTAACACTCAGATGGCAGATACCTCTCTGTGCATTTCTATCCCTCAGAAATCAATTGTCCTTTCAGATCAGAATGGAGTGAATACTTGTATTTTTGCAGCTGGATCTCCAGATAAGCCAGTGGTTCAGGATTTTCAAGACCCCTTCAGCATTCTTCTGCAAGCATTAGAAAGGATAAATATTGCCTGGTTCATTATCATAAGCTTTGGTTTCAGTGGTTATTTTGAGTTGCCTACAGGTTCATCATTCTGCCTGCTCAAGGAGAGTAAGAGCAGAAATTTGGGGTGTAGCCATCTGCTGGATTGGTTACATTGGAAGGCACATTACACATGATTGTACATATCACATCAGTATGCAGGTGGTTGCCATCATGATTTTAAAACTTGATGGACTGCTGCCCTTTTCAAAAAGTTTTTGTTTTAATTCAGTCAGTTTTCAGTCATTTCAAGTCAGTTTCCAGTCAAATAAATTAAGTCATCAGTCTTTTGTCGTTTCTTTGAAATAATTATTCCATCGCCCAATGGATGGAGGCACTGTCTCCTCTCCCAAAGATCTGCAGATTCTTGGCACCTCCAAGAAGCGGCAGCTGCCATCCCCATTGGAGCCAATGTTAGACTCGGTCCTGCAGTCCCTTGTCAGAATCAAACTCTCCAAGGTTCATTTATCATCAGTTGCAGTCACTGATGTTGCTTTGGTCCAGAAAAGAGTCATTTTAATTCTTGAGCCCAGGGTTTTTGTCTTCATAAGTGCTTCAATAACATGTGCAGGCCAGAGGAAGGTTCAATAAGTTTCTTATTTCAAGAGTTCTCGTCATTAATAATGCTGAAGGAAATTTCTTCTTCAAAACAGAGTTTTGGAGAAGAAATCATTAAGTTTGTTTAAGACACGATTGATAAGGTGTTCCAAATTTTACAATTCTTCAGGTAGCCCTCGTCATCTTGTCAGTTTTCAGTAGCTCCTATCCCTGCAAAACAATCAATAGAAGAGCCATCAATCAAGCTCAGAAAATCAAAAAGGGAATTTGAAAGGCAGAGTTTGTATTAATGTGAAAAAGTGCCGAGCTAAGACAAGCCACCATCCCTGCAAAAGACAACAAAGAAAACTCTTTAGAAAACAAGGAGGACTTGCTCAACTGGAGCCCTGAATTCACAGTTGTTGGAACCAATGTTGAATGGATTGCTAGAAAACAAGTTTGCAGAATTCCTACTTTTCATGTTTATTGTGAGTGGTGAACTGTGTGGTAACATGATAATTATGTAGCTCTCAATACATAATTCAAAAAGAGTTCGAATTTAAATTTGAAGCAAAGGTCGAATTGCAGATTAGAAGGGCGAAATATTGTTTTCAAAACTGAATACCGGAGGTGTAAGAGGCGCGCTACTCACACAGGAGGCGCGCTACTCATATAAAGCGTGCTACGCATATAGCCTCCCCAGCCTGTCTAAATTTACAAGCGCGCTATGCACATGCAGCGCGCTACGCACTGGGTAAGAGCGCTACGCACAGTCTTAGAGCCAAATTTTTTTCCCTTGTGTCCAGTTTCATGCAAAACGCCTCAATCGGCTTGCAAGTGCTGGATGGATGGAAGGAAGTCGTGGGCGTTTAGGCTTATGCTGCAAAACAATGAAATATTAAATTGTTCTCCAATAGCACAAGCTGGCCATGTTATACCTCAGAGCTATGTGCCAATCATTGTGAGCCAGTTTATGGATGATTTGACAGCTGAAGAGACTGGAATGAGCAATGGTTCAGACAGAACTTTGGAAAATAGTGGTTCAGACCTGATGAAAGCTTCCCGTTTGAGGGATTTCATCAAAACCTTGCTTGAGAAACATTTTGAAGATGCAAAGAACAAGTTAGATTCCATTGACCGTTAAAGAATATTGTTGTCTTAGAAACGTTGTGAAGACTGATGAGGTTTCTGAGAATTTAAGCAGTGCAACATATTTTGGTGGTGAAATGACTTGCAACAGGGAAAGCATGAAGGGAATCTAGTCTTTGTCCAATATCTCCATTATTAATACATAAACGTTTGAAGAGATACAGTTGTTTGGAATTTTATTTTCACTATCTAATTAGTAAAATTCATTAAAGAGTTTCCCTTTCTCTTGAGATGAATACGAGAATTAGGACTGGGCAAAAGAGCCATCAGGCTGACATTTACCAGGTCGAGTGATACTTTTGTTGGATGAGAATCCCAATATGTGTTTGGGTCGGTTTGATGTTAACTGGGTTTATGGTGTAAAACAACATGGTGGATTTTTGTGAAGATAGCTATGGGTATTTTTGCAATGCTGCCAACGAATCTTTCATACAGTGTTGGAGCTTCGTTTGGAGCATTCTGTTGGTGAGGATGGGAATAAGACAATGCTTGATGCCCTTACTGATGTTTTAAGTAGTGAAGCATCGAAGGAGCCTTTGGTCCTTTTCATAAAGGATGTTGAAAGATCGATAATAGGCAACCTGGAACACTACAAGAAATTCAACCCTCTCCGGGCACAGTTGTCATCATTTTAGTTTAAAAAATATTTTTATTAAAATTAGTTTTTATTCAAATAGCATTTTGTTAATAAGTTAGAAAAGAAAGGAAAAACAAGTGGCAGTCAAAGGCGGAAAGTTTAAATTTAAATGGAGACATCTGCCACAACAGAGCGTACTCTCTATTTTGGTCTTCAGTTACAAATTTAAAGGGTCTTCAGCTAAATTCTTAGTCTTCACTCTTCATTAATGATGTAAAATAAACAAATGTGCTTTTCTATTGCTTTTAAACTGAACTTTTCCTATTTTTTGTGATGATTGATGTAACGATGTTCCTATTTTCATCGATCGATTTATCACATCTGCGAGTTATAATTAATATGCTTCAGCAATCATGATAAAAGGATGCAGAAAAAGGCGTGAGAGAAATAACTTGACGCATCATTATATTGATTTGACGAAGAGAGTAATTAATTAAGTGCGGCTACGGTTTCATCAGTTAACTTGTGGCTGGGTTTAGCATATGTTTCTTCTACTGTTTCATATGTAATCTCGTAATGTTTTACATTTCATTCATAATCAGTTCGCTGGATGCTTTTGCAGTAAGATAGGTAGAATCCAATTTATTTGCTCTGCCTTGAAGGAGCGTTCAGTATTTGTGTAATTTTCTTCTGTTGGAAAGGATTCATTGTTTAATGCCCTTTTCATCTTTCTTAAACAGTCTTTACATTCCATTTAATTTCAATTTAATTGTTAAACTTCATTCCTATCTCGCCTTATGAAATACCCTGTGCCTTTGATTAAATCTCTGTTCATGCTGTCCTTAGTCCCCATACTGCCCAGAAAACCCAGTCATTTATCAAAAACCCAAAAAATCAAAATCAAAATTTCCTATCTCTTTACTAGCCTAAAATCAGTTCCCATTTTAAGTCATCTCGCACCCTATTGCTCATTTTATCGAGATTGACTGGAGAGAGCCCTCTCCTGTCCTCGTAGGGCTAGCTACGAGGCTGAGCGTGGTTTGATGTTGCCTCGAGTTTTTCCTTCCTCAGCCTGAGGCAGATTCGAGCGCTAACATAGTGGCGACCATACTGGGGAAGTCTTCCCCGGTAAAGGATAACAAAGTTCAGATCCTTTCGCAGTATTCTTGCAGTCATCCAGTCAATTTGTGCTTTGCAAGTTTATCAGCAGTTCACTTGATTCCAAATTTCCATGGGAGTTTCCTTTCGATTCTTCCCTTTTCCTGCACATCAGAGAGCATTTGGGAAGAAATCAAATAGCAACCAGGATGCTTAGATGGTTGCATTGGTTGTTCCATTTCACTTGATCGGGTGGTGAAAAGTACAATTAGAGTAGGTTTGATGAATAAGCTCTGCTTTGAGCATCTTTTCTAGCTTGTCAGTTGTGTTTAAGTATCGAGTCAGTTTTTGGTTGAGTGAGAGTCAATTTGTGTCATCAAGTCATCAGTTTTCAGTCATGCATTTCAGTTTTAGTTTTTGATTCCATTGCCCAATGGATGAAGGCACGGTCTGCTCTCCCAAAGATCTGCCGTTCTTGGCAGCTCCAAGGAGCTACCATCCCCATTAGAGCCAATGTTAGAGTCAGCCTTTGTAGCTTTCCTTCAGTGATCAAACATGCTCTTACAAAGTGATTTTAATATGTCAAGGTCAAATTTTGTCATTTCAATGAGTCTTCAAGCAAAATTTGGTCACTAGGCATTAGGTCTAGGGTTTGTTTTCACTCTTTTCAAATTTGTCCAAATGTCGGTCCATGTCACCATTCAGTTGAGTGTACCATTATTCAGAGGGTTTCCATCATCATGTCAAGTTCCATTGGGTCATTTTACAGCTTGTTCATGCTTCAGTTGTGCCTTGGTAAGGTCCATTTCCCTCTCCTAGGGTTTTGGAGGTAATTTCTCTTGGATGGTCAAATCATCGGCAAAACTTGTATCCTGATGTTCAGACACCTTCCCCTATCATTAATGTACCTTATTAAACACTTCCCATCCTTGAGATCCCCCAAATTCCTCATTTTTCCACAAACCCTAGTTTCTTGCCACAACTTGGCAATTTTCTAGGCTAGGCCTGTGTTTTGCCCTTTTGGACCCCTTCCCCTCACTCGATCTCTAAGATTCCACTTTCCCCTGCTTCCTAAAATCCCTCCCTACTTCCAAAAATTTCCCCAAGAATTTAGAAGCCCCTTATTCCCTTCATTTCGCTTCATTTCGACAAAATCCCTTGTTTCACACATCGGGATAGGTTTCATTCAAATGATGTTTCAGAGCAATACAAGATGAATTTTTGGAAAATGAGAGAGGTTTTTGTCTAAAAAATTCCAAAGAAGAAAAAAATCCTTCACTTTTTACACAGGTGTCATGGTTTTAGAGAGATGTCAAGAATACCGTTGCCTTAGGAGAATTGATGCACCTGTTGGAAGTAGTGTTGGGAGATTTGATTTCTGACAGGGTAAATGAACTCCAAATTGAACAATTCCACTTGGGTTGGAAATTATACTCCAAGATATTTCCAACGAGCTATCACACGCTCAATTTGGACACCGGGAAGGCCTCCAAAAGCCTCCTGCAAAATACACTATGTAGCGCGCTACGCATATAAAGTGCGCGCTACGCATTGGGTCAGAACTCAAAATTTTTGCCACTGCTCTTCAAAATTCAAATTCTCTCAGTCTCCTTTGCCTCATGTAAGTTCAAATCATCTTGCTATTATCTTTGGTCAGTGTTTGGATTTGTTTGAAGATCGGTTGTAAGAGTATGAATGTTGAAGAACACAAACCCTACTCTCTTGTAAAGAAATGCCTCTTTAGGGTTTGAATTTGAAGTTTTAGAATTTGACTTTGGTGCCAAAACATTCCATATCTCACTTGTAATTTCCTTTCCCTAATACTGTCATATCATCATACAATGCCTCCCTTTTCCCTATTCCCTTTAAAATCACTCATATCACTTCGTCCCTCTCCTATTTCCCTATATCCCATCCCTAAAACTTGCCATTTGTTACCATTTTCCATCCTTCATATCAGTTATAGGTTCCAAAATTCCATAAAATCAAGTGACTGTACTCACATCCTTAATTTCACTTGACTCAAGCATATTTTCTTCACTTAATTGAATCATGTTGTTCCCATAGCTCATTTTCCCACAGTCCACTATTCACACGGCCTTATTTCCCACAGTTCCTCCCACATTTGGCGTTTGAAACAAAAGAACCAAATCCTCATTCTTCATCTCATTCAAGCCAACACATATTTTTCAACATCATGGAGGTGGACATCGATACATTATATGACCAAGACAGAGATTGCACCACTGAACTGCATACACCAGGAGGACACTGAAGCGTCGTGAAACACCTGATCCACTCCGGATTTTGGCCAAGGCTTCATTGGCTGGGCATGATACATGATGGAGGGTCTTCGCTCCGAATTTGAGCAAATTTGGAGAAATTTTTGTCATTTTGAAAAATTTTGGTCTCAAAACAGATTTTTCAGCAATACGAGTAGCGCGTCGACGCGCTCGCTTATGATTGGGACACTTGCTGAAGGAAAAAATTATATTTTTGGATTTTTCATGGAAATTTACACATGCTCCAGTATGGCCGAAGCATTTCATCAAGTTCTGGATGATCAAAAGGCCCAAAAACACCATGAAAACCACCTTTCTGCCACCTTTTGCACCAGCAGGAAGTACTTCTGGGAGAATGAATTTTTGGAGGGGACAATGAGCTCCAAATTGAGAAATTCTACTTGGGTTGGATAGCCAACATCCAGGGATTTCCAATGAGCTATCATGAGCTCAATTTGGATGTCAGGAAGTGCCCCAAAAGCAGGCTAAAAGACGCGCTACGCATATGGCTCTGGGGCGCTACGCATATAGATTTTTGGTCAATTTTTCACCTTCCAGCTCAGGATTTCGGCCAGTTGGACCAGTTTTTCTTGTGGATGTAATTTTTGAGTTGTCTTGATGTAATTTTATGGTTTGCATGTAACTTTGACTCACTTTTACCTATTCTAGATGATTCACTCCTAAAAAAGTAAAAATCAAGTCAAAGAATCAGTTTCCTTCCTTTTAGAGGCAAGTTGTTTGGATGCCTAGATTCTAGCTCCTTGTTTGGAATTAGTTGGAACTGCTCCTAGAAGGAGGAATTCGACCCCTAGAGGTGTGGGAAGGGGTTAGGATGCTCTATATGATTTAATTTCTCAATAATTTTCAGAGGTTGGATAGGTTGGACTCTTGGGAAGATTTTGGCACACTATTGTACATATTTTTCATATTTTGGCTAAGGAAAGATCAGAGATTTTGCAGCACCTGTTGGGATTCTTGTGGCTTTCAGTTCTTGATGGTGTTTTCTCTCAGTTTATTGTAATTTCTTTCATGTTTAATGTATGCCATTCCCTTCTTATGTTTCTAAAACTAAATGAATGAGTAAATGAGGTTGAATCCATTGATTTCAGTGCTCTGCCTTTAAATTTGTTTAGTTTTACATGTTTTTGCCTGTTTGGAGAGGATCCATGTTCTCCCTTGCCCTCTTTAGCTCCTTGTCATTCTGATCCATCCATATACCCGATCAAAAGCATCAAGACTATTGCCTACCTCGCCCCAACTCGAATTCTGCAAAAATCTGGCCTTATCCCCGGACCCAAAATTGTTTTTCCTATCTTTTCAAAAAAAACCCAAAAAATCAAAATAAAACTTTCCTATCTCTTTACTAGCCTAAAATCAGTATTCATTTTTCATTATAAGTCATCTCAGCCCCTCTGAAAAACTTTTGCCGAGATAGACCCGGAGAGAGCCCTCTCCTGTCCTCGTAGGGCTAGCTACGAGGCTGAGCGTGGTTTGATGTAGCCTTGAGTTTTACCTTATTTTAGCCTAAGGTAGATTTGAGTGCTAACACGGCCTAGAAAATGGAATTCGATGAAGTGTGGGTTTGTGGATGAACCAAAACCACAACAAACAAAGATCCAAGGATAGAGATACCCTGTAATGCTTATGACCAACTGTGTTACTAACAGTGTGCGGCCTAGCAAATGGACTTCGATGAAAATGATTTTATGCGGTTGACCCATAACTATGATGTTGATTGTTGATGAAGTAGCAGGTGCCTACATAGCTTGGGGTGGGAGGGCACGTCTCCAAATAACCCAAGCCGAACGCTGTTACGATGAAACTGATAGCTACCATGTTGGTAAGAAATCTCTTGATATACCTTTTTACTTATATAGAAGCTTATAAAAAATGGCAGATAAAGTTCAAGTTAAATTTGAAGGAAATGAAACCTCACTCTTTCATCATTGTTTAATCAAGTATCTGGTTTTAGAGGAGTTAAAAATACTAGGCAGACACTGGTCTTCTTTTCTGTTTGTCAGTGGTTTTGAAGTGGATGCCATTACCCATAAAAGAATTCCTAAACCTAGAGGTATACCATCACCTTCAGTGGTAGAACAAAGTGAACCTTTAGTGGTAGAGAAAAGTGAGCCTATAGGGGCAGAGCAAAGGGAACCAATAATCATGGAAACAGAGAAATTGCAGAAACTTGATACACCTGATGTTTTACCTGCAAAACAAAATCCAACTGTGAACAAACCTGCAAAAAAAGAGCTAACTGTGAGTAAAAATGGCAGCAAAAGGATTACAAAAAGCCAAACAGTGGCTAAGGGAAATTTATAAGACATTCTGCATGCTATTGATATTGAGGAAACCCCCATAGTCCAAGCTGAAGATAAGGGAGGAAAGAAACTCAAGAAATCAAAATCAGCTAAGAAGTTAGAGTTTAAAGGTGAGGATGCAGGTTTCATGTTTCAGGCTAGGAAACCACTAACAAGGCATGCCAGAAAGGTCTTGGAAAGTAGTAAGGAAGCTTAGAAAGTCACTGAAACTGTCTAGCCACCACCAAGTATCATTGACCTATCATCACCTGCAAAAGAAGATCCAATCATCAAGCAAAAGAAAGGAAAGGAGAAAATCATTGAAAAAAAAGAGATTGAGGTCCTTGAGTGGCAGTTGAAGTTAGAAAATCATGAAATAGTAGTCTTGAAGAAAGAAGAAAGGAGACATAATGTTCAGAAGATACAGTTTGAGAAAATGAAAGAAGTTTGGGAAGAGCAGGTTAATAGTGTATCAAAGACTTTAGATAACACACAAAAATTGATCAAATGGAATCAGCCATTGAGAGGAGAGGTGAAGCATATCATAAGAATAAAATTTCACTCGAAATCTAGGAACAAAAAAATGAAGGACCAAGTCAAAGACCTCCAAGAGCAGTTAGAATTGATCCATGAGGAGCTGGAGAAGAAGGGCTTAAAAATGACTGTAGTGGAGGAACCCATAGCTCAACTTATCATTAATAAAGAGGAAACACCTCAAGGCTCCTAAATTGAGTTTGATTATGTTTTAAGAGGTTAATGGCATGTTTAAGACCAAGTTTCTACAGCTGGAGGTTATCTTTCTGAGACAGGGTCAAAATCTGGAAATTGCACAATTTTTCACAGTTTCGTAGCGTTTCCTACGGTTGAAGCGAGGAAAACGTTACGAACATTTCTGTAGCTGTATTTTTGTTTCTAAAACCACTTTTTGCAGCTTTCAAGAAGGGGAAATGTTATTTATGATGTGTTAGGTCATAATGGACACCATGAAAGAGCAAAGAAGCAGAAAATTTGAGTGCAAAAGCCATTTTTTGGATGCTACGAAAGCACACTATGAAACTTCCCTGTTTTCGTAGTGAGCTATTTTTTAGGGTTTCTGAGCAGTTCAAAAGCAGTTTTGGATAGATGGAAACATCCAACAGGTCAAGGGACCTTTCCACCAAACATCTATGACTTGAAGACCATGCAATGAAGACAACTCATGAGCTCAAGCTTTCGTTGAAGATAGGGTCCCATTTTCCTAAAAAATAGGGTTTGGTTCCATATGTTGAGGAGGATATTTAAGATGTCAAGTAGTGATGAGCTATGTCATAGCCTATTTAAACATGTGAGGCTTAGTTGGTAGACATGTAATTGTTTTAAAAAATAAGGTAGTTTTATGTAATAAATAGGAGTTTTAGTCTTATTAGGAAAAGGTCTGTTTTAGAGTCTAGCTGTCATTTTCTGATTAAAAGACATATTTTTCTATTATGTAAGGTGTCATAGGAATATTTTGATGAATCTAGCCAAGAGGAAGATCATCTATGATGTAAGAAGGTCTATTTAAGGTCACATTATCGAAGTTGTAAAAGGTTGGAGATTTTTTGCTGCATATGATGCTTTATGTAATTTGACTAACAGCATTAATACAGAGGAATTGTTCTTGACATACCTGAGATTCTCATGGATTTTTTAATGTCTTTCTGATCTTATATATTTATGTGTACCACTTGAAATATATTTCATCTTTATTACTTAGAATTCGTATGTTTATGCTCTGACTTCCTTTATTGGTGAAATGACTATGTTGCCCTATATTCTATATGTAATTTTCCTTTATTAAAGACTCTTATCTGCCTCAAATTCCATGTCAAGGAACCTTGCCACTAAATCTACTGATTTATTGATTCCATAAGTCCAATGGTTGTAAGATTGCATTCTTTTCAACCTACATACACAAAAATCAAGTTATTTTTCAAATAGAGTTAGCCATCTAATCCTATCATTATCTAATATCATAAACCCCTTTGAGAGAGCCCTCTCAGACTGAATAGGCTAAGATTAAGTCAAAATCTGGTTTGAAATATTTACATAGAGTTGTCTGATCAACAACCAATCAAGTGCAATTATGTGATAACAGCAACTATGAGTGTAATTTTGGGTGAGTATTATGCTCTTTCAGCTCTCCTTCTTCTGGTCCTAACCTAAGGACTTGCAAGCGACAACTGCCCTTCACCTTTCTGCAACTTTAACCTTGTCAGCATCAAAAAATTGCAACCATTAACTTGCACAGAACTTCAAGAAACTATCAAGAAAATAACCTTGCCTTTCAACCAAGCTCTAATACCAACTTGATCTGAAATTTATTATTAGCTATTTCTGTGCTAATTTCATTTTCATATATAAAACTTATTCATTGATCTTATGCTTGATGTGCAGGTTCTCTTGTTGCTTATGTGTGTCAAAAGAGGAATTAAAACTGAATTTTATGAGTGTTTATGAAAGCATAAAGAATGAATTTAAAGTGTTTAAAAATAGAAACATAACTGAAAGAAAACCAAACAAGCTAATACAATAAAACAAAGTTTTGATGAAGGATTTCACCCCTCCTGGGCTACATCTCCTTGGTCTAGCTCCATAGCTTCAGCCTTTGTATTAGCTCAAATTTGCTCAAAATATTGTTTACTTGCATCAAATGCTTTTGGAACATGTTCCAATGAGTTTAAAACATCGAAATATATCAGAAATGACTATTATTTTACTCAATTTGGTTACCAGATGCTCTAGGCATGACCTTCCCTCCTAGTGGCCCTGAGCTTCAAAAATATTCACGGCAACAAACACCTCAATAGATGACCTCTTCCGCCTCTGAAAACTATTCCAATGGCCCCAAAACATCAAAATATGTCTAGATTGACTCTTCGTGCACCCAATTTGGTCGAATATTGCCTCAGTTATGGCAAAACCAATTTTCCCTATTTTTCCTCCACTAAATCTAGAAGTCTGCGAGTTAACTCCACTAAAACTAGAGCTGCCTCCAAATTTGGTGGGTCTGCCATATCTTGTGCCAAGAAAAGTAGGCACTAAATTAGGGATAAGCATGTAGTTAAGTGGGGTTAAGGCGCGTTTAGCACTAATCCACACTTACCGTTGATTTTGGATTAACATCACATAACCACATATTAGTGGTAATTAAAATTCATCTTAATTGCATTTAAATCTCTGTAGATGGCAGCATTGTCACTTATCACAGATCACATATTGCAACGTGGTCACTTATCGTAGATCACAGCGCAATCACTTATCACAGATCGCAGATCGTAGCCCCGCTATAAATCATTCTATGTTGCATGCTCTGTCTTGTAGTTGGGATACCTCAATGTGATATATTGCATCACAATTCTGCCACCTTGTTAATGCTTTATGTTGCCCGCTACTAAAAACCTCTAATATGATTCATAGGACCCATCTTATCGCCACATCACTTACCGCACAATCGCAAATTGCAAATCATTTTACTGTTGCTTTATGTCCTCTACTCCTAAACTACTGATGCGAGATGGTTCAACTCACCAATGCTTTGGACCAAGGTTTAATACTTTGGGTTAATGGAATATGTCATGGATATATGTTGTATTTTCATTCGACTATTGTTTCGCTCATTAGTCCCAACCTTTTTTTAAATAAATATGTGACCAACCTTGACCTTGCAATATGTAATGCGTGCACCTTCCAACTAAATATTATCCGCCGGATTTCTTTGGCTCTCGGCTGCGCCACGTGGCCCTTCCCCATTGGCCTATAAATTCTACCAATAAAATAATCCACCATAGTAATAATTCCAAACTTAGGAAATAGGATAAAAATTCAACTTCCCTAAGCAACATTGGCGAATCTGGAGATGACACTTGTCATATTTTCACTAGCTGAAAAACTAGAGAAGATTCCTAAATGCTGACTGGCTGCCATGTCATTAGCCTGTACCTATTCTGCAATTTGTTTAATAAAATTTGTTTGTTCTTAATGGAAATCAGCGGAGCATAACTCAGTCATTCGAACTTGGGTTTCAACGAAACGAGTTGCATTGGATTCCTTGTGATGCACCGATCGCTGTCGTTTTGGTTTCATTCAATTCTAAACACTTTCATTTTTGAGCTAAAATACCGAGCCTCTGATTAAGAGACATCCAGAGATGGAAGGAAGCACACCAGAGAGGATGACATATTGATGCATGATGCTAGAGAGAATGTGGGAGCATCCACATCACAATGCAAGCAGAGGAGGTCACTAGATTGGTACACTAGCTACATGGCTCTAATGAGTGAGAGTTTAGAGAGTAAGACATCCTCATTCAAAGAATAAATGAATAAAATGGTATGGGTTGGTGCCATGGTAGAGGAATATGATTCCATTATCAGGAAAATTTCTTGGGAAGTTCTCCCAAGGGCATAGGACAATTTAGTTGTAGGATCTGGGTGGATCTACAAGGTGAAGCAAGCAGTAGATGGGAGTGTCAAGAAAAGCAAGGACAAATTTGTGGCTAATGGGTTCTATCAGTTGGAGGGAAATGACTATGAAGATACCTTTTCTCTAGTAGAAAGGTATTCTTCAAGCATATCCATTCTAGCACATTCAGCACAAATGGGATGGAAGATACAACAGATGTATGTGAAGATAAATTTCCTCAATGGAGTGATTGAGGAACATGTGTATATAGAGTAGCTGGAAGGATTTGAGAACTTCAAAGAGATTCACATGTGTGTAGACTCGAGAGAGAGTTATATGGATTGAAACAAGCACCCCATGCTCGGTACATCAGGATTGACAACTATTTCACCAGGTTGGGATTCACCAAAAGTGAAGCAAATGAAAAGCTTTACCATATTGTGGTTGAAGGTAAATTATTGATTATAGTATTATATGTTGATGATTTAATTCTAACCGGTTATTAGAAGCTGAAAAAATCTTGCAAAGAATATTTGGCAAGAGAATTCGAGATGAAATACATGGGGCTCATGCATTATTTCCTTGGTTTGGAAATTTGGCAAGGAGATGGGGAAATTTTTGTGTCTTAGGGAAATTATGCCAATGATATACTGAAGAAGTTTCACATGGAGAGAATAAAATTCATGGAGACTCCTCTACCATGGAATTGGAGGAAGGGAGATGCTATTTTAGGAGAAGTGGTATAAGCTACCATTTATAGGAATATTGTCGGCTCAATTATATACTTGGTGAACACATAACCAAACATGAGTTATACGGTTAACCAAATTAGTCAAGCAATGGTTAAGCCAACCAAAATCTACTGGAAGGAAAGCAAACATGTGTTGAGATACCTTAGAGGCACTACTCAGTTTGGTCTCTGGTACAAAAAAACATATGGAGCAAATTTTCAAGGCTTCACATATGCATATTGGGAATGGAGTCCATCAAACATGACGATCACACTAAAAGGAATCTTTAGTATTGGGTGAACAACAATTTCTTGATACAACATAAAGCAAAGATTAATTCCACTCAGTCAACAGAAGCATAGTACATGGCTTCTAGTCAAGCATCTTGTGAGGCTATCTAGATGAGGAATATCCTTGTTGGGTTATTTAGTGAGCAGATGGATCCTATAATGATTTACTGTGACAACTATAGTTGTATCAAACTCTCAGTGAATCCTGTTTTTCATGATAGGTCCAAGAATATCGACATCCGGTACCATCATCTCAGAGATTATGTGCAAAGGAGGACCATGTTTCTCAAGTACATTCATATAAAGGAACGAGAGTTGGATATCTTAACTAAGGTATGTCAAGAGGAAAATTCGAGTTCCATAGAGGAAAGATTGGGTTATATGACAATCCCTTTCTTGCTGAGATGGAGTGTTGAAAATGACACCAAGAAAGATTTTTATTTAATTTTCCCTTGAATTAAATTAGAAGAAAATTGTAATTCCACATCTCATGACAACTTTTACAAGTTAACTATGTTATTTTGACTTAGTTGGTTTAGTTAATTTTAGTTGAAGGTATAACTTGAGTCATGTAAAGTGGCTCCTACTTTTTAGGATCCCTAGTTGAATTTTTTTTGAGTTGTAATTATTTAATTCAATTTATCTGAGTTAAAGTCAATTTAACTAGTTCCAAATATTGAAGGAACTAGTGGGAGGTCAAGTATTAGGGTGTGTACTTCATGATCAACCATTTAAATAATAAATCAGCAATAAATAACTCATGCATGTACGATACTCAAGTTAACCAATTGAGATTGGAGTTCAAGGGCAATGTAATATCAGTTGTATAATCATCCAAATTTTATAGGTGGTGCATGCAGTCATAGGAAGGCCTATGATGTATTGTGAAATTACAATTAAGGATTTCCCTATTTAATAGGGGGCTAATTCCCAAGGAAATAATGCAAGGAAATAGGGTCTTAGGCATGCAGAAATTTGGTTAAGTATTGGCCTAGGCTTATCTAGGAAGTAGTGAGACATATAGAGATAGTGTAGAGGTTGCTCAATCTTGAGCAAAGCATTGCAATCTTCTCATATTTTATGACTAATGAAATATATAGATAACATGGATTTTAGATGTGGCTTTTCTAGGGAAATAATTGTGTAATGCGTTGATTTAATTCTTTCTCTTGTATGCTTCATGATTTCACGGTCATTTATTATTTCCGTAACTGGTAGAGTAGATTCAATTCTATTGTTTTAGTAAATTACAATTAGCAATTTGAATTTACAAGGAATTTCTACAAGGCATGCCATTTTATTTATTCAAGAAATATGTAGAATGAATAAATGAAGTAGCTCAGGTTAATCATATCCCAAGAAAAATATGTTGGAAATATTGAGTGGGGGGGGGGGTGAATCAATATTTCATTCCCAATTAAAATTTAATTAGTTTATACTTCTCATTTTCAATTCATCTGATCCAGTAATTTATTACCAACATAACATGATATAGATCTGAGAATATGAACAACATTAATAATGAAACAATCGAATGAAAATCACATCAACACATAAACATAAGACACATAAGAAACTGAGATTTTAGGTGGAAATCTATTGTGGGAGAAAACCATTGTTGTTATCGTTATGTCTTCTTCTTTTCTTATAAATAAAATTCTTCTTGCAATTTTGTACTGGCACATACTCTTACTAGCATGCAAGCTCCTACTTGATGGAGGGTACAACCTCCAACAGTCTCCAACTCCTATTGTAAGGGAGCTGCTACCCCCTTATCAAGTTTACAGACTCCTATTTGAAGGAAGCTTCTACTCCCTCACTGAAGGCTCCAACCCTTAGCAACACCATGGATCACTTTTCACAATATTTCAAACTGGATCCATATGTCAATCAAATATCAAAAACATGCAGGCCACCTTTCATCAATTTTAAAACTGGACCCATACCCAATAATATGCACAAGCTCAATACCAAGATACCAAATATTGAATCATTGAATCTGAATCATTAAATACCGAATCATTGAATCATCAATTACTGAATACCAACCAAATCACTACAACCATATTATACAAATTCACAACCAAATAACTGTCGATACAAATACAACCAAGCCATAATGTTTACAATCCATACCAAGACAAATTTTGTCAAAAACCACGACAAACCCTAACTGTCCAATATTGTTAAATGCCAAGCCAAATAACTCACCAATACTGTCTAGATCAAGCCATAAATCCCTATACTCATCAAGAAAAAAATAATATAGTCCCTATAGGTCCAAAAACCAATTCAATACTCATCCATGCTCATCATTAAAATTGTCACTACTAAACAAGTCACAACCCTGTCAAATCTCTTCTACAAATTTCCACTACTAACCAAGTCACAACCTTGTCAAATTTATTCTACAAACTGTCCATTACCAAGTCAAAAGCTATCAAGCACAATCTTCTACATAACCAAGTAAATATCAAAGCCTTTAAATCACATATCAATAAGCAACAAGCTCATCACATCACCATCATGAGGAAGGAACAAGAAACAACATGTCATGAATGATTTTTGTCCCAAAAAGTCATAACACAACAAAATAAACCACATAAAACTCTTTGCCAACACCTCACAACAATATCCCTTAATATGAAGATGTTGTCTATGACCATATGAAGCAAACTAAATCCCATTACCATCTTAAATTCTCTATCAAATTTGTACAATATAAAGTGATTCCTTCATTTATGCAAAACCCTATTCACAATACAACAAGGACACATCTCTCTATTTATTGAGCACAATACATCATTCAAGCACACAAGTATAGATATAAAATATCACTATCATCATTCTTCTGTCACTTAGGTAGAGTGTCAGGGATAAGATTCAATCCGGCATAAATTCAAGAAAACTTAGCTATACAAGTTCTTCCACAAACAATTATGCAACCAAGACCCAATAGAGAAACATTACATTCCGATCTTTGCATATAGATCTTTGCACTAGATATTTGTCATTATATAAATAGTGGAAGATTGGATATCTCAATGCCACTGTGAAATTCAAGTGTGAAAGGTAAGTCAATAATGCTTCAATTCATAGTTTTGCAAGCACATAAGGCATCAATATTGAAAAATCCTAGTCATCATTCGAGTCACCAATACATCTAGTCTTTGTCAAAAAGGTCTTGTAGGAATCATCATTCGTTGAATCATATATCCCTGTAAAGACAATAACTGCTATACATAAATTGTCATATCCTCACGACATATCTAAAGTCATTAATTAAACAAGGGGGTCTCATTTTCATCTCGTTTCATTTTAAAATCATTTTCAAGATTAAGAATATATTTGCAAGTCACAAGAACCTTTACCATTACAATAACAGTCACTATACAAAAACATTAAGGACCAATCACTCACTATTATATAAATCTCAATCAGATCAAGACAAATAACATAATGATATGCATATTGTCTCTCCATACTATAGACCCCTGCAAACACAATATTCAGTCATAAAATATTTTGACCTCTGGTACCTGCAAACAAGTTATGACATAAAATATTCACTCTTCTCAAATCACTCTTTATATACAATTGTATCCTCTAGTACCAACTCCATATTAATATATTTGAGCCTCCTCTTGCATTGGTGTACACTTGCTCAAAAAAAATTAGTAACATGTCATTGAAGGCACACCCAAAATCTTTGGTTCGATCTCCTTTTATATCTACTTGGACTCACTCTTACCATAGGAAAACCGTAGGCACAAATAATAAGATAAATGTTGATTGTGTCAATTCCACTTACGTGCACAAATTATTGTGGGTGAAACCATGGATTTGTGCTTGGTTTTTTAATTTTCAAAACTTTCAGGCATGGCCACACACACAAGGAGGAAAATTTCTAGTTGTAGCATCTCCAACCACCTCATGGGCCTTCCTCCATGCGGCTAAAGTACTCTGGTCGTAGTGATAAGCCTTCCTCTGTGCGGCTAAGGCTTGGACTAGGGAAAGACCTTACCTTCTCAAGTCAAATCTTGCCAAGATTTTTCCTCATGTTTTATAACACCCATACAACTGAATTTAGCCTCTGCAATACCTTAGTAAGCCTCTATAAGCCTATACCTATGCCTGAAATTTTCACAACTTCCTGCACTACTAATGTTAACCATCATACCATCATAAAAAAATTATCCATACAATCCATACAAATTGGGATGACATCAGTGTAGGTTTCTATCAAGGAAAACACAAGAGCCATGATGCCAAAAATCTCCTCCTTTGGAATTTATTGCAACCTCCTACAAAATGCCAAGTCTCTCTCCCCCTTTTTACGTCAAGTGAAAATGGATGAATTGAACCAAGAGAAGAACTACCCCTACTATGCTTGAACAATACAAATATAATATGCTAATGTGTAACAAAGAGCTTAACTGACCAAACTCCCCCAGAGCATATAATGGGTCATCTAGTGATATGCAATAAAGTACAAGGATTTATGAAGCAAGCATAAATGCATCCATAAGCATTACTAACACAACCATTTATCTCCCAAAGAAACATGACTAAATTAGCCATGGCTTCCATCAACAAAACCATTTTCACTAATTCACTTTATTATCATCATGACATCCATCAACAATAGCATATGATTACTATGAATAACAGACACATTAATAACATATGTGAAGTAGTATATCAACTAATATATACCAACCAACCACAAAAGAGATTGCAACAATCCAAATTCCAATCACCAGTAAGAAATGCAATAATATCGATTAACAACAATACTAAAATCAGTCATCAACTAAGCCAGTGAAAACAACATTTATCTTCCAATAGAAGACCCATCATGTCAGTAATAAACATGATCATGCTACTCATAATGAACCAATAATGAACCATTGGAATCATAAGAGAAGCTCCTCCTGAACCTATACCAATTCTTTAGTGACCAATCCTAATCACAATAGATCCACGTCATAGACCAATATACCCAAACATCATATAGACATCATAAAAAAAATACAATGAACCAATGTCAAAAGCATAATTCCAATAATTAGTTGTTGTATCAACTAAGAAGCTCCCCCTAAACACGTCTTATCTTATATTTTACATGACATATGCAACATTAGTAGCATAAATCATCCCCAAAAAGAAAAACATATGATATCTTCCTTAATGAAAATCTCCCCTTGAGATCATGCATTACTGATCCTGTGGACCTGATTGTCATTCTTTAATTTCCATGAGACTATGTACCTCACATTGAATTCTTCAATTCATGTTATAAGTATCCATTAAATACAATGGACTGCATTAGGGGCTATCCTTCCTATGTCTTTGACTGTTGCTCCTTTTTCCTCCAAATATGCTCACAATTTCTGATCATGTGTTAAAATTTGTAATACCTATACCATCTCATGTAACCAGAAGCTTGTTTTCTTCCATTCCACTTGCTTGATCTAAAATTAGTGGCATTATTCCCAAATGAGTTACAAGTAAAACAATGTCCATAAAATCTTCTTTTATACCAGGGGACGAATCTTGTCTCCGATCTTGATAGTTTCCTTTCTAATGAGTGACTTGATTAAGTTTTCTTTTGAAGAGTCTTATGCGGTCCTTTCATTACCTTATGGATTTAAAACCATTTTACTGTATCCAATGCCTATCTTAATTAGAGGAGAGTGTTGTTCATTAATAATATTCTCTAGTGATTCAAATGCCTTTACCCATTTTTTACTCCAATCTAATTGTGATTTTGTTTTCTCATAATATTATTTTAGAGTCACAATGTAAAATTCTAATTTTTCACAATTTTTTTCCTTTTCTTTAAGTTATTTCAGTAAAAATTCATCTCTTTTATTGATTGCTTCTAAATGTGACTTTAGCAAGTTCATTTCCTTGACAATACTACTTTCTTTACTTTCCAGTTCTTTGTTTACATTCATGAGTCTATCAATTTCTCTTAGTGCTTTCATTAATTCATATTCTTCACAACTATATGATTCACTAGTCAACTGTTCTTCACAAGCCATAAGTGTTTTGTAATTTTTGTTAGGATCTGGGTTTTAATTTACTTGATCATCATATGTGTCTTCATTTCCTTCATTAGAATAACGAAGTTTCTTTCGAGAGAATTTATTTTTTACATTTTTCTTGGAGACATCCTTTCCTTTTTATTTCTTATCGTTATTTTCTTTATATGGAAATTTGGATGCATAGTGACTTACTCTTCGGCAAGAAAAAAATTTAAAGGGAAGTTACCTTTGAATTTATCAATTCCCACTTGCAAATTCCTTACAAAGTTCACCTCTTCTTCGTTTGAGATATAACTGGCACCTTTAGGATCATCCTTTTGTTTTCCTTTATATGTGGCTTTGAAAGTATCTTATCTAATATCTAATGTATTCCATTTTGTTCTCATACCATTTGAATTCGCCCTCATATTCCACTAGTATCACAAACCGTTCAAAAATATGATTAACATCATGCACATAAATTTTAAGCAAATAAATGTGGAAAAATTCATGTGATTTCACTATGGGTGGAAAGCTAATTTATAAGCCACTAGCCCGACTCTTTCCAAAACCTGAAATGGTCCACAAAACCTTGGTGCCAACTTGGCATAAGATCCTATTCTCAACGAATTGTTTCTCGGTTTGATGCTAAGATACACATGATCTCCCATTTGGAATTCCTTATGCATGCTTTGCTAATATACATAACTCTCTTTCCTATATTTGGTCATCTTCACTTTCCATCTGATAGTAGTTACATCCTATTCAATTTATTTAGCGTATTACGTCCAAGAACTACCCTCCTCACTATATCATTCCAATTAAAAGGCGTGTTGCATTTTCTGCCATATAGAGCCTTATAAGGACTCATCTTTAATGATTCCTGATACCCATTTTTATAAGAAAATTCTACCTAGGGTAAGAACTCTTTATAGGTTTTACCTTGTACATAAATTACCCAAAAATTAATTATTAAACTAGAAAAAGAAACAATAGCGACAACATAAAACAAATATACACATATATTTTCCCCTCGATCCCAAAACCATAACTACCAGATTGATTTTTCATTATGTTCCTTTCAATGTTACAATGTATATATATATATATATATATATATATATATATATATATATATATATATGTCAAAACATTCATAAACCCTAATTCATTAACCCTGAATTAGAACATAATCATAGTTCCCTTGACTGGGTCTACAAAATACCATGGGAAGAAAACCAATATGCCCAAAACCATGTGTAAAACCCATGCAAAAATCATAGATAGGCCTTTCGGCCTTTAATAGGCTCCAAAAAATTTTCTTAGGGAAACGTGCAAGGGGGATACTTCCCCCTTGATGCACCCGACGCAATGAACAGGGGGGAAAAATCCCCCCCTATGATCCCCTTGCGCGTGCAACTAGTTATGGAAAGAATATAACAGACACCCAACACTCTTCCCACCTCTTTGGCTAATGCATTACATACATCCTTAACATGTATTTGAAAGCTCTATTAACTCTTTTAGTTTTTCCATTTGTTTGAGGATGATATTCCATGCTAAATGCTAGTTGTGTTCCATAACCATTAAACAATGCTTTCCAAAACTTTGAAGTGAATTTGGAATCTTCATCTGAAATTATATTCTTAGGTATTCCATGTAGTCTAAATGGAAATCTAGGGCTTCGTAATGGTTTTGTATGTTGTGTTTAGGATAATAGTAAAGTGATGTAACTCTATGACATTCTTTTCATAAATGACATAAATATTATGCCTATGATTTGATGCATGACCATTACCCTCTTATACCAAATAGAACAATTAACTTGATTGGTATTGTATAAAGCCATGATGATGAAATTATAAACTTTTGACAATGTTATTAAAAGGCAAGTCTCTTATAGCAACAAGTGGATATGTATGCAGTGATATTAAAGTGCATGATAACAGGACCTTGCATGACAACTTTTAAGACCATGATAATAGTAACCTTTTCACAATGACAATGACCTTATGTGCTACAAATTGTGCGTGTATAAAAATTTTATGACTTGAAAATGTTAATGAATTAACAAATATATACCATAGTTGAAGTATTAGTAACATGGATGCAATAAATTCAACCTTGACATTATAGTGACCATGTTACCTTGATGCAATAACTAATAAAGGTGCCTAACAGTGACGAAAGTGACAAAATGATATTGTAGCAGTGGGCAGGTTGAGACAATGGTAGAAAAAATAACAGCAGGAGTAGAAAGAACTAAGGATAAGTGCATTAGCAGTACTAGCAGAAGAGGAAATGGGAGTGAGTGGATTATAGTAGCAGTAATAGAGAAAGTGGACAATAGTGAGAAGAAATATGTATAGTAAAAATGAGTGGTATAAGTGATTAAAGGAGTGGTAGCAGTGAGTGATGCAATGGCACTAGTAGAAGCACTGATTGTACTTAGGCCATTATCCCTGGTACAGGAACCCAAACCTTCAGGGAGCATCAAATTCCTTCCAACATTGCTGGTAAAACCCTTGGGGATTCTTATATTTCCTTTCAAACTTATCTGGTAAATGTTGTATGCACATCATACATAATAAAGCTCATTTGGATGACATATGTTTTGTACTCTCTGTTTTACTTTGAGATAACCTAAGGTCGATAAGTTATGCCAAAGCATATAAAATGTTTGTTTGTTTTTAAATAGTTGGATGACCAGTGAATAGTTTTCTAAAACAAGTGATTTTACTTAGAAAGATCTTTGATAAAATAAAAGGTTGTTCCTTAATTACATATGGTTAATTTTATTCAAAGTGGGATGGATAGAATAACGTAGAAGTATAAATGATTTAATAATCAAATAAATAATTTAATCATTTATAAGAAGAACAATAATTTAATCATTATCAACAAAATATAATTAAGTAAATAACAAGAACTTACGTTTAATTAACTTTCAAGAGGAACTTACAATAACAGATAGCTTTGTAAATTAATCTCTTAATCCAACTACAACTTCACAACAAATCGAAAATGAATCTGAGATTCATTTAAATTTCCAATTGGATAAATGTTAATGAATTAAATTATATGAGGAATACATAATGAAAAACATAATAGAAGTAACTCATAGGAACACAAGCCATATGAAGTAGAATCCAGAATCCTTTATTCAATAAAAAATGCTCCAGCTATTACAAATCTGTTTGATAACTAGCTCAAGGGTGCAACCTCAAATACTTACATGGATGAATTATTTAAACAAAAATATAAAATTACAATAAATGCCTGAGTGAGAAGGAAAACTATATTTTCTGAAATTTAACAAAAAGAAAATGGAATTCGATCCAAAAGAATGAATTTGCATGTCTGGCCCTGCTTTAAAGGAAAAATGTTGCTGAGTCGACACTATTCTGTTGTTGCACTCACAAGATGACTTGTCCTTTAATCTTGGTATTCGAAAAGCTTCTCCCACTGCTTCTTATCCAGAATTGAAACTTTAATAACCTTGCGGTAGATTTCATCTACCTTAGTGTACTTTGTAAAAGTGGGTTTTATAGTGAAAATGTGTTTTATCTCATGGTGAATAAAACTGATATCTTCAACAACATTATAAAATTCTTTGCCTGTCATAGAAACTTGAATAGAATACATGGATGTAGACCTTATTGTTTCTTTGAGCTTCTTCATATAATCTTCCCTAGGCATTAATTTATCATTTATAACAAATAGTGATGGCATACCTTTCTTAATCAATGCATCAATCCTTGAAAGAAACCTGTTGATTTCCACATCAAGAGTGTGACACTTCTCTGTTAACTGCACTACTAATTTCTTTTTTATCATAGCTTTCTTTACTTCAAGGATAGTCTTAGTCCTGTCATCCACCCCTAGCTCATCCAATTATTAGTTTTCCTTAGAGTTTATAAACTTTATAATGTTGTTGTTTGTATTAGGCATTTCTCCTGGTTGAGTGTTTATATTGGAAATTTCTTGGTTCTCCTTTCCCATTAACTCCTTCTCCTCAAAGATGATCTTGATAGATGGACAGATTTCATTAATCTCCTCAATGATGTTGTTTCAAATGATTTATTTGACATTACCAAGAGTGTAGCCAATAGAAGCTTCAGTGGATGACTTCTTCCATATTTCTACTTGGTTCTGAGCTCTCTAAAGCTTTGATGCATGGAAAATGTCACACTTCTTTTGTTGATCCTCTAGAAGTTTTACTTTGTCCTATAACTTATTTATTTCTTTAGTCTGCAAGGTCATGTTTTGGAGTTTAGAGGCTAACTGGTCTGCAACATCTTCTTTATTAGTAGTAGCAGCTATAAAAATAGGAATAGTTGTCATAGGAAGTGCTTCTAAAGGAGAAACTTTCTTGGATGTTTTCTTTCTTTCTTTAATCCACTTCTCCATCTCTATTTCCATTTTCTTCAACTGTGTAGTCTATTCTAAAATGAGCTTCATCATGTCTGCCTTTTCTATCTCTGTCTCTTCAATTTCCTTGGCTAAAGGATCTTCTATTGCTGGTAGTTTTAACTGCTTCCTTAATGCTGCAATTTCTGCATTCTTTTTCTTAACTAACTCCTCTGCAGCATTAAAATTTTCCAGATCATAACCCAATTTGATTACCAAATCTTCCAAGGTTTTAATCCTGGTATCTTTGGAAAAAGCTAAAACTTTTTCCATGTTAAGTTGTGACTGGACATTTGCTAGTGTGGCCTACAAGTTAGATAAAGACATAGCATTGTTACTATATAGTGGAGAAGATCATCTCCCCAGTTTGTTTATGCATCTCCATTTTATCAATGGGATGTATGTCTCTGACATCAAACTCAAGAGATGTATTCTTATAATTTGATTCTTCTTTAGGCTGAGGAACTTGTGCTTGAAGAAATTCCATTAGCGTTCTTCCTTTCTCTGCATCGAAGGCTGAAAATAGCCTGCTTTGGGCATTTGAAGTTTGTTTCCATAATTGAATGTATGTGTTTATCTTCAAGGCTTCATTTTTTAGTTTTATTTCCTTGAAGATATCCATGGTGCTTTTCTCTGGCTCGCTTAAAGTTGATGTACCTGTATGAATGATCTGCTGCTGCTCTGAAGTAGTCATAGAAGTAGTAGGAGACTGTGTGAATTTCTCACCTATTAATGAGGATATAAGAGGCTCATTAGTGTTGAGAGGAGTCTATTGATCTGAATATTTACTAATTCTTAATCTGGAACTAATCTTAGCCTTCTTTCTGTACATAATTTTGAATCCCTTACTGAAGATATCTGTCTCTGAAGGGGATCCTTCTTCTCTGTTCCTTTTGGTTGTCTTTTCCTGATTTGTTGGAGTATGTATTGTTGATGAAGAAACTACATGTTCTTCTGCCTCATGTAATGTATTCTCTATCCACTCTAGCTTGTTCTTATACTGCTCTATTTTTGGCCTTGTTGTGTGAAAATAAGGAGTAGATTTTGTTTCTACCCTTAATTTTGAAACTATGCCTGATGGATCATATGACGAAGTGAAGCTTAAATCAAATTGAATTTGCTTCAATAGCTGATCTGCCTATGCTCTTGCTTTCCTGATGTTACATACGAATGGGCCAACCTGCATTTTTAGCTTAAACTGAGACTTTTTCTTGGCAAAAACCAAATGGACTTGATCCATGTTGATCATCTGCCTGATGAATCCTAAGGAAAAAATCCTCATTGGGAGGTATTTTGGCAACTTATATGGTTGCAGCTCACATCCAAAAACTCTTATCTCTGTGTAGTTTTCATATAAGTACCAATCTCCTATTTGTACTTGTTTTGACAACTGTAAAATCTTTTGTATTTCTTCACTGATTCTTGGTTCATCTCTGCTACTTAGAAGACTAATAGCTGGGTGGACAAACATTTCATTGAACTATTTATATGTAAATTCATTATGATATTTCATGACCAGAGTGTTCCAGAAAATGACTGAGTGTTGGTCTCCTTTCTCATTTAATTTCTGCAATGACATTTTCATGTTGTCTCCTTGAAAGTATATGAACATGTAGACTAGAATAGAGGTATATTTAACTACCTCCTATGTCTTGAAATCAAGAAACTGCTGATGAATAGACTTAGCAAGAAATTAGTGAAATTGAACATAATTGAAGGTTTGTCATCATTGGAAAAGATTGATAGAAATCTTATAATGGCCTCATCTATATATTGATTAGAGTAGTATCCAAGAAGGTAAGATAGAAAAATGGTTATCTTCTTGGTTCTCTCAGGGAATAGGGATGAAGGATAAGGAGGATTTCTCTTAGGAAATAAAGCATCTTTTTCTAGGAATAATTCTAAAGTTTGGGTTCACTTAGAAAGGTCTAATATTTGATGTATTTCAACCAAAGCTTCATGAGAGAATGGGGTACCATTGTTGACTGTGGGGGATAGAGTCATTTGTTCAATAGCCTGAGGAGTTATGGCAAACAAAACTTGACCATTGGAATTGACCATGGCTCTCTAGCTTAGAAAATAGGAGGCATGACATTTCCTAATGAAATCAAGAGCACTTTGGGTAGGAGGAAATATATAATGGGGTAATTTTGACTCCCAGAGTTGGAATTCATCCGATTTCTCAATTCACTTATCTTCAAGCCAACAATACATCTCGAGAATATCATTATCAAAATGTGTTTCATAAATCCTGTAGTCTCTATCAACCATAGGGATATGATGAAGGTCTAGAGGAGGGAAAAATTAGAGTATTGATGTTTTCCTCGGGTCCTTTATCCTTAGAAGGCATAATGGCTATACCTGACACTGGAATTGATTTTCAATAGAGGGAAGGAAGAAGGTTTTGTGAGCAAAATAAAATTCTGTGAGTTAGAATGGGGAAGGGAATACAAGATAATAAGATCGGGCATTTCTCACACAATTGTAGTGTCTCTGGATTAGTGGACAACCTACAAACAATGAAGCGTTATAACATTTAAACAGAATAAGTTTGCAGAGGGGTTTTAAAGGTTTAATAGAGAAAATCCAGTTTCCGTTGATGGCACAGGTTGACGAATAGGTGATTAAGTTCATAACGAAAATACGGAGGGAAGGAATTTAAGTGGCTAACGACTAATGAGGTGGCAGTGGAGGAGTGGTGAACACGTAGATGTGCAAAGATCCATCAAAAGTAAACGATATACCAGAAATGACTTTCGGGGGGTGGGGGGGGGGGTGGGGGGCGGCGGGGGAAGACGGTTTAAAGTTTTTCTTAAGGGGGGTCCGAAATCTTGTGGAGTTGCCACATAGGAAGGGAGTGGTTTTGGAATACAGCTCTTTTCGCCCCCCCCGGTGATAAAGTTCGGATGGCGGAGGGGGCCAAAAGGCTGTGAGAGCCATTGGATGCTGACAAATGTCAAGAGGATCATCGAATGTGTGGGAATATGTGGGGATGGTATATGAGATAATGTGGAATGGCGGGGTTGGGACTTATGTAATAAAGCATGGGGAATGGTATAGATGGATATGTTTTTAGGAAAATGAAATGAGAAGGGAAGAATGGTGGGGGTATATAATATGGTTTAAAACTTAGGATAATGCTAACGTATGGAATGATATTTAAAACATATAATTCTCTCCTTTTATGGGCTCATTTAAACTAGCAGTGAATGAAAGTTTTAAAACAAAAATTGAAGCTTTCCGTTTTCTTTTTTCTTCCCTAACAGTTTATTTTCATTTTCCTTCTTTATTTAGGGTAGCTAACACCTATCATTTTATTGATATGGATGCTTATAAAACATAATCATTTTCCTAACATTTTTTAAATTTTCTCATTCTTCTGCATCCATATCCTACCTTAACATTTTCAAAATTATTTGACTACTTATGCTAACTTATAAAAACTAGATAGTGTTACAACACTCTCTTGATGTGATATTGTGTTATGTTTTATTGTTGATGCTCTGAATGTTTACACAATCTAACCAATTGTGTGAAAATGAAGGAAATACTGATTCACCCCCCTCTCAATATTTCCAACAAGAAATAATTTCAAATAACCATAATTATAGTGCTCTGCATCTTAATGAATAAAAAGAAAGCAACAATTTGTCTTAATAACATCTAATTCATTGCTTTAAAAAATAGTGAAAGTAATGACCAGAAAAGGAAATTGACTAGCCTACGAGTGGCATCAATGAATCAATAATCATGCACTCATACATATTAAAATTATAGAGCTCCAATCCAACAATAACAAGAGTAATTCCAAATATAACTCCATATCATAGCTTGACATATGCAAGCTCATCATTGTACATTAATGACCAAATGATAGAAATAACAAAATAACCCTAACGAGGATTCAAAATATATTACAAGAAACATACCTTGTAATGACCTTATGAAGGTCAGAAGATCTAAACTAGCATTAACAACCACAATGGATTGGTGAATCTAGAATGAAAGCACTAAAAAACAAAACATGCAAAACAAAAGAACCTTATACCAACAACCCAGGTTGAGGAAGGTTGACCTAGTTTAAGCCTCTTTCACCACCTTCTTCATAGTGGTATTATCTCATATATATTCCCTATAACAACCATTGAAAACATAAAAGGAAACAAATTAGCATGAGAAACAATAAAATATCAATAAGCCTAAAATTACAACACTTAGAATTAAAACATACACCACATAAAATTTCAAACTTTTTTCATGTGTGGTTCAGTGACCCTGGAGATCGATGATTGCTACATCAATATTTCACAGATATTATAGATTGATGACCTCTACATCCACGAAATATTTTTAGAGGAAGATCCACCCGAAGGGATCACTTCCTTCTGACTCAACCGCATATCCTTCTGACTCAACCACATAGTCTAACCTTGATAGTGTCGAGAGAATTGAACGTGTGACCTCTCAATAGTAAAGATGTTTTAACAATAAGGGATCACTTAATTCTAACTCAACCATAGAGTCTAACCTTGACAGTGTCGAGAGAATTGAACGTGTGACCTCTCAATAGTAAAGATGTTTTAACAATGGGGACTCGACCAATTGAGCTAACCCTCAATTTTTTTTAAATATTTGTACGAGGCAAATCCACCCAAAGAGATCACTTCTAGTCGACTCAACCATAGAGCCTAATGCCAAGAGTGTCAAGAGAATTGAACCCATGACCTCTCAATAGCAAAGGTGCTTTACCAATAGGACTCGACCAATTGAACTAACCCTCAAAGCTCAAACACTTTCAAACTTATAAACCAAAAAACATTTTAAACTACACACCACAATTATAGAGAAAGGAAACCATATTTATCTGAATGTAGCTATGACCAATATAATAAACCATAATCACTAGTTACCCTAGAATTATAACAACTAGAATCATAACAAATATAATCACAATTATAATAACTAGAATTATAAGTAAGAAGTTAGAACCATTGTTTATGTGTAAAAAAAATCCTTGATGAATGAAAGGATCAAACGAATTTGAACAAATTGCAACATCTAGAATCACAACAAGCAATAGCAAGTATTCTAAACCATAAACCACACAAGAAAACTAGAACACACTCTACTAAGAAAAACCCATACTAAGCAAACGCACCTACAACTACCACAAAGGATGATTCACAACTCCAACGTTACTTCAAGGTAGCTGACAAACCGTGTTTCTCCCAAAAGCCACTCACTAAATAAGACAGACACATTTGTACTTTGAGTGAACACTAAAATCAATATGAGACACAGACATTTGTACATTGAATGAACACTACAATCAATGGGTTTTTCTACACTCGATGGAGATTTCTTGGTCACCCTTGTTGGAATATTGATGATTCCAAGCAATAGAGAGATGGAGAGAGTAAACTCCTCTCCTTGAAAACTAATACAGATATCTTCCTCTATAGTGAGGGATTCACAAAATATGAATAGGGACTGCTACAGATGCAGTGCTCCACAAAAACAAATCTCTGTCTCTCTTCAAAACACTACAACACTACTGTGTTTTCCTTTTTTTCCGCTCTGCTGTGCGAAACAAAATAAAAATTCATTCATTTAGCCTCATGGGCCTTTTTCAATATATATGGCACGACGGGAACAAAACATTACACAAAGAAATGAAACAAATATAAAACTTTAACATTGGCGCGACGTACGAGTGGGGACCACATCGCAGTCAACCATTTTGTGATGAGTGGATCGGTGGAACAATCAAATTTGCGATAATGCGATAGTGCGATATGCGATGTGCGATGGCACGGTCGCGTGATCGCATCGCAACTATTTGCGATAACATATGGATGGGCGGAATGAACAAAATGCGATATTGCGATCTTGCGATGGTGCATATCACAATTTTCAACGGTGCGATAACACATGTGGCTGATCACATATAAAACACGCGATTGTGTGATCGTGCGATGGCACGTCGGTCGCACATCGCAATTTCAATGGAACTCTGTCATGGGCGGAGGGTGATTCTACGACATTGCGATGTTGCGATGGTGCGATGATCGCACATCGCAAACATCCACATCAACAAGACACTGCAGTCTCAAACTTCAAAACTGCGATCTGCGATTTGCGCTTTGGCGCTTAAGTGGTAGGGACCACTTTTCCGGCCTTTTCATAAATACAAGGACTTCCGCCTGTTTTAAAGCAATTTCATTCATTTTGGTTGTTGAGGGCGTTAAAGCCGAAATGACTTTCTTCATTAAACCTCTGCTCCTCCGTAGTTTAAATCTTCGGGAAATCTCCATTCCTCTGTCAAAAATGACTTCTCCCATCATTCAAAATTAATTCTTCTCTCAATACTTGGCTGCGGCCCATTAACATTAAATCTTCCTTACGGATTTCTCCATCCTTCTTCAATGCGTATTGCTATGTACGCAAACACTCTACTGCCTTTGTACTTTGTTCTTCCTGCCCAAAAGGCTGGCAGGTGACTTTAATAACTTCAACACTCCCCCTTAAAGTTAGCTGCTGGGTTATCCATCATACCCAAACATTTTCTCAAAAATTCAAATGTCTTCTATGCCAATGGCTTTGTCAAAATATCTGCATATTGCTCCTCTGTTTTACAATGCTGTAAAACAATTTCTCCATTGTTCACCAATTCTCTGATATAATGAAACTTTGTATCTATGTGTTTCGTTCTCTTATGAAACACATAGTTCTTTGACAATGCAATAGCTGAGCTATTGTCACAATAAATCACTGTCCCTTCTACATGTTCTTGACATAGACTTCTCAACATTCTTCTCATCCAAACTTCTTGACATGCTGCTGCTGTAGCTGCCACATACTCTGCCTCTGCTGTAGACAATGCTACTATTGGCTGTTTCTTAGAAGCCCATGAAATGGCTCCTGAACCCATATGAAAAACATAACCGGAAGTGCTCTTCCGATCATCTACACTTCCAGCCCAATCACTGTCAGTGTATCCAACTAACTTTGAATTTTCTGAAGCTGTATACAAAATACCAAATCTTTTTGTTCCTTTCACATACCTCAGAATTCTCTTTGCTGCTTGCCAATGTGCTTCTTTTGGCTTCTCCATAAATCTGGAAATTAAACTAACAGCATGCATAATATCCGGCCTAGTTGCAGTCAAATACATGAGGCTACCAAATATGGTTTTATACAAACTTGGATCAAAATCCTTACTGCTATCATCTTTACTCAATTTCAATCCCATTACTGTGGGAGTAATTGCAGCTTTGCACTCCTGCATATTAAATCTTTCTAAAACCCGATTCACATACTTTGCTTGAGATATAAAAATCCCTTTCTCACCTTGCTCCACTTCTATTCCCAAGAAGTATCTCAACAAACCCATGTCAGTCATTTCAAATTCATTTTTCATGACTGTTTTAAAATTTTCAACAAGGTAATCATCATTACCTGTAAAAATTAAATCATCAACATATAAAACAACAATTAACATCTTACCATCCTTTTCTTTGATGTAGAGGGTGGGTTATCCCTCACACTTCTCAAATCCATTTTCTAGTAGATAGGAATCTATCCTACTGTACCATGCTCTTGGAGCTTGCTTCAGCCCATAAAGAGCTTTCTTCAATTTGCAGACCTTATGCTCTTGGCCTTTCTTCTCATATCCGAGAGGTTGTTCCACATATACCTCTTCCATTAAAACTCCATTTAAGAATGCAGATTTTACATCCATTTGGTATACTTTCCATTTGTTTTGTGCTGCTATTGACAACACTGCTCTTACTGTCTCCATTCTTGCAACTGGTGCAAAAGTTTCTTCATAATCAATCCCATGCTTCTGCTTATATCCTTTGACAACAAGTCTGGCCTTGTGTCTTTCTATCTTTCCTTCAGCATTGCTTTTGGTCTTATAGACCCATTTAACTCCAATGACTTCTTTACCTTCTAGGAGATCAACCAACTCCCATGTTTTGTTCTTCTCTATGGCATTAATTTCATCATCCATAGCTTCTATCCATTTTCTATCTTTAATAGCATCTTCAAAATGAATAGGATCATCAACTTGACAATACAAAGCAAATAGGGAATTCATACCTTCATTTGCTTCTCCTTGCTCATAAATTTCTCTAAGGCTTCTGAACCTTGTTCCTCTTTCACTTGGTGTAGACGTGCTTGATGAAACACTCATTTTTTCTCCATGTGGTGTGCTTGGAGATGCACTCCCACTTCTTCTCAAGGGTGTTCTTGCTGCTGCTTGAGGCATCCCTTACTGTCCTTGTGCTGGTGGAGGTTGTGCTACCGATGAGTTGTTAATTTCAACTACATTTTCCTCATCTTCATCATGAGATAAACAGATTTTAACATTGACTATTTTCTCAATGCTTCCATCCCATGCTTCCTCTTCAATGAATTGCACATCTCTGCTTATCAAAAAATTCTTTGTGGATGGGTTATACAATCTGTATCCTTTGGAATCTTCACAATATCCAAGGAAAATGCACTTCTCCCCCTTACTATCCAACTTCTTTTTCAACTTGTCTGGAATGTGTACATATGCCACACATCCAAAAACTCTCATGTGGGTGACTCCCTATTTTCTGCCACTCCAAGCTTCTTCTGGAACTTTGTTCATCATAGCTTTTGTAGGGCATCTATTTAAAATATATACAACACAGTTTGCTACTTCTGCCCAATACTCATTCGGCAAGTGTTTTGCCTTTAGCATACTTCTAACCATTTCCATTATGGTTCGATTCTTTCTTTCAGCAACTCCATTCTGTTGCGGTGTGTACCTTGTGGTAAATTGCTTGTGTATGTTGTTCTCTCTGCAAAAACGCAGAAATTCCTTTGAGATATATTCTCCTCCTCTGTCGGTTCTGAGAACTTTAATATACTGCCCACTCTATTTCTCTACAAGAGCTTTAAAGTGGAAAAATTTCTGAAAGACTTCACTCTTATTTTTCAGAAAATAAACCCACACTTTTCTTGTGAAATCATCTATGAAGGTCAGCATGTAAATGCTGCCTGAAACTGATGCTGTTTGCATCGGTCCACATAAATCTGAGTGGATGATTTCTAAGGGTGCTTTCGCCCTTATGCTTTTCCCTGATGGAAAATTTTCTCTATGTTGTTTTCCCAAGATGCACCCTTCACATAGGCTGTCAGGCTTCTCAATCAATGGCAAACCTCTTACCATTCCTTTTATGTGCAGAAAATTTAATCCTGTGAAGTTGAGATGTCCAAATCTCAGGTGCCATAACCAGTTTTCATCTTTTTCTTCCTTCTCGAAGGCTTCTTGTGTTACAGCTGCTATACTCTTCCCTTTTCCCTTCAAGTCAATGTTGAGCTTGAGTGGAAACATTCTATTGCTGGTCATTTGAATTTCAGCAATGATTTTCTTACTTGGAGGAATATCTTTTATTGTGCACACATCATCTTTGAAAATTACATTGTAACCTTTATTTATGAGCTGTCCAACGCTCAAAAGATTACATTTCAGACCTGGAACATAATATACATCAGGGACAAATTTCTGCTCCCCATTTCTTGCTCGAATATTAACTCTGCCTTTTCCTTTGACAGAGATCTTAGTATCAGTCCCTGTGGTCACTTCAGATTTAATCTCTTCATCTAGATTGGCAAACATTGCTTTGTTGCCAGTCATTGATTACTACATCCTGAATCTAAGAACCAAACATCATTATTCCTATCCTGTGCTATATTGCAAGCTAATAGCACATTACTTGGGTTCTTTTCCTCTTTTGTTACATTAGCATTCTGCTGATTTTTTATGTCATTTTGCTTCTTTCTACATTAATTGGCATAGTGCCCATATTTCTTGCAATAATGACATTGGACATTGGATTTATCATACCTTTGTCCATGAGCATGTTGGTGTTGGTGTCCACCTTGCTGGCTGTTGCTTTGGTCGTGGCTTTGATTTTGACTGTTGCTCCTTCCATGTGAATGTGAAGGGTTGTTCATTCCACCTCTATTCTGGCTTCTGCCTCTTCCTCTTCCTTTTCCTTGACCTCTTCCTCTTCCTGAAGGTATCTGGGTCTTGAAGGCGTGCTCAAGAGATGAGGTTTCATCTCTACTCAATCTCTGTTCATGAGTTATTAGCGAGGCATGAAGTTCATCTACCGTGAACCTTGAGAGATCTTTGGTCTCTTCAATAGTGGTAACAATAACATCAAACCTTGAGGGTAAGATTCTCAAAAGTTTCTCCACAATTCTTCTTTCTTCAAGAGTTTCTCCATGGGATCTTATCTGATTTACAATCCCAATTACATGTGTAAAAAATGTGTCTACACTATCTGAATCTTTCATGCAAAGAGTTTCAAAATCTCTTCTCAGCAATTGAAGTTTTGCTGTCTTAACTTTCTCCATACCTTGATAGGCTATTTTCAGAGTTTCTCATGCCTCCTTGGATTTCTGGGCTGCTGCTATCCTTGGAAACACACTCTCATTTACAGCTTGATACAATAAGAAGAGAGCTTTAGCATCTTTCTTCCTATTGCTCTTCAATATGTCCTTCTCTGCTTGAGTCAAGGCATTAAAAACTTGCTCATCAGCTAGTTCAACAAAACCATCTTCTACAAGTTCCCATAAGTCTTGTGAGACAAACTGGGCTTTCATGGTAATGGCCCGATAATCATAGTTCTTTCCATTAAATTGTGGAAGTTGAACATTTCCTATGTTCATACCAGTGCTTGGTCCAGCCATTGCTTTTGAACTGAACTCTACACTTAAACAAACTGTCTTTCCTTCTCTTGAAAGAACAAACTATTTTAAAAATAGAAACAACATCTCTGTTATCTTTGAGAAATACCTGAACTTTGACCTCTGTTAGGCTTTCACACTGCTGGAGAAAACACTGCAACAATTCTTCTTCTTCTTCAGCTTCTTTGAAACATTCAAAGAGCCTGAACGAGCTTTGATACCATGTTGGAATATTGATGATTCCAAGCAATAGAGAGATGGAGAGAGTAAACTCCTCTCCTTGAAAACTAATACAGATTTCTTCCTCTACAGTGAGGGATTCACAAAATATGAATAGGGACTGCTACAGACGCAGTGCTCCACAAAAACAAATCTCTGTCTCTATTCAAAACACTACAACACTGCTGTGTTTTCCTTTTTTTCCACTCCGCTGTGCGAAATAGAATAAAAATTCATTCATTTAGCCTCACGGGCCTTTTTCAATATATATGGCGCGGCGGGAACAAAACATTACACCAAGAAATGAAACAAATATAAAACTTTAACATTGGCGCGACGTACGAGTGAGGACCACATCACAGTCAACCATTTTGCGATGAGCGGATCGGCGGAACAATCAAACTTGTGATAATGCGATAGTGCGATATGCGATGTGCGATGGCGCGATCGCATCGCAACTATTTGCAATAACATATGGATGGGCGGAATCAACAAAATGCGATATTACGATCTTGCGATGGTGCATATCGCAATTTTCAATGGTGCGATAACACATGTGGCTGATCACATATGAAACATGCGATTGTGCGATCGTGCGAGGGCGCGTCGATCGCACATCACAACTTTCAATGGAACTCTGTCATGGGCGGAGGGTGATTCTGCGACATTGCGATGATCGCACATCGCAAACATCCACATCAACAAGACACTGCAGTCTCAAACTTCAAAACTGCGATCCGCGATTTGCGCTTTGGCACTTAAGTGGTAGGGACCACTTGTCCGACCTTTTCATAAATACAAGGACTTCCGCATGTTTTAAAGCAATTTCATTCATTTTGGTTGTTGAGGGCATTAAAGCCCGAAATGACTTTCTTCATTAAACCTCTGCTCCGTAGTTTAAATCTTCGGGAAATCTCCATTCCTCTGTCAAAAATGACTTCGCCCATCATTCAAAATTAATTCTTCTCTCAATACTTGGCTGCGGCCCATTAACATTAAATCTTCCTTACGGATTTCTCCATCCTTCTTCAATGCGTATTGCTGTGTACGCAAACACTCTGCTGCCTCTGTACTTTGTTCTTCGTGCCCAAAAGGCTGGCAAGTGACTTTAATAATTTCAACGACCCTTGTAATTGTCCAACCCATGACGCCTCTATATTTATTTATTTTGTTAGTCTAAGAGTCAACAACGATTGAGTGTGAGAGGATACCAAGAATTCGTGCTTTGCTTGGGACTAACGCACTCATGAACATGAATGTATCATCTTTGAGGTGTGAAACACTAGCCTCCTAAATTGCTTTCACTTTCAACGACTTTGATCATGTGGAGTGTAATTACTAAGTGGCTTCGACGACAATACTTAGTAAAGAGGCTCGTCGTTTCACTCACAATCTTAAAGTCTACATGAATGGACAGATGCAAGTCTTCATGGATGGAAGACTCGGAACACCGTGTGGATTTTGGCTAGACTTCCATGAACAAAGAGCAACGGAAGTAAAAATGAAAGTTCATGTGTTCAAAGAAAATGACAAAGGAAATTTCAGAATTTCAAGTCTAATTGCCGTGTTGACTATACTGTCTTATCGTTGCAATTTCATGCCGTTTCCCTGACTCCCACTCTTTCCAACTCCAACTTTTCTCCGTCTTCTTTATGTATTTGCAGAGTCCTTCTTCTTACCTTTGTTCTCGTTGGCCTCCTCCATCAGATCGAAGGTGTGGCTGAATAATTTTTGTCTCCAAGAGAAGCGCTGATCAGAATGAGAATAGGTGTTATGAGAATGAGAATAGGTGTTATTCTTCCCAACTCAATGCCTCTGACTGTTCATTTTTTGTTTCTTGTTGCATCTCTTCTTCTCCTCCTCTGCTCCTCAACATCATGTCTGGGAAATCAGTACGAGAAATGTCTTGCAGATACAATTACATACGAGGACATTGAATTCAGCTACCCATTTGGAAAAAAAGGCAGCGGCTGCGGTGACCCCGAATTTCAGCTACACTCATGTGATTCCGAGAGCCATCCTCTGATTAATATCGGTGGAAATGATTATCACATATTGGAGGCCTCTTTCTTTGCAAATTCTAGCACATTTAAAACGTTGAGAATTCTTAACGACAATCTGTGGGGAGAAAAATGCAATTTTTTAGGTAACTACTCTCAATTCTGGTTGCCCGACTCTCCTTTTCAAACCCTCGGCACATACACAAATATCACGCTGTGGAAGGACTGCCGTGATCAAATTCCTGAGATCTTAGAGAGTGCATTACCAGTGTATCTGTTGAGTTTATGTGGCGAAGATTGGTTCTACAGTTTGAACCCATTTTTAGACTTAGCGCGCACATCCTTGTGTAACGCATTTCAACTACCAATTAATAGGGATTCCGCTCCGTTCTTCAATAATAATCAGACTTCGCTGCGCGAGGGTTTTGAGGTAACCTGGCACGTCGATCCCCACAGATATCAGAGCTGTGAAGATTGTTTGGATAGCAATGGGAGATGTGGTTATAACATTTCAAAACCCACAACATTTCTTTGTTACTGTCCCGACGGCAGCACCCATGCGGACGAATGCCCCGACGCTGGTACGTTTTACGATTGTCTTCTGCAAAATCTGATTACAAACCGCTCGGTGCTTCTAAATGTTTCAGTAAACGTTCCATTATTCAATTGAATTAATTAATCCATTCAACTATGATTATGAGATAGTCGTAACTAATTAATTTGTGATGATTTTTTAATAGTTCATTTATCAGTCAGATAATTTTCACACTAAAACTAGTGAAATAAATCTCAAGCTTATATAGTTAAACCTCTGGACCACTATGATATAAACCTCTACACCACTATGATCCAATAGTTAGGTACTGATCATTAGTACCAATATCATATATTTTGTGATCCAAAATATGACCCTGAAAGCTGCTCCAGGCCTATTTCTTCTGTTGAAAAAAAATGTTAAATAATAATTAACTAACCAAACAATGAAAACATGTTAAAAAATATTCTGAAATTATATAACCAAATTAAATTCAACATCATGGATCTGCCTGTTTGTTTGCTATGTATTTTACATTGTGCCATGCATCAAATTGAAACTATGAAATCTTGCAGATACTGAAGATACAAGAGACCAAAACATGTCAGCGATTGCAATAGGTAAATTTGATTTCTTCCTGATCATCACTCTCCCCAATTCAACATCAAGGTTTGCAGATTGTTTCCATTAATATTCTGATGAGGATTAGAGTGAAGATCACGTTGATATCCGAATCTCTTCCTTCTGCTGCAGGTTGCTTCATTGTAGGAGTTGCGGTGATAACAACAACATTAGTACTAGTATTGTTCTCAGCATATGATGCCTGCAAGAAGAGAAACCCACCTCCTCAAATTTTACAGGGAAATGAAAACAGCGTGGCCCATGCTTCCTCGTTCTTCAATTCCTCCTCTGCACCCGAACCTGAAAAGTCTTCGTCCATTGAAACAAATGTTTAGATGTCTACATTCTAATGGCTGAGCCAATGCAAGTCTTTCAAAGATCTTGGTATCTACGTAATTAGCTCTGGTTATCTATATAACTGAGATTTAGTGGTCAATAACGTGTAAACGTTAACTCATTTATTAGAAAATTGAGATTTAGTGGCCAATTACTTGTAGAGCTTTTGACTCCTTAACTCAATGTTGTAGTGATCCCAGTTTTCATTTCATGGATCATTTAACCAAGACATGAATTAGAATTAGGAAAACGATCTTATTCTTTAATAAAGTCAAATGATATAACGTAATTAACTTTCTATGTGAAGTACGTTTGTTTTTAATTAAACAACGAAGGATGCTTGTTTTCTTCTCGTTAAAAATGTGAAAAATAAATCTATGCTAAATAAATATATTTAATAATAATTAATAATTATGGCTTTAAATAAAAAGAAAATTACTATATATTATAAGTATGAAGGGTTTATTTAATTAGTACAATCACATTAAACATATTAATATTGTTGATATAGCTAAAGGTTTCATCAATATATTAAAAAAAAAAAAAAAACTATTACAATACTAAGAATTTTTTATGAATGTACACATTTATTTTATTAATCATGTATAAAAAAGTTATGGGTCAACTATTTGCAATACTAAGAATTCTTTATCAATGCACACATTTATCTCATTAACTATGTATAAAAAAGTTATGGGTCAACTATTGCAATACTAAGAATTCTTTATCAATGCATACATTTATCTCATTAACCATGTAACCAAGGTTATGGGTGAACTTTAACTGTAGAATAAAAATGAATTACATATTTTATTATAAAATGGACCATTTTGCTAATAAAATTTTCTTATATATAAATGAATGTTATAAATAATAATGAGGAACTTATTAGAATTGGAATAATGTCAAATCCCTAGGAAATTGGTGGACAAACTAAAGCATATGCTGAGCATATTCTAGAAAATCAATCTAATTTTTAGATAGAAAATAAACCAAGATTCATTTGACATTGTTAAATATGTTATTATATTTAAATTTAAGAATCATTTTCAGTATAATGAAGAATTAGGAAATAAGAAATAAAGAAGAAATTTAGATTGCTAAAATAAAAATGAAGTCTTATGGGTTTGATGGTAAACCAATGCATTAGACACTTTCAAAATTATTATGGAATGAAAGAATGTCATTTTTTCTTTCAAAATGTCTTAGATGACATATTCTATGCCACATATTAGATATTAATTTCAAGATATTGACCTTCCTAATTCTATAACTTATTAAATTATAGAGATTTAGAAAATATTCTCTAAAATCTTTTTGAGCATATTTTTCTTTTAAGCAATCCAATTTTAAATATTTAATGAATTTGAACTTAATGGATGCTGACAATTATAATCATCATCGTCATCAACTTTCTCTAAAAAAATTATCAAAACTAATTTTCTATTATTCTAAAAAAGTATGATATAATACAAATATGTTATTTATATGCAAACATATATTAATTTACATCATAAAAAATAAATTTCCATTTACAGGTAAGTAGTATACAAATTCCAATGAGTAGGCACATGTATAAGGGGTTATCACAAATCCTAAAGAAACAACGAAATCTTCATTTTCTTACGGTCTTGGCACATCCACTAATAACTAGGTTTCTCTAGGCTTTTTTACAAGACTTGAAAATCATAATCATCGTTTAAATTTAGAATTTGATTATGGTAAGGGTTTCCAAAAAATTTATTAGACATATGGTTTTGAAATCTTTTCCAACTGATACTCCCTTAGATTTGGTGTTAGAGAAAATAAAGAAAGATTTGAATTCATTTTCTGATGCACAATTTTACAATGTTTTAAGGGAAAGCTAAGACCATAATAACTAAATTTTCTAGTCAAACAACATTAGCAAAGGAATGAGACATTTTTATCATTAAAAAAGTATACACCGGACATCTTGACATGATGGAGTACAAAGAATGCAACTCTCATTTAAGAAGGGACATAGATCAATATAAGTGTTATGAACCATGTATCATAAAAAAGTTGAGTCAATGAATACAATCAACTTCGTAGGGGAACCTTTTTTTACAACAAGTTCAACTTCAAGAAAAAATATGTTGATTCTAAAACTTGGTCTCCTTGGTGTGTGTGTGTAGGATACAAAGTGTACAATTATAATGAAAAGTTTCAATGAAAGTGTTAGTGTAAATATTTCATGAAGATGTACCAAAAACAATTCACTTAAGTCACTCATGACAAGTGACCCTAACAAAAAAATATGTTTTTTTACACTTCATATATTTAGTGACAAAATAAGAAAACCCTACAACAAAAAGATTGTATGTGATCCAAAACATGAAACAACAAGAAATATCTGATATAATAACCTAATGGAAGAAGTCTTTGAATGAATAATAATTTTATTATACAAAACTTAGTGAAAGATGAATGGAAAGCCCTCATATTGATAAAAAAGTATTGGGTTAAACTAGGAATTGGGAATTAATAAAAAATTATTAACTAAATCCAAATCTAACTTTTAGGAATACTTTATTATATTTTTTGTAGAATGAAAATATATTCAAAATGGTCAAGTATCTTTATTTAGAAGTAATTAATAAATAAAATTATTTATTAATCACTTCACAAGGATTAAGAAAGGTGTGAAATTGAAATAATTATTAAATATTGGTTTAACAATTATTCCAAAAATAGAATTAAGGAATAATAAATAAATAGTGATTTATGAGGTCATTTTTCAAAGCTTGGAGCGCTTCTTCCTCAGACTCGAGGAAGTGGGGTGCAACATATTTAATTATGGGGTCCAAAAGCGATCTAAGGAACCAATCCATATAAACATGGTCTTCAAATTTAGGGGCCCTACACATGCTCCTCCTTTTGCGCCATTCTTGAACATGGTAAGATAAGCGAGTTGTAGAAGTTTGAAGGAGAGAAGTTAAGAGTTCAACACCTATGTCATAATGGAAATGTAACTGAAATTATGATAGAAAGGTTTTGGCAAGTTTTGCAAAATTGGAATGGGAGGCACGTGGTTGGTCCACATACAACTTAGTAGCAACTCCAGTAAGAGTGTGTTGGAAAAGGTGAAGAAAAATAGAGTCTTCAGTGATAAATATGATGAACACCACATATCGAATGAGCGAACATGATTTGTTGGATCTTCTCCAAGATTTCCTTCGAATTTTGGAATGTCAAAAGGAAGTCTAGTAGGAATGGCCAAGCCAATTGGGGTCATGGAGAAGAGGGTCGCTGATAAGCTGGCTAAAATCAGGGAGACTCAAACTAGCCATGACAGGTAGAAATGGAGGAGTGACCATACTGGTAGAGATTCCGCTTTTGGGGTTACCTTGGTTTCCCGCACCCACGTTGGTGCTTGACATGGTGGGAGTACGAGGTTGGGAATATGCAGAATCAAAGCAAGAATTGGAAGAATAAATAGAACCAAAGTTAGAATGAGGACTTGATGGAGGATTAGGAGGATGGAATCTAACTCAACGGGGATAAGCGATGTGTCCTAACAGAGAATGGGGGAGAAGGCCACTAATTCTCCATGAAAAACGCTTAGGGGGTGAAATGGTGTCAAGAAAATGATGAATCAAAGGAATAAAGGGTTAGAGGAGAAAAAGAGAAACAAACATAAAGAAAATACCTAGTGTAGTGGTTCCAAGTGTAAACTAACTATATTAAAAAGCTACTCTAATTGAAGAAAACATGTCCTTTCAAAGAAAAATGACCTCTAGCCTATAGGTGTTCTAAATCCTCAAACAAGTCCTAAATCTGTTGCTTCAAATGGCCTTCCAAAAGGCTTCTTAATTTATGGAATCTAATCCATGCAAGCAAATTTGTCCATAAAAAGGTGGGGAAGAGAACCAAATGCTACCCACAGCTAGTCCTATAGGGTGTTTTCCTATGATTGGTCACTATGGTTACCTTCGTCCCATGGGGGTGGTCGAGTATTGAGCTTCTTGATGATCACCCACCTCACAAAATTCCTTACCACAAGTTGGGTAGCCCTGAGGAGAACTACTCACACGATGACCTAGCCTAACCCCCTCTGAATCGGGTTTCTGACGCACTTCGGTTTTGGACTGTGGGATGGTGAATGTTTTTAGGCTCCCTAATAAATCATGTTAGATGTCTTAATGTAAGTGATCGACATGTGGTATTGGAAGCATCTCCCATCGATCCTACATCTAACTACACATATTGTTTGGCCTCGGTGCCCAAGTGGGCTTAATCTATGTGTGTTACATTATTATTATGTGTCTTGTTTCAATTCTTAGCTTGGCGGTTTTAACGAAGCTCATGTTCGCTTAGGGTGTACAAGTGTGTGTTAAAAGTGTGTCCACTGTATGAGTTAATTAATCATGTTTTATGATGCCATGTGTTGCTAAAATAAAGTGTTGAAAAACTATAAATAATGTTTCACATGGATAGTAAAATAAACAGATAATCAAAGCACACAAACCCCACCAAAAAAGGTTATCAAACAACTAAAAAATAAGTGGAAAAAAACCTACTCAAAGACACAAAAATGGCAAAAAATATCTAATGTCAAAGGGACTGTGATCTAAATTCACTAATATTTTGTAAATGGTGCACAAAAACAACAATAATAAGAGTTGAAAAATGGTGCAAAGGATCAGAAAGAAGCTCTAAAACCTAGGACACATAAGGGGATATTAAGGGGGAAGGCAACACTAAACTCTAAAGGGAGTAAAATGTTGAATACAGATATCCTAGAGGGTTGTAAAACAATGGACCAAACCCTGAAAATCAGTGGCTAAAAATGTTGAACCCTAGACTCCTCAACTCAACAAATATCTTCATAAAAAGGTGGAGGTGTACTCTAAAACGTAAGGGGGTATTTTCCTTCCTCAAAGAGAAAAAACTAAGAGAATATAGGACTACGGGTGACTCAAAAGATCAAATAAACCCTTCCTAGTCCACACATAGTACGATCGATAGTTATGTTCTAAAAAAGTGCAAACGGAGGTTCTAACCTAGAAAGAGTGGAAAACGCAGCAAACATGTCAAAAAATATGTTCTAGAACAGAGATAATGGGATAAAAAGTGTGTTTTTCTCTTGGGACTCTCGATTGGTAGATCTAGCCTATATTTTACTATCTCCTGCACAACTAGTACATGTGACTTGCGAAAAGAACTGGAAAACCAAAAAAATCCAATTTTTTTTCCAGAAAAAGAAATAATATATAGAAATAGAAATTGAGAGGCTAAAAATAGCTTGAGAAAATACTGAAAATTACTAAAACTATAGTCACCATGGATCTTAATTACTATAACAGTGGATTCACCATTTGTTATTGTAAATATTTCAAGAATATATACCAAAAACGCTTCACTTAAGTCGCTGGTGACAAGTGCCCCTAACAACAAAATATGGTTGTTTATGCTTCAAATATGCAATGAAGAAACAAGAAAACCCTGCAACAAAAAAGATTATATGCAATCCAAAACATGAAACAACAAGAAATATATGATTTAATAGCCCAATGGAATAAGTATTTGAATAAATAATAATTTTATTAGGAAACACTTGGAGAAGGAGATATACAAAAAGGGTCTACAAATCCCCCTCTATGGGACGAGTCATTTGATATCCTTGTGCTTCAATAATCTTTTATCTCTCTCAATATGTAGAAAAACCTGAAACAAAAAGTGGAACTCCAGTGGGAGCTCAAATTTGAGAAGATGATAATGGTGACTATTACCACTCATTAAGTTGTGAAACTTTTCTTGATAGGGCCATGCAGGTCATTCACCAAATGGATGAAGTTTCTTAGGCCATTTCAAATTGATATATATATATTTTTTGCATTTTTGAAGCCTGTTCTAAGTTTAATGTCCACCTCCATCCATGCCACTTCAGCCATATCATTCCCATATCATGTCAGTTGTCATTCCCCACACATTTAAACTCAAAAGTGCACATCTTTCATTTTTTCATATTTTCGTAGCGATTTCCATAGGAAATCCACAGATTTCACTACGAAACTACATTTTTAACCAGGATTGTTAGAGTTATATGAGGTGTCAGTTTATGATTGGAGTAGTAAAGGTGGAGGTCATTCAAGTCCATTATGGTAAAATTCAAATGTACACAGCCGTGTTTGATGTTATCACGATCCTTTTTGCTTGAATGTGCTATGATTGAAACCTGAGCTGTTAGTTAATATTTTAAACCTCACTCCAAATATCCTTTTGTCATATTATGGTTTATCCTTTCATGTGAGTCGATCCTTGGAGAGATGCTTCATTGAGCCAAGCAGGTAGTTTTCAAATTCAAATTTTGTGGGTGTCATCAGCAAGCGAGGCAATGAAGACTATAAAACATCCATGGCTGCAAGAAAGAAAACAAACAAAAGTGGCCATTGTCACAGGTATGAACCTATTGATCATGTCAGCCCCCTATTATATTCTGACAAACAATCCCCTTTAAAATCCCTTTGTTTGGCCTAAAAAATCCTTTTTCCGCCCATCGTTCCCCTCCTCTAAACTCAAAATTGCATAGAAAAGGGCCTAAAGCACAAATTTTAACATATTTAACGCCTATCACCTTTCGGCCATAGACCCCTCAGTCTTTTTCTCCACGTGACCTGGGCGCTAGACCAAGCGCTAGCCCGGAGAGTGCTTATCGCAGGTGGATATCGAGCGTAGTATTACCCGTCGATCTGTACAGATCGGACGACCTTCATAGATCAACGTCGTGCCCATGGCCTAACCCGTTTACCACTTCGATCGCCTGTCCACCATCCGATCGACTCGCAGATCGACGGTCAGAGGTTCACCCGCCCTGTGGTCCCCGCATCGCGCATTGTTCAAAAACAAGCGGTATCTATCGCAGAATGTTTGGAGGATGGGCGGTAATTTTATTTTCGGAGCGATTCCACTTACCGCCTGACACGTGGCTCCCACACTATTTCAAAACCGCCCCCCCATCGCACATTATCATTCGGCATTTGACCCGACGCGATATGCATATCAACCGTCCGATCTGGGGCTCTCCATCCAATGGTCATCGCAGCCTGAAGATGCACGCAAATTAACCCAAGGTATCTATACCCCTAGCCCGCCATCCGTCACCCTCCGATATGTTTTCCACTGTCGATATCCTCTTGAGATCGAACGGTCCAGATTTATTCGCACACTCGCGGTTGGCCAGTCCCGCCACGTCACCATTCCACGTGTTTCATCACATCTTTCGCCCTTCCCTATATATATATCCATTCAAAGGTCAAATGTTAATGTTTTACATTAAAATTTCCGTTCTCGCCACCCTCAAACTGCATTTTCCCACTGCGCCACCATTCTGCGAGCCTCCCACTGCATTTTCCACTGTAATCCCGCACTATTCCACCATTTCACCAGCTGCACATCCACTTTCGTTGTCCCTGCTGCCACCACCTTCCCATGCATTTGTTTTCTTGATTATTTTGCATGTTTTGTAGGGTACGAGTGGCGGTAAACCGCCATGATTCACAGTCTCAATTACAGTAATAGAGAACACCAGAAAGGACCATTTTTCAGAGGCTAGAATTATGGATAAAGGCCTGGGAAGCTGTTACGACATGACCTCCATTAAAAAAGCAGGATTAAACTCTGTCAAAAACCTCCAGAGTCATTCAAAGCACAGATTTCACGATCAGAGACATTAATATTGCAGACAGAGAGTATCAGTGAAAGGCAGAGAGTTAAAGGCGTGTAATTGAAGATTTTGGAGCCTTAACCTAACCATTTGAAGGTAGAGTACCAGATCGAAGACCCTGTAGATCACTCAGAAGGTCTATGCACAGAAAACAATACCCTCAAGGTTTCATTTCAGCAGAATTTTCTTTCCAGGAAAGGATAGAGTGCCCATGTGGTTTTTATTTCTATACCGTGTTCCTGAAGAGACTTCCACCTAGTGCATTTATTTCAGAAAGTAGGCCATAGAGTACATACAGCACTGCAGAGTCATCAAGCAGTATGGGCGTGCACGTTTTCGTAATCCTGTCTTAATGAGGCAAATTAAATGTTCATCATCCACTTCCTTTACTAGTTTTATTTTTCTCCTATAAAACTCTCGAAGAACAGATTATTGAGGGTTCTAGATTTTATCAGAAAATTATGCGGTGAGAGAATTTTTGTATGCATTTTGTAAAAACTGTTATATGAATGTACAGAGCCCGTTGGGTTTCAGTGAGGAGGATTTCCATCTTTGAAGAGGATTCTGGTCTTTGGTGTCTCACAGTTTGTAGCTTTCTCTTATATGTGCTAATTTAATTGTTCATTTCGTTCCATCCATCTTTCTCGTATCATGTTCTGGAATGCGAGTGGCTCACTGGTTTTGGTACGAATTTATCCTAGTTGATACTCATGCTAGAATCAGTCAAGTGCTTTAAATATGGCTCAAGCATGATATACTGTTTCACTATTCACTTCAACCATATTTCTGCTATATTAGTTTCTTTGGGAGGTTATTTTTAAAACACTATTTTCATGTATGGATTCTTAAATTGGTAAGCCCATTACATGGTGATATTGTGTATCTGGATATCATCTCAATGACAACTAGTATTTTCTTAATCTTTCATACACAGCAAACAACTTCTGATAATTTATTTCTGTAACGTATCTTTTGAATCGGCCCTCTTTATAGTAAGTTACCTCTGAATTGTCTAATGCATTTGTGTTAGGGTTCCTCACATCTTGCCTCTGCAGTATTTCTTTCTCTGTGTCAAGTTTCTAAAGGTTTTGGTCCCATTCAAATTAATATTTCTTGTTTTCAGGAGATAGCATGAGAGCCTTTTGTTGATAACTCCCCTTGTTATACCATACGCTCCTTGCTATATAAAGATGTCATAGGCACTGGTCTTTCACAACTCAAGCCTGTCTCTAGGAACAACAACATCTTTTTGGTGCCGTCGCCGGGGAACGAAGTTGAGAAAATTTAAATCCCTGGGTCTCGAGAAAACCTAATTCACTCCTCAAATAGGTGAGCATGGAGAGTTGAAAGTTGTAAATCCCTCACCTTGGCGACTGCACATTCGTTTATTAGATAAATTTTATTGCAGTCCTAGTAACCGTTAACTCATTTATTAGAAAATTGAGATTTAGTGGCCAATTACTTGTAGAGATTTTGACTCCTTATCTCAATGTTGTAGTGATCCCAGTTTTCATTTCATGGATCATTTAACCAAGACATGAATTAGAATTAGGAAAACGATCTTATTCTTTAATAAACGTTAACTCATTTATTAGATAAATTTGCTTGCAGTCCTAATAAATGTTAACCCATTTATTAGAAAATTGAGATTTAGTGGCCAATTACTTGTAGAGCTTATGACTCCTTATCTCAATGTTGTAGTGATCCCAGTTTTCATTTCATGGATCATTTAACCAAGACATGATTTAGAATTAGGAAAACGATCTTATTCTTTAATAAAGTCAAATGATATAACGTAATTAACTTTTTATGTGAAATACGTCTGTTTTTAATTAAACATCGAAGGATGCTTGTTTTCTTCTCGTTAAAAATGTGAAAAATAAATCTATACTAAATAAATATATTTAATAATAATTAATAATTATGGCTTTAAATAAAAAGAAAATTACTATGTATTATAAGTATGAAGGGTTTATTTAATTAGTACAATCACATTAAAAATATTAATGTTGTTGATATAGTTAAAGGTTTCATCAATATATATAAAAAAAACTATTACAATATTAAGAATGTTTTATCACTGCACACATTTATTTTATTCATCATGTATAAAAAAGTTATGGGTCAACTATTTGCAATACTAAGAATTCTTTATCAATGCACACATTTATCTCATTAACTATGTATAAAAAAGTTATGGGTCAACTATTGCAATACTAAGAATTCTTTATCAATGCATACATTCATCTCATTAACCATGTAACCAAGGTTATGGGTGAACTTTAACTGTAGAATAAAAATGAATTACATATTTTATTATAAAATGGACCATTTTGCTAATAAAATTTTCTTATATATAAATGAATGTTATAAATAATAATGAGGAACTTATTAGAATTGGAATAATGTCAAATCCCTAGGAAATTGGTGGACAAACTAAAGCATATGCTGAGCATATTCTATAAAATCAATCTAATTTTTAGATAGAAAATAAACCAAGATTCATTTGACATTGTTAAATATGTTATTATATTTAAATTTAAGAATCATTTTCAGTATAATGAAGAATTAGGAAATAAGAAATAAAGAAGAAATTTAGATTGCTAAAATAAAAATGAAGTCTTATGGGTTTGATGGTAAACCAATGCATTAGAAACTTTCAAAATTATTATGGAATGAAAGAATGTCATTTTTTATTTCAAAGTGTCTTAGATGACATATTCTATGCCACATATTAGGTATCAATTTCAAGATATTGACCTTCCTAATTCTATAACTTATTAAATTATAGACATTTAGAAAATATTCTCTAAAATATTTTTGAGCATAATTTTTTTTTAAGCAATCCAATTTTAAATATTTAATGAATTTGAACTTAATGGATGCTGACAATCATAATCATCATTGTCATCAACCTTCTCTAAAAAATTATCAAAAATAATTTTCTATTATTCTAATAAAGTATGATATAATACAAATATGTTATTTATATGCAAACATATATTAATTTACATCATAAAAAATAAATTTCCATTTACAGGTAAGTAGTATACAAATTCCAATGATTAGGAACATGCATAAGGGGTTATCACAAATCCTAAAGAAACAAGGAAATATTCATTTTCTTACAGTCTTGGCACATCCACTAATAACTAGGTTTGTCTAGGATTTTTTACAAGACTTGAAAATCACAATCATCGTTTAAATTTAGAATTTGATTATGGTAAGGGTTTCCAAAAAATTTATTAGACATATGGTTTTGAAATCTTTTCCAAATGATACTCCCTTAGATTTGGTGTTAGAGAAAATAAAGAAAGATTTGAATTCATTTTCTGATGCACAATTTTACAATGTTTTAAGGGAAAGCTAAGATCATAATAACTAAATTTTCTAGTCAAACAACATTAGCAAAGGAATGAGACATTTTTATCATTAAAAAAGTATACACGTGACATTTTGACTTGATGGAGTACAAAGAATGCAACTCTCATTTAAGAAGGGACATAGATCAATATAAGTGTTATGAGCTATGTATCATAAAAAATTTAAGTCAATGAATACAATCAACTTCGTAGGGGAACCTTTTTTTACAACAAGTTCAACTTCAAGAAAAAATATGTTGATTCTAAAACTTGGTCTCCTTGGTGTGTGTGTGTGTGTAGGATACAAAGCGTACAATTATAATGAAAAGTTTCAATGAAAGTGTTAGTGTAAATATTTCATGAAGATGTACCAAAAACAATTCACTTAAGTCACTCATGAGAAGTGACCCTAACAAAAAAATATGTTTTCTTACACTTCATATATTTAATGACAAAATAAGAAAACCCTACAACAAAAAGATTTTATGCAATCCAAAACATGAAAAAACAAGAAATATCTGATATAATAACCTAATGGAAGAAGTCTTTGAATGAATAATAATTTTATTATACATGGTGAAATATGAATGGAAAGCCCTCGTATTGATAAAAAAGTATTGGGTTAAACTAGGAATTGGGAATTAATAAAAAATTATTAACCAAATCCAAATCTAACTTTTAGGAATACTTTATTATATTTTTTGTAGAATGAAAAGATATTCAAAATGGTCCAGTATTTTTATTTAGAAGTAATTAATAAATAAAATTATTTATTAATCACTTCACAAGGATTAAGAAAGGTGTGAAATTGAAATAATTATTAAATATTGGTTTAACAATTATTCCAAAAATAGAATTAAGGAATAATAAATAAATAGTGATTTATGAGGTCATTTTTCAAAGCTACTTGGAGCGCTTCTTCCTCAAACTCGAGGAAGTGGGGTGCAACATCTTTAATTATGGGGTCCAAAAGTGATCTAAGGAACCAATCCATATAAACATGGCCTTCAAATTTAGGGGCCCTACACATGCTCCTCCTTTTGCGCCATTCTTGAACATGGTAAGATAAGCGAGTTGTAGAAGTTTGAAGGAAAGAAGTTAAGAGTTCAGTACTTATGTCATAATGGAGAGGTAACTGAAATTATGATAGAAAGGTTTTGGCAAGTTTTGCAAAATTGGAATGGGAGGCACGTGGTTGGTCCACATACAACTTAGTAGCAACTCCAGTAAGAGTGTGTTGGAAAAGGTGAAGACAAATAGAGTCTTCAACGATAAATATGATGAACACCACATGTGGAATGAGCAAACATGATTTGTTGGATCTTCTCCAAGATTTCCTTCGAATTTTGGAATGTCAGAAGGAAGTCTAGTAGGAATGGCCAAGCCAATTGGGGTCATGGAGAAGAGGGTCGCTGATAAGCTGGCTAAAATCAGGGAGACTCAAACTAGCCATGATAGGTAGAAATGGAGGAGTGACCATACTGGTAGAGATTCCTCTTTTAGGGTTACCTTGGTTAGTACCTTAGTTACCACTTTGGTTTCCCACACCCACATTGGTGCTTGACATGGTGGCGGTACGGGGTTGGGAATATGCAAAATCAAAGGAAGAACTGGAAGAATCAATAGAACCAATGTTAGAATGAGGACTTGATGGAGGACTAGGATGATGGAATCTAACTCAACAGGGAGAAGTGATGTGTCCTAACAGAGAATGGGGGAGAAGGCCACTAATTCTCTATGAAAAATGCTTAGGGGGTGAAATGGTGTCAAGAAAATGATGAATCAAAGGAATAAAGGGTTAGAGGAGAAAAAGAGAAACAAACATAAAGAAAATACCTAGTGCAGTGGTTCCAAGTTTAAACTAACTATATTAAGATGCTACTCTAATTCAAGAAAACATGTCCTTTCAAAGAAAAGTGACCTCTAGCCTATAGGTGGTCTAAATCCTCAAACAAGTCCTAAATATGTTGCTTCAAATGGCCTTCCAAAAGGCTTCTTAATTGATGGAATCTAATCCCTGCAAGCAAATGTTTCCATAGAAAGGTGGGGAAGAGAACCAAATGCTACCCACAACTAGTCCTATAGGGTGTTTTCCTATGATTGGTCACTACGGTTACCTTCGTCCCATGGGGGTGGTCGAGTCTTGAGCTTCTTGGTGATCATCCACCTCACAAAATTCCTTACCATAAGTTGGGTAGCCCTGAGGAGAACTACTCGCATGATGACCTAGCCTAACCCCCTCTGAATCGGGTTTCTTATGCACTTTGATTTTGGACTGTGGGATGGTAAATGTTTTTAGGCTCCCTAATAAATCAAGTTCTATGTCTTAATGTACGTGATCGACATGTGGTATTGGAAGCATCTCCCATAGATCCTACATCTAACTACACATATTGTTTGGCCTCGGTGCCCAAGTGGGCTTAATCTATGTGTGTTACATTATTATTATGTGTCTTGTTTCAATTCCTGGCTTGGCAGTATTAACTAAGCTCATGTTCACTTAGGGTGTGCAAGTGTGTGTTAAAAGTGTGTCCAGTGTATGAGTTATTTAATCATGTTTTATGATGCCATGTGTTGCTAAAATAAAGTGTTGAAAAAATATAAATAATGTTTCACATGGATAGTAAAATAAACAAATAATCAAAGCACACAAACCCCACCAAAAAAGGTTGTCAAACAACTAAAAAATAAGTGGAAAAAAATCTCCTCAAAGACACACAAATGGAAAAAAATATCTAATGTCAAAGGGACTGTGATCTAAAGACACTAATATTTTGTAAATGGTGCACAAAAACAACAATAATAAGAGTTGAAAAATGGTGCAAAGGATCAGAAAGAAGCTCTAAAACCTAGGACACATAAGGGGATATTAAGGGGGAAGGAAACACTAAACTCTAAAGGGAGTAAAATGTTGAATACACATATCCTAGAGGGTTTTAAAACAATGGACGAGACCCTGAAAATCAGTGGCTGAAAATGTTGAACCCTAGACTCCTCAACTCAACAAATCTCTTCATAAAAAGGTGGAGGTGTACTCTACAACCTAAGGGGGTCTTTTCCTTCCTCAAAGACAAAAAACTAAGAGAATATAGGACTACGGGTGGCTCAAAAGATGAAATAAACCCTTCCTAGTCCACACATAGTACGATCAATAGTTATGTTCAAAAAAAGTGCAAAACAGAGGTTCTAACCTAGAAAGAGTGGAAAACGCAGCAAACATGTCAAAAAATATGTTCTAGAACAGAGATAATGGGATAAAAAGTGTGTTTTTCTCTCAGGACTCTCGATTGGTAGATCTCGCCCATATTTTTCTATCTCCTACACAACTGGTACATGTGACTTGCGAAAAGAACTAGAAAACCAAAAAAATCCAATTTTTTTTCCAGAAAAATAAAGAAGATATACAAATAGAAATTGAGAGGCCAAAAATAGCTTGAGAAAATACTGAAAACCACTAAAACTATAGTCACCATGGATCTTAATTACTACAACAGTGGATTCACCATTTTTTAGTGTAAATATTTCAGGAAGATATACCAAAAACGCTTCACTTAAGTCATTGGTGACAAGTGCCCCTAACAACAAAATATGGTTGTTTATGATTCAAATATGCAATGAAAAAACAAGAAAACCCTGCAACAAAAAGATTATATGCAATTCAAAACATGAAACAACAAGAAATATATGATTTAATAACCCAATGGAATAAGTCTTTGAATGAATAATAATTTTATTAGAAAACACTTGGAGAAGGAGATATACAAAAAGGGTCTACAAATCCCCCTCTATGGGACGAGTCATTTGATATCCTTGTGCTTCAATAATCTTTTATCTCTCTCATTATGTAGAAAAACCTTAAACAAAAAGTGGAACTCCAGTGGGAGCTCAAATGTGAGAAGATGATAATGGTGACTGTTACCACTCATTAAGTTGTGAAACTTTTCTTGATAGGGTCATGCAGGTCATTCACCAAATGGATGAGGTTTCTTAGGCCATTTCAAATTGATATATAATTTTCTTTGAATTTTTGAAGCCTATTCTAAGTTTAATGTCCACCTCCATCCATGCCACTTCAGCCATATCATTCCCATAACATGTCAGTTGTCATTCCCCACACATTTAAACTCAAAAGTGCACATCTATCATTTTTTCATATTTTCGTAGTGATTTACATAGGAAATCTACAGATTTCACTACGAAACTGCATTTTTTAACCAGGATTGTCAGAGTTATATGAGGTGTCAGTTTATGATTGGAGCAGTAAAGGTGGAGGTCATTCAAGTCCATTATGGTAAAATTCAAATGTACATAGCCGTGTTTGATGTTATCATGATCCTTTTTGCTTGAATGTGCTATGATTGAAACCTGAGCTGTCAGTTAATATTTTAAACCTCACTCCAAATATCCTTTTGTCATATTATGGTTTATCCTTTCATGTGAGTCGATCCCTGGAGAGATGCTTCATTGAGCCAAGCAGGTAGTTGTCAAATTCAAATTCTGCGGGTGTCATCAGCAAGTGAGGCGATGAAGACTATAAAACATCCATGGCTGCAAGAAAGAAAACAAACAAGAGTGGCCATTGTCACAGGTATGAACCCGTGGATTTGAAATTACTTAATGAAGGCCCTAATTCTGTGGAGGTTTTTAGGAGGAATGGATGCTTGCAATTTTTCCAGAGGTTGCAAGGTTTTCATATACAACTTAGTTTCTTCAGGAACTGCTCATTTTTCCACCTAAAAACCTTGCAACCTCTCTTTTATCACCTAAAAAATGATCACCTAGGCATTTCTAACTAGGTGGATCAAAATACATTATGTAGGATTAATTTTACCATAGTAAAATCATTTTCACTATAGGAAATAAATTAGCAAACCAATCTTGTTAAATTATTTATGATTAAAATTAAGAAACCCCATGAAAATAATTGAATAAATCATTATTTATTAATTTTCTCTAGGAATAATTATTAAATCATTATTTGATAAATATTCATTTTCACACATTTTGACTAAATCACCTAGGAATAATTAAATAAATCATTATTCATATTTGATTCCTTAATTCAATTTTTGAAATAATTGTTAAACAATTATTTAATAATTATTTCAATTTCACACCTTTCTTAATCCTCCCAAAGTGATTAATAAATCATTTTATCTATTAATTACTTCTAAATAAATATATTTTACCATTTTGAATATATTTTCCTTTTCAAAAATATATAATAAAGTATTCCTAATTGTTAGATTTGGATTTGGTCGATATTTTTTTATTATTTCCCAATTCCAAGTTTAACCCAATACTTTGTTATAAATAAGATGGTTTTCCATTCATTCTTCGCCATGATCACTATTATCATCACTGTTATCACCTAACTGATCTTGATTGGCTGCTCATCAATCAACTCAATGTAACTCTTTCAAATCACTTCTAATTGAAGATTAGCCTCTTTAGTTTGAGAGGGCTCTCTCAAATGGATTTATGATTTTCAATAGAAATAATACTAGATGGCTAACTGTATGAATTGCGACTTGGTTTTGTATGATTTCAGGTTGAAAAATGAAGGCTTGCTACCATTGGGCTATGAAATCCACATCATTTCTTTTAATGATAGTAATTCTTCACATGGAAGCTGAGGCAAATAGAGGTTTTTAATAAAGATTCATACACACAATATAAGGAAAACATAGAAATTTCACACCTAAAGGAAGTCAGAGCATGACAACATGAATTCTAAGTAATTAGAGATAAAATCCACTGCAAGTGATTATACATAAAGATGCAGAGCAAAAACACATTAATCACCTCATAAGGATCTCAGGTCTGGAAGTAGAATGTCACTATATATTACTGATAATGGAAAAAAACATATATGTAGCAATTTGGTGCAATTTCATTCAACCCTTCTCTCTTCGAAGTTCATCTATAAATAGACATTCTTTACAATGTAAGTGATATGCCCAGCTAGCTAGATCTTCGAACTCTAACTTTGACACCTATCATAACTCAAACTACTTACTTGGAACAGAAAAAGGACAACTATCCTTTAAGAAGTCATACTCCTAATAGGACTCTACCTCCTATTTATTACATTCAGTTTTTCTAACAATAAACAGTTACATAATAGAGATCACATCTTTGAGAGACAATTCACCATCACTTAACATATTTAAAATACCCCTACATATAGGGAATGCAATCCTACTTTTCAAGAATGGATAATATTCACTTTAATCATTAATCTGCCCGTTGAGCTGGATGTGTGACACTCATTTTTAGTAATGAGTCTCTGCTGAGATGGCCTATCGTCAAGATGGATGTCTCTAGATGGCTGGTGTGCTGTTGGAACCCTTGAAAATCTTCAAAAAAACTCCTCACTTCGAAACAGGACAGTTTAGGCAGTTTTGTAGCGAGTTTTCATAACTTATGAAATCTTTCCTTTTCACCTATCTCCTTGCCACCTTTACTGGTAAAAAACCTTTACTATGCCAAAAAATCTTGAAAACGAACAATTTACCTCCTTAATCATTCACAAATCTAAATTCCAAATAAAAATTGCATCTTCGGAACGTAGTGTTTTTTTGGATTCAAGCCTAAAGCACGCTACGAAACTGCCTAAAAAACCAGAATTTGTTGATTCTGAGACTGTCTTCAAAAATTGATCTCCTAAGAAAAAATTTAGGATCTTTGCAAGTAATGAACCTCATCAAACATATTTCAACTCAATTTTCACTCTTTAGGAGTTTCTTCTTCACTTACAATTAATTGGCTGATGGGTTCTTCAACCACTCTCATCTTCAGCCCTTTCTTCTCCAGCTCAACTTGAATCAAGTCCAGTTGCTCCTTAAGGTATTCCACTTGATATTTTAATGATATTTTTTTATATTTTAAGTTTAATTTCATCTTCCTAATATTTTTTACCTCCCCTCTTAATGTTTGATTCCATTTCAACAAAATTTCGGCATTGTCCAAATATTTTAAAACACTTGAGACTTGCTTATTCCATATTTTCCTCATCTGTTCAAATTGAACCTTCTCATATCTATGCTTCTTTGCCTCTAGCTTCAAATCTAATGTCTCTTTACCTTCTTCCTTTAGTTTTTCATTGAGGGATTATATTTCTTATTTTTCAACTATTTTCTCTTTTCCCTTTCTCTACCTGATAACCACTTCTTCTTCTGCTGATGGAGACAAATCTATGATGCTTATTGGCTGAGAAGATTCATTGATTTTATCTGTATTTTTTTTCTCCATGGCCTTCTTTTCATGTCTGGTCATTGGCTTCCTTGATTTAAATATAAAGCCAACACCATCACCTATAAAATATAATTTCTTATCAGTCTTACCTTTCTTAAATTTTCTTCCACCATCATCAATGTCTTCAGCTTTCACTATTGGTGCCTCTTCAATGCCAATTGCATGAAGGATATCCTCTATATTTCCTTTAGTCAATGTCTAGCTTCTAATGATCCTCTTGCTGCCTTTATGTTTCTATTTTGCAGGTGCTGCTTGAGGGGTGTCAGTCTCTTGCAGAGGTTTTTCTCCTATGTCCATTGGTTCTGCAAGGGACGATCTTTTTTCTTCTTCAAATTCTTCTTCCACAGCTGGTGATGTAGTAATTCTAGGGTTTGAGGTTTTATTTGGAGTGACCACATCAATTTCATAACCACTCATAAACAAGAAAGAAATCGAATCTCTGTCTAACCTTCTTAATTCTTCCAACACTAACAGCTTTATTAGACCACGATGAAAAAGAGATGTCTCATTTCCTTTTGTCTTTATTTGAACCTTATCTGACATTTTCCCTAAACTTCAGTATAAATATAAAGGTAATACAAGTGATCTCTTACCTACAAAATGAAAAAGAAGTCTTAGATGATATGAGTAAACCATGTGAAATCTTCCTTCATAGGTGAAATATTTTTGAATGACCATCAATATTTTTTCATAATTTTCCTTTATAAAACTCCTAGGGATAGCATTGGTCAAATTAAATTCACTGTGTTCTTTCTTGAGAAACTCTTTAGAATCATGCATTGTGAATTTGGTACCTTTAAACCACTCTTCACCACCTCTAGGGATTCTTGTAGCTAAATATATGCTCTCTGGTGTCACTGTAAGATTCAGAATTCCAAATTTTGATGTTTTTCCTGTGAAGTTGGTGGAAAAATCTGTTGAAAGTTGTATATGAAAACCTTGCAACCTCTAGAAAAATTGCAAGCATCCATTCCTCCTAAAAACCTCCATAGAATTAGGGCCTTCATTAAGTAATTTCAAATCCATGGGTTCATACCTGTGACAATGGCCACTCTTGTTTGTTTTCTTTCTTGCAGCCATGGATGTTTTATAGTCTTCATTGCCTCGCTTGCTGATGACACCTGCAGAATTTGAATTTGAAAACTACCTGCTTGACTCAATGAAGCATCTCTCCAGGGATAGACTCACATGAAAGGATAAACCATAATATGACAAAAGGATATTTGGAGTGAGGTTTAAAATATTAACTGACAGCTCAGGTTTCAATCATAGCACATTCAAGCAAAAAGGATCATGATAACATCAAACATGGCTGTGTACATTTGAATTTTACCATAATGGACTTGAATGACCTCCGCCTTTACTGCTCCAATCATAAACTGACACCTCATATAACTCTGACAATCCTGGTTAAATAATGCAATTTCGTAGTGAAATTTGTGGATTTCCTATGTAAATCGCTACGAAAATATGAAAAAATGACAGATGTGCACTTTTGAGTTTAAATGTGTGGGGAATGACAACTGACATGATATGGGAATGATATGGCTGAAGTGGTATGGATGGAGGTGGACATTAAACTTAGAATAGGCTTCAAAAATGCAAAAAAAATATATATCAATTTGAAATGGTCTAAGAAACCTCATCCATTTGGTGAATGACCTGCATGACCCTATCAAGAAAAGTTTCACAACTTAATGAGTGGTAACAGTCACCATTATCATCTTCTCACATTTGAGCTCCCACTGGAGTTCCACTTTTTGTTTAAGGTTTTTCTACATATTGAGAGAGATAAAAGATTATTGAAGCACAAGGATATCAAATGACTCGTCCCATAGAGGGGGATTTGTAGACCCTTTTTTTATATCTCCTTCTCCAAGTGTTTTCTAATAAAATTATTATTCATTCAAAGACTTATTCCATTGGGTTATTAAATCATATATTTCTTGTTGTTTCATGTTTTGTATTGCATATAATCTTTTTGTTGCAGGGTTTTCTTGTTTTTTCATTGCATATTTGAAGCATAAACAACCATATTTTATTGTTAGGGGCACTTGTCACCAGTGACTTAAGTGAAGTGTTTTTGGTATATCTTCCTGAAATATTTACAATAACAAATGGTGAATCCACTGTTGTAGTAATTAAGATCCATGGTGACTATAGTTTTAGTGGTTTTCAGTATTTTCTCAAGCTATTTTTGGCCTCTCAATTTCTATTTGTATATCTTCTTTCTTTTTCTAGAAAAAAAATTGGATTTTTTTGGTTTTCTGGTTCTTTTCGCAAGTCACATGTACCAGTTGTGAAGGAGATAGAAACATATGGGCGAGATCTACCAATCTAGAGTCTTGAGAGAAAAACACACTTTTTATCCCATTATCTCTGTTCTAGAACATATTTTTTGACATGTTTGCTGCGTTTTCCACTCTTCCTAGGTTAGAACCTCCGTTTTGCACTTTTTTTGAACATAACTATTGATCGTACTATGTGTGGACTCGGAAGGGTTTATTTTATCTTTTGAGCCACCCGTAGTCCTATATTCTCTTAGTTTTTTGTCTTTGAGGAAGGAAAAGACCCCCTTAGGTTGTAGAGTACACCTCCACCTTTTTATGAAGAGATTTGTTGAGTTGAGGAGTCTAGGGTTCAACATTTTCAGCCACTGATTTTCAGGGTCTGGTCCATTGTTTTACAACCCTCTAGGATATGTGTATTCAACATTTTACTCCCTTTAGAGTTTAGTGTTGCCTTCCCCGTTAATATCTCCTTATGTTTCCTAGGTTTTAGAGCTTCTTTCTGATCCTTTCCACCATTTTTCAACTCTTATTATTGTTGTTTTTGTGCACCATTTACAAAATATTAGTGTCTTTAGATCACAGTCCCTTTGACATTAGATATTTTTTGCCATTTGTGTGTCTTTGAGGAGATTTTTTTCCACTTATTTTTTAGTTGTTTTATAACCTTTTTTGGTGGGGTTTGTGTGCTTTGATTACCTGTTTATTTTACTATCCATGTGAAACATTATTTATATTTTTTCAACACTTTATTTTAGCAACACATGGCATCATAAAACATGATTAATTAACTCATACACCGAACACACTTTTAACACACACTTGCACACCCTAAGCGAACATGAGCTTGGTTAAAACCACCAAGCCAGGAATTGAAACAAGACACATAATAATAACGTAACACACATAGATTAAGCCCACTTGGGCACCGAGGCCAAACAATATGTGTAGTTAGATGTAGGATCGATGGGAGATGCTTCCAATACCACATGTCGATCACTTACATTAAGACATGGAACTTGATTTATTAGGGATCCTAAAAACATTCACCATCCCACAGTCCAAAATCGAAGTGCATAAGAAACCCGATTCAGAGGGGGTTAGGCTACGTCATCATGCGAGTAGTTCTCCTCAGGGCTACCCAACTTGTGGTAAGGAATTTTGTGAGGTGGATGATCACCAAGAAGCTCAAGACTCGACCACCCCCATGGGACGAAGGTAACCGTAGTGACTAATGATAGGAAAACACCCTATAGGACTAGCTGTGGGTAGCATTTGGTTCTCTTCCCCACCTTTCTATGGAAAAATTTTCCTGCGGGGATTAGATTCCATCAATTAAGAAGCCTTTTGGAAGGCCATTTGAAGCAACATATTTAGGACTTGTTTGAGGATTTAGAACACCTATAGGCTAGAGGTAACTTTTCTTTGAAAGGAAATGTTTTCTTGAATTAGAGTAGCATCTTAATATAGTTAGTTTAAACTTGGAACCACTGCACTAGGTATTTTCTTTATGTTTGTTTCTCTTTTTCTCCTCTAACCCTTTATTCCTTTGATTCATCATTTTCTTGACACCATTTCACCCCCTAAGCATTTGTCATGGAGAATTAGTGGCCTTCTCCCCCATTCTTTGTTAGGACACATCACTTCTCCCCATTGAGTTAGATTCCATCCTCCTAGTCCTCCATCAAGTCCTCATTCTAACTTTGGTTCTATTGATTCTTCCAGTTCTTCCTTTGATTCTGCATATTCCCAACCCCGTACCGCCACCATGTCAAGCACCAACGTGGGTGTGGGAAACCAAAGTGGTAACTAAGGTACTAACCAAGGTAACCCCAAAAGAGGAATCTCTGCAGTGTGGTCACTCCTCCGTTTATACCTGTCATGGCTAGTTTGAGTCTCCCTGATTTTAGCCAGCTTATCGGTGACCCTCTTCTCCATGACCCCAATTGGCTTGGCCATTCCTACTAGACTTCCTTCTGACATTCCAAAATTCGAAGGAAATCCTGGAGAAGATCCAACAAATCATGTTCGCTCATTCCACATGTGGTGTTCATCATATTTATCGTTGAAGACTCTATTTGTCTTCACCTTTTCCAACACACTCTTACTGGAGTTGCTACTAAGTTGTATGTGGACCAACCACGTGCCTCCCATTCCAATTTTGCAAAACTTGCCAAAACCTTTCTATCATAATTTCAGTTACCTCTCCATTATGACATAAGTACTGAACTCTTAACTTCTTTCCTTCAAACTTCTACAACTCGCTTATCTTACCATGTTCAAGAATGGTGCAAAAGGAGGAGCATGTGTAGGGCACCTAAATTTGAAGACCATGTTTATATGGATTGGTTCCTTAGATCACTTTTGGACCCCATAATTAAAGATTTTGCACCCCACTTCCTCGAGTTTGAGGAAGAAGCGCTCCAAGTAGCTTTGAAAAATGACCTCATAAATCACTATTTATTTATTATTCCTTAATTCTATTTTTGGAATAATTGTTAAACCAATATTTAATAATTATTTCAATTTCACACCTTTCTTAATCCTTGTGAAGTGATTAATAAATAATTTTATTTATTAATTACTTATAAATAAAGATACTTGACCATTTTGAATATCTTTTCATTCTACAAAAAATATAATAAAGTATTTTTGAAAGTTAGATTTCGACTTGGTTAATAATTTTTTATTAATTCCCAATTCCTAGTTTAACCCAATACTTTTTTATCAATACGAGGGCTTTCCATTCATATTTCACCAAGTGTTGTATAATAAAATTATTATTCATTCAAAGACTTCTTCCATTAGGTTATTATATCAGATATTTCTTGTTGTTTCATGTTTTGGATCACATACAATCTTTTTGTTGTAGGGTTTTCTTATTTTGTCATTAAATATATGAAGTGTAAAAAAACATATTTTTTTGTTAGGGTCACTTGTCATGAGTGACTTAAGTGAATTGTTTTTGGTACATCTTCATGAAATATTTACACTAACACTTTCATTGAAACTTTTCATTATAATTGTGCGCTTTGTATCCTACACACACACACACACCAAGGAGACCAAGTTTTAGAATCAACATATTTTTTCTTGAAGTTGAACTTGTTGTAAAAAAAGGTTCCCCTAGGAAGTTGATTGTATTCATTGACTTAACTTTTTTATGATACATAGCTCATAACACTTATATTGATCTATGTCCCTTCTTAAATGAGATTTGCATTCTTTGTACTCCATCAAGTCAAAATGCCACGTGTATACTTTTTTAATGATAAAAATGTCTCATTCCTTTGCTAATGTTGTTTGACTAGAAAATTTAGTTATTATGATCTTAGCTTTCCCTTAAAACATTGTAAAATTGTGCATCAGAAAATGAATTCAAATATTGCTTTATTTTCTCTAACACCAAATCTAAGAGAGTATCAGTTGGAAAAGATTTCAAAACCATATGTCTAATAAATTTTTTAATTTAATGAATCAATTAATGAATCAATTAATTTTTTTAAGAACAACATGTAGGATAGAGTTCTTTGAATTTAGAATCATTCAGAGGGATGAAACTAATTAACTCACAAGATAGAAAGGAAAAATAGTCAACCGAGTCGACGAGTTGAGTCAGTCGACAAGAATTGATCTAGTCAACATCAATCTAGTTAGAAAATTCTATTCACAACAACATTCAACTCGGTAAAGTCATATCTAAAGCTTGATGATAGCACGTGCTTGGATATAATGCGGCTAATTGACCAAGTTGAATCATAATTTTGAATTCCCATACTCCATTAACCAGATAGAAAAAAAATACAACATTAAAAACATATTCATCCATCAATAAGTGCTAATAACGAATACATTTTAGGCATAATGATCAAGTAACACAAAGATTTGATTCCAGAATAACAAGATTAATTAAATAATTTTTGCAATAGAAGTTAAGAATAGGAAATCATGCAAGAAAAATACACAAAGATTTGAACGAACAACATGATGAAAAAGGGATAATGTATGGATTGAGCTGCCAATATAAATTTGCAGATGAATCTTGGACTCTAATCGAAGTAAAAAGTGGGATGGTTGATATGCATATGATTCACTTATTTTATGTTTTAATGAAATACTCCCAGGAGTGATAGACACATGTTGGGCTCATCCAAAGAGAGAGTGAAATGGATTCCCCTAAATTGGAGAGGAGTTTCCCAACGATTCCTGGTTGGAGTAGTAGTCGATATAGTTGAAAAGACTGCATAGATTGTGAACAATTGGGATTTTCACTCACTAGCCACCAAACAAGAAGAAGTCATAGTAAGCCTCATATACATGCATATCCATATCTAGCTAGTGGTTGATGTGGTTGACATACTTATCTAGAATGATATGCATGGTTGATGTAGAATAATGATACTTTTACCGGAAGTAGAGATCCAAGACATGTTGCATCCTTGATAGGGATGAGCAAGGGATTTCGGGTGGGGGAGATGTTGTATGGATCTCTTAGCCTTATGTTTGTCATCATACATAATGTATTAAGTAAATGTGAGTAACACTCAGCAACATGTAAAGTAAAGTAAATGAAGCATTGGTTGAGAGAAGGTACAATTTACCCAACCATATCATACATGTAAAAATATGCATAAATTCTAGTAGAAATCTGATTAGAATTCCTTCCCACATTATATTGTTCTTCATGTATTCTTGGATGTGTGTTATTTTTGTTATCATTGCAATGTAGATTATTTTTGGATGTTGTAATTTATATTTACAACAACTATATTATACCATTTTTTTGTAAGAGGAAGCTATTCCCTTCATTGATATTTATTATATAAACAATAACATCATAGATAACCCTCTTAAATATTTACTAACTATTTTTTTTTGGAAATTTATTTGTGGATGATATACTAAAGTCATCATGATCTAAAAATTGGCTGGATAACTTGTTATGCCTTTCAAGAACCTCCCACTTAGTTAAACAAATAAAAGATCTAGCTTGTACTTGACTTTTACGGAAATTTTTACTTGAAACACATGTATGTTATTTAAATGTTTAAGTGCTTTAAGTCCATTTGTTTTTGCTGAAATTAAACATGGTAACAGCCATATAATTCAGCAAATAAAAATCATAACATAACAACAAATTTAATCTAGGAGTTCACCCGAATATCGTGGGCTACATCTCCTTGAGCTCTTGTCATCTTGACTTGCCTCTTTGGGATTATGGAAAAATTTCTTTTAAAAGTTATAAAATAACCTACAATGGTTAACGTAACTGAACCAATATGCTTAGAATACCATCTCTATCCCTGTCATGGATGTCATCACTCTGAAAAAAGATCTAGTCTCCCTTAGACTTGATTCCATCTGTTGGTGCTCTTGAGCTACACTGAGCTTCTCTATGGAACTAACTCCTTCATAATTATTATTCTATCCCTATAATCTCACCTATTTTCTTTAGCATATATCAAACCTCTAAAATGGATTGATCATTTGCTCCAAAAGAGCGTTGGCTCCCCAATTTAGGCCTCCTTCCATAGTTGGCCCTAGGTTGCCAAAAACTTCCCTCTAGGTTCTAGACCTTCATAAGTCTTAAAATGACTCTATAAATCCCTTAAATGGATTCAGAATGTCAAAAATAGTCAAAACAGACTATTGGTTCGCTGAAATTAGCCTTTGGCTGCTCCTGTTTTTCCTCCAACACTTGGTGGCACCCCTGGCTCTCGAGTCACTGAAAAATTCTCTGATGGGTTATCGACCTCTATAAGTCCTCAAAAGCTTCTGAAAACTCTTCCATTGGATTCATAATTCTCATTACAGTCAGAAATTACTATTGGTTTACTGAATAAGTCCTCTAGCTGCCTTGGTTAGGCCTTGAACTGCTGCTGGCACTTGTTGGCCCCTAGTACTTCACTGAAGCATATCAGCATTCAAAAGTCCTCTAAAGGCTATGAAAAACACACTATTAGTTCCAAAACATCTGAAGCATCAAAAATTGACTATTGGATTCCTGAATAAGGCCTCTAGCGACACTAGCTAGGCCTCAAACTGCTGCTGGCCCATGGTGGCCTTGGTGGCCCCTAGAACTTTTTTTAAGCCAAAAACTACTCAAAATTCCTATGATGGCTTTGAAACACTCACCAAAGAGACTAAAATATTTTGGATAGTAAAAATTGACTATTCACACTCTCAGAATGGTTGAATATAGCTCAATATAGAGCATGAACTCATTTTGCCCAATGACCCCTAAAAATCCTCCACCAAAAATGGAGGGACTGGACTTAACTCCAGTTAAATTTAGAAATCATGCCAAAGATGGCGCACCTTCCAGAATATCCACCAAGTCTAACCATAACATTAAAGGCTAACCGTGCATGTGATAGACTTGCGGCGGAAACTTTGGGGTTTAAAAAGTTGGAGGTTACGATTTTCATAAACCACACAAATAAATGTTAATCGTTGGAAAAATTGCATGTGACAAGGCCGAAAGAGGCTGGCGGGGAAGACTGTAGGGTTAACATTTATGGTTTTTGTTTATATGCCAGATCATGTGAACACTTTACAAGACCTCTGGAAGGTTTGATTAGTGCACGGTCATTGATGCTTGGACGCATGGGGGAGGTGCTAGCCCTCGGGGTTGGCCCCTCTGGGCCCCCATTTGCGCAATCCGTAAACGATAACTATTACTTGCGACCGTTAGTTGTTAAGAAATAAAACACAGCCAGAGCGGTTAATCCATGGGTGCTGCAAGCGAGAGGTCAAGCAGTCGACTCCTAGAGAGTCCATAAAAATTTTATTGCACAGTCCATGAGGCCGCCACGTGTCGCCCAATCATTGGCCGAAAATAAAAAAAGTCAACCCACTCCCGAATTACAATCAACCACTTGGCATGACCTGATTGGTCTGAATGGAATATTCTGGGGAATATTTCAAGGAATATTCCATGGAATATTCTCTTTTTAATTTTCCCAAATTCAAGTGAAACTTGGTCAAAGTCCAAAAATTGTAGTTTACTGTACTTTTCAAACTGCGATAAATTCTTCATATGGTGTCAGTTTTTCGAACCATTTGCGGTGTCGGAATCAGGAAGATGAGATCTATCTGTTCGCTTAGGCCTCTTGGTATTGATGGAGCTTCATCTCCATCTCATGCAATCTTTGAATAATTTATTCCTTCTCTTGCTTCATAGCAACCACTTTCTCATGAAGTCTAGTGATTTCTCTTCTATCTTCAAACAAAATTTGCACCGTGTCCTTCAATATGTAAAAGTCTCTCTTCATGTATTCATCGAAGAATCTTGTGAAGGATTAGGATTTGGAAACCTCACCTGAATAAGTTGTCATATTATGAAAATAAAAAAAAAGAACTTCAATCAACAATTCCAAAGCTTTCAAAACAATTGACAAAGCTTCTAAACAAAATGATTGTAGAGTCAAGGTCTTCTTCAAGCAGCCTTTTGCCAAAAAAACCTCTTGTGCTTCAAAGGTTTCCTTGAAGTCCTTTGGGTAAAGAGAATACTTTCAAACTTCTTCCTTTTTTTCCTCTTCTGGACTTAGCTAGTAGTAGATTTCCCTCCACCTCTAGGAAGCAATAGTCAATTTTGAAAATAGTCAAATTCTTTAACTGCAAACACCTTTCAAGTCAACAAGCAACCTTGTGCTTTGTCAATCAAGAAGCCAAGTGCTCTGATACCACTTTATTTGAAAATGGGTTGGATAAATTTTTATGATTTTCAAGAACCTCCCACTTAGTTAAACAAATAAAAGATCTAGCTTGTACTTCACTTTTGCGGAAATTTTTACTTGAAACAGGTATATGTTTTTAAACTATTTTAAGTGCTTTAAGTCCTTTTTTTTTGTTGAAATTAAACATGTGTAACAACCATATAATGAAGAAAACAAACATCATCACATAATAGAAAATTTAATCTAGGATTTCACCCGAATATCGTGGGCTACATCTCCTTGAGCTCTTGCCATCTTCACTTGGCTCTTCACGATTATGGAAAAATTTATTTTACAAGTTATAAAATAAACTCCAATGGTTAACTAAACTGAATCAATGGGCTTAGAATACCATCTATATCCATGTCATGGCTTTCATCACTCTGAAAACAAATCTAGGCTCCCTTAGACTTGATTCCTTCTATTGGTGCTCTTAAGCTACACTGAGCTTCTCTATGGCACTAACTCCTTCAGAATTATTCTTCTATCCTTGAAACCTCACCTACTGTCTTCAGCACATATCATACCTCAATAATGGACTGATCATTTTCTCCAAAAGAGCGTTGGCTCCCCAATCTAGGCCTCCTTCCACAGTTGGCCTTGGGCTGCCCAAAAATTCCATGTAGGTTATCAACCTTCCTAAGTCTTAAAATGACTCTAAAATCCCTTAAATGGATTCATAATGTAAAAAATAGTTAGAATACACTATTGGTTCACTGAAATTGGCCTCTTGCTACTCCGGTTTCGCCTCCAACATCTGGTGCACCCCTTGGCTCTTTGGTCACTGAAAAATTCTTTGATGGGTTATAGAACTCTAGAAGTCCTCAAAATATTTTTAAAAATCCTCCATTGGATTCAAAATTATCACTAAAGTCAGAAATGACTATTGATTTGCTAAATAAGGCCTTTAGTTGCCCTGGCTAGGCCTTAAACTATTGCAGGCACTTGCTGGCCCTGGTGGCCTGTGAAACTTCACTGAAGCATCTAGAATATCAAAAGTCCTCTAAAAGATCTTCAAACCAGACCATTAGTTTCAAAACATATAAAACATCCAAAATTGACTATTGGATTCCTGAATAAGGCCTCTAGCTACACTGGCTAGGCCTCAAACTGCTACTGGCCCATGGTGGCCCTAGTGGCCCCTAGAACTTCTCTCAAGAAAAAACCTACCCAAAATTCCTCTAATGGCTCTACAACCCTCACCAATGATTCTGGAATGTCTGAGATAGATGAAATTGACTATTCACACTCTCAGAATGGTCGAATCTAGCTCAAGATAGAGCGTGAACTCATTTTTCCCAATGACCCCTAAAAATCCTCCAAAAATGGAGGGACTGGACTTAACTCCAGTTAAATTCAAAAATCGTGCCAAAGATGGGGCACCCGCCATAATATCCAGCAAGTCTAACCATAACATTAGAGGCTGAATATGCATGTGACAGGCTTGCGGTGGAAACTTAGGGGTTTAAAACATTGGAGATTATGGTTTTCATAAACCACACAAATAAATGTTAACCATTGGCATAACTGCATGTGACAAGGTTGAAACAGGCTGGCGAAGAAGACCATAGGGTTAACGTTTATGGTTGTCATTTATATGCTGGATCATGTGAGCACTTTACAAGACCATTGGCGGGTTTGATTAGCGCACTGTCATCGGCACTTGGTTGCATGGGGGAGGGGCTAGCCCTCGGGGCTGGCCCCTTTGGGCCCCAATTTGTGTAATATGCAAACCATAACTATTAATTGCGACCATTAGTTGTTAAGAACTAACACACAACCTGAGTGGTTAAGCCGTGGGTGTTGTAGGCAAGAGGTCAAGCAGTCGACTCCTGGGGAGTCCACAAAATTTTTATCATATAGTCCTGGGTGCATGTGGTAGCCTCAGGGCTGGCCACATGTCGCTCAATCATTGGCTAAAAATAAAAAAGTAAACCCACTTCTGAATTACAATCCGCCACTTTGCATAAACTGATTGGTCCGAATGGAATATTCTAGGGAATATTTTGAGGAATATTCTAAGAATATTTTAGGAATATTCCTTGGAATAATCCCTTTTTAATTTTCCCAAATTCAAGTCAAACTTGGTCAAAGTCCAAAAATTGTAGTTTACTCGACTTTTCAAACTGCGATAACTTCTTCATATGGTGTCTGTTTTTTGAACCGTTCACGGCGCCAAAATCAGAAAGATGAGATCTATCTGGTTGCTGAGGTTTGGCAGACTTCTGAACACTTTTAATTTTGAGCTATCACTTAGGTCCTTGATCCAAATCTGATCACATCATTAGTGTTGTTCCACTCAACTTCCATAATTATTTCAAAAAATTTACTAGGAATTTTGGATCTTTGTCACTTATTATTACTTTAGGAAAGCCATTAATTTTATGAATTTCATTCATGAATACTTCTACCACTTGGCTTGTACTTTGGATTATGTAAAAAAAATACATATTTTGTGAATCTATCAACGACGAAAAAAATGGCATTGATACCTTCAAAATTTGGTTACCTGTAATGAAACCCATTGATATATCTTCCCATATTTGATTAAGTATGTTTAATGGTTGAAGTAAGAGTAGAAATTTTATTGTATCTCCTTTTTCTCTTTACAAAACTTGATATTCTCATACAAATTTTTCAATATATTTCTACATTACTCCCCCGAGAAAATCATTTTTTTATATTGATATGTTTTAAGGAATCTTGCATGTCCTTCCATTGACAGTAATCTTAATTCCTAATATTTTTTGCTTCAACTTTCATTAATAAGAAAAAATATTCTACCCTTGTACTAAAGTATATCTTTATTACACTCCTAGTATTCCATCGGGTTCATTTCTTCCTTCATACATAGTTTCTTTAACTTTGATTGAGGGCATAAAATATTCTATCATTTTACTAAAGTATATATTTATTTCACTCCGAGTGTTCCATGGGGTTTTTATGTTTAGTAATATTTTCATTTTTCCATTCATGGAAATCTTCTTCCAACCATATCAAAATAGAAGATGTCTAGAATATAAAATTGAGGTTTATTTTATTCTAGAAAGAGCATTTTCGACAACGTTATCTAAGTTCCCTTTTGAATATTATTTCAAAATCAAATCCTACATTTTTTCTACCCATTTTTGTTGCTCTCCTCACGACAATGGTTGTTCCAAAACATACTTTATTCCATCATTGTTTGTCTTGACTCTAAGGTTCCTCTCAATGAGATAATATCACCATTTTTTATTGCATGTAAAATTTATTTCATTTATTTTTCATGGCATGATCTCACCACATATTTTCCCTTTAATTTATTTCTTTCAAATTATAATGGTCTCCATTATTGTATCAATACTAATCCAACTACTTATTATGATGCATCACATTCTACTATAATTTTTTTTACCAAAAATAGGTGTTGCCAATACTAGTGTAGAAGACATGGCATCCTTTAACAATGATTATGCAAAAGTAGCCTCATCATTCCATGAAAATGAATTTTTCTCCAATATAGATGTGAGTGGGATTGCAATATGTGCATAATACTTAATAAATTTCCAATAATATTATGTAAGTCCCAACAAAATAATAGCTCTAAAACTCTTGATGTTCTTAGGAGTAGAGCATTTTGTGATAACTTGCATATTTTGAGGGTCCAACTTAACTCCTTCCTTTGAAACAATATTACTCCAATACTCTATTTCGTGTTTACCAAAATCACATTTGAATATTTTTACATATAGTAAATTATTCTCGAGAAATTGTGGAACTTTATCTGCATGTTTAATGTGGCCTTCCCGTGTTTTTATATACATAAGTATATCATCAAAGAAAACCAACCAAAAACTGAAGGGAGAATTAGTTAGCCCAAAAGGAATGATTAAGAACTCAAAGTTCCCTTCATGTTTTATATTTTTTTTTGGTGAATTTCCTCTTTTCTTATTCAAATCTGGTGGAATTCTTATTTAAAATCAAGCTCTGTAAAATAACTCACTCATGAATATCATATAATAACTCATCCATAATTGTGATATGGAATTTATACTTAAATGGGATTTTTTTTAGATCTCTATAATGATGACAAATATTCCAAGAATTATCCTTTTTTGTCATCATCAGTAATGGAGCTTAAAATAAATTCCCATAAAGTTGAATAGTACTTGAATCTAGCATTTTCCCATATTCTCTCTTTTGCTACTAGGGATATATATAATGCTTTTTATTAGAATGAGAACTTACCGGTATTAGATTGATTTTATGTTCATGATATCTATATGGAGGAAGACCTTTAGGAATTTCTTGGAAGACCTTATAGTGATTTTACAAGGTGCATTTTAATTCCTTGGGAATATTTTAATATCCCCATTTAACTTCCATAGAGTGTATTTTAACCATAAGTATATCTTTACCTCTTTTTAGAATATTTTCTATTTGAGAAGAGATAATGACTTGAGAAGGTTTGAGATTTAACCCTTTGATATCACATTGAATTCTTTCAATTTAAATCTCACAAGTATTTCATTATAGTTTGTAGAAATTGCACCTAATATTCTCAACCTTTGAATCCATAGAACAAAATCTATACTGCCATTGGGAATGGCATAAATTGGGATTTCCAAATTATATTCCCCCATACTCATTTTAATTTTGTGGCATTTTCCCCATTAATAAATACTTCCCCAATTGGAAGCCAAATTTGAAAATTCTCATTAAATATACAAAATGATAAATGAATTTTAGGTTACTATCTGAGTCAATAAGTACTATTACCCTTTGCTTCTTAATGTAACCAAAAATCTATCGTATTTCTAGTTCTAGAAAACCTGCCAATGCATGAATTGATATTTTACATCTCATTAAACCAATGTTGTGCACAATTTCAACTTCTATTTTATGTTCTTATGTTTACAAGTTATTCCTCATTTCCTTATGTAGATGCCTCCATTTCCTCTTCATCATTATTTTCTAAGATAATTTTTTTTGTTTTATGACGTTTATGCCCTTTTCACCATTTGTAATTGCAAGCAAATCATAATCCTTTTGTTCATATTTACTTCATTTCATAATCTAATATTCAAGTAGGTTGAGGTAGTTGAACTCCAAAAATATATTTTCTTCCTATGTCTTCTCGTTGGAGTAGCATTTTGAGGAAATATTTTTGGTTTTGCATAGTGGAGCACCACACAAAATGATACTATGCAGGAAAGTGAGTTAAGGGTTAGTGCATAGAATATAGAAATAGGGAAAATAGTTATGATTAGGTTTTGAGATTTTTCGCATTGTAATAGTCACTGTCTATAGTAAAAATAAGTTGTGTATCAGCTTTGCACCCTAATATAAATTTATAAATAGATAAATTCAAGATGTAATAAACACTTGTGCATACTTAAATTTAGATTCTTGTTTGTTTTGAGGATGTAGTTTGATGTTGTATAAGGATTTCATGTTGTAACAGTTTATATAGTAGGTCGGTGAGCCATAAAAGTTGGAATGCAATGCAGATTTAAAAGGAATAATAAAGGAACTATTATGGGTTAATTTGTGTATATGTTCACAATGTGTAGACTTTATGTTCTTTTGTTTTATAGTTTGGTTGAATATAATAGGTTTAATGTGAAAAATAATATAATTCTGATCCTGAACGATAAAAGGACATCAAGATAAAAGATAAAAGGACATCATAAACCATCAGTTTTGTTGAAGGTAATGGAATTAATATTTTATATTTCATAGGTCCTGATGAAAGATAAAAGGAAACCAAGAAAGTTCAAATAAGGAATGTTATTGCAAGACAATAGTGGAGATTGGTAAGAAGATACTATAATCGATCACCTACTCGATGGAGTGTTTCACCTAGGGTATAATGAGTTTCAATCATTACAAAGAAAAGACCCTATAGCAGAGGTTATAAAGGAGGTTTTAGTGTTATGAAATTGGCCAAAATTGTCAAAAAAGCATTTGCTACAACATCCGTTTATGGTTACAGAGGTTTTGGCGAAGATTTTAACAGAAATTCAACACAACTAAAAAAAATGTGTTGTTGAAGGTTATTACGGATTTTTTTTTCATCGGTGTGCTACTCGGGCTTCAACGCACCAGTGTGTACATATAGAAGGTGGCCCAGACTGGTTGAATGACAATGCACTGGGCCGTCAAGGTATAAAACCGCACCAAGTGTAGTGTTGGTGATACAACGCATGAGGTTGTTATAATCGGTCTTGGGATTTGTGCAGTGCCCATAGGTCTTCTCAACACACCGGTGCGTAGACTTTTAGAAACACATTGGTGCGCAGTATCACACAAATGCACCAAGATTTATAATTGGTATTGGTATTTGTGCGGTGCCCATAGGTCGTAAAAATTGCACCGGTGTGTAGAGACACATAAATACACTTGTGCACATTATCACACAAATGCACTGAGATTTATAATTGGTATCAGTATTTGTGTGGTGCCCAGAGGTCGTACAAATGCACTGGTGCTTAATTCCACATAAACGCACCATTGCGCAGTACCACACAAACGCACCAATATTTTTAATTGGTTTTGGTATTTGTGCGGTGCCCATATGTCATAGAAACGCACCGGCGTATAGTAACTGACACGCATTGGTTTTCATTTTGTAGTTTTTAGAAACATCGACTTGTGACAGTGCAATTATTGTGATTTTTAAAAATTCATTATTCATCAAATGTCGACACATCTTATAAGAGTATTCATAATAAATAAAATTTTTATTAATGCATTTGAGTGTGATGTTTGGATTAATTTGTTATATCATATCATAATTATTGTGATTTTTTAAAATTCATTATTCATCAAAAGTCGACACACATATACCTTATAACATCATTCGTATGAATTAAATTGTTATTAGTGCATTTGAATGTGATGTTTGGATTAATTTGTTATATCATATCATCAAATTTCACATCTCTTCATTATAATATTTAATCATCCATAAATTTAATCAGTGGTGTTACATTTCACTGCGACAATGGAGAACGCAATAGAATAAATTAAAACATATTATATATATATATATATATATATATATATATATATATATATATATATGACAATATTTGTCATACAAAATGGGACAGTTATTGGTATCCCTTTGTCTTTCAATTGGGACACTATGTCTATTACATTAAACAAAATGTCTGATTTCACAGGATAATATTTCAAAAAATACAATGCCTTGTTTTGATATCCAAACATAGGGAACATCATTCTTCGCTTGAATTTTTGTTACTGCTAGAGCTACTTCCATGACTTGGGTTATTTTTAGGAATGTTTTGTTCACGGTGTTGATAGTTTTCTTCTTCTTCACCTTCCATCTACAAACATGAAAATAAACTGTAATGAGTGTATATACATTGGTGAAAATAATGAAAATTGAAATATTAAATAATATACATCAATGTAAATCGAAAAGAAATGACGTACCATTGCAACAATTGACTCATAAAATATACAAATTCTTTCAAAACCATGTAACATGCCATCTTTCAAGATTTCATCTATTGGTGCAATTCCATACTTTGTTTCTTGCAAGTTTTGTACCCCATAACAAATCATATATTTAATATAAAGGATTTTTTTGTTCTATTAATTATATACAAATCTATGTAAAACAAGATCGATAGATGATTACAAATTCCACAATTAATTTATGATATGCGAACATAAACTCACAACCCATAGTTAACCCAATTTCAATCAATTCCTCTGATGGTTCTTCTTTGTATGTTAGCACCTATTTGAAGACATTCAATGATGACTTTTGTAAAATAGCTTAAAAAATAAAACAATGAAATCTAGTTAAGTTGTTATAAGGAAGAAACAATTACTCACAAACTTATATATCAACCATTTTCTTCCTTGTCGTTCTATTTTATGTGCTGAATGGGTTCCATTTTCTTTTCTTTTCTGCAAGAAAATACTTGAAAATTAATATTTAATTCTAAATTGTTTATTGGTTGTATCTAATGATTGAAAAATTCAATGATTACATATTACATTTGAAGCATGTTGTTGTTGAGATGGCTCGTCCTGCGATGCAATTTTTTCCATTTCTTTGACCATCTCCTTGTACACATTTTTGGACATTCCTACTGGCATATTTCTGATATCAACTCGTTCATATTTTGAGATTTTCATAATCTTCCTGAAAATGTAACATTAAAATAAACTATTTATTTTTTATGTTGATATATGAAAAGTAAATATAACAAAAATGATATTTATAAATAATTCTAGACAAACATTTAAAGGAATATTATTTTTTGATTCCTTCTTTTTTGTTTTTGTATGTTTTTTCTATTAAAATTCTAATATGTCTCATTGACCAATTCTCTGGAAAATCTTCCTATAGTTTAGATAAAATTTGGTTCTTGGAATCATTGGATTGGTTTTTGCATTGAAGTGGAAAGAATGTCTATAGATTCGTTCCACTAGATCCCTCAAACTTTTGTAAAAGTTTTTCCCCCTTTCGTTAACCTCCAACACCACTTCAGATGAGCTAAGGAGCAATTCATTTTCATTTGCATGTTCTATTTTTTTCTTTTCTTAGAACAACATTCATTTTCTGATTTGTTGCTCCCTGTATAACATTAAACAAATGTGAATTAATAGATTGTTTGACACATGTTATCTAATAATTTTAAATATATTATTAATGAAAATTTAAAAAAGAAACTCATATTGGTTCGATAGTATTTTTTCATTCACTTGATTCATCCTTTTGCAATTTTTCCATCAAGATTTTATGCTCTTCTGGTCCTAGATCAGAAATAATCGGATCGAGCTTCATCATTTTGTGGCTCAACATGATACATAGTAAATAATACATATTAGTTCAACTTACATATAGTTCAAAAATAATATTGTTTGTAAAGAATTTACAAAGAACTTGCATTTTTTGCTTTCATTGATGTGTTATTAGTATTTTTGTTACTCGATCTCTTGTCAGTGATTTCTTTATCAATTTAAAACCTGTACCATATCATTCATTAATATATTTATAAATAAATTGTCAACTTTTCAACTAAAAAAAAATCTCAAGAAACTGGTGCACCATTCATTCTGTACGCACTGACATCGGTGCATGGAGGTATTATAAACGAACCGCACAAATAGTATAATAGACCGTACGGTGCTCTATGTCAACAAGGAGCACCAGTGCGTTACATGTTAACCACCACACTGATTAACACATAGAAAAGAATAAAAATCGTTGAGTGTTGGATTTTGTAGCATACACCGGTGCCATATTTACATATGGCACACTGATAAAAAAAATTGTTTTTTCAAATTTTTATCTCAGTACTTTCGCGGTGCACTTGGACAATACAACACACCGGTGCGCTAGTTTACGCTGGGCACACCAATGAAAAAAAAAATCTGTTTTTTTTTTTTAAATTCACGCAAGGGCCGACATGGATTGGGATTTGACTATGCAAGTCATCCCGTGGGTCATATGTCTTAGGCCTATATTTAGAAATACAAACCCTATAATTATAAACTGAAAATCCCTAATTCTGAAATCACAGAAAGAGGGATAAGATATAGCAGAAACAAAAAGAATGTAGGGTTTGTTTCTAAAATGGATTTTTTTTTTGTATGAAACATCATGTTCGCGGTACGCCATAATGAAATAGCGCACTGGTTCCATATTTTACATATGGCGCACTGACAAAAAAATATTTTGTTTTTAAATTTTTTATCACAGTACTTTCACAGTGCGCTGGGATAATACAGCGCACCGGTGCACTAGGTTACGCCAGGCGCACCAATGAAAAAAAATCTATTTTTTTTTAAATTCATGCAAGGGCTGACATGGATTGGGATCCGACTATGCAATTTGTCCCGTGGGTTGGATGTCTTAGGCCTATATTTATCAAGACAAACCCTATAAATCTAAATTGAAAATTCCTAATTCTGAAATCAGAAAAAGAGGGAGAAGAAAGGGTAGAAACAAAAAGAATGTAGGTTTTGTTTCTAAAATGGATTTTTTTTTTGTTTGAAACAACACGTTCGCGGTGCGCCATAATGAAATAGCGCATCGGTGCCATATTTTACATATGGCGCGCTCATAAAAAATTATTTTGTTTTTTTAATTTTTTAGCACAGTGCTTTTGTTGTGCGCTGGGATAATACAACACATCGGTGCGCTAGGTTACGTCGGATGCACCGACGAAAAAAAATGTGTGTTTTTTTTTTTTAATTCATGCAAGCGCCGACATGGATTAGGATCCCACTATGCAATTCGTCTTGTGGGTTGGATGTATTACGCCTATATTTAGCAATACAAACCCTATATATCTAAATTGAAAAGCCCTAATTATAAAAACATAGAAAGAGGGAGAAGAAAGGGCAGAAACAAAATGAATGTAGGGTTTGTTTCTAAAATGGATTTTTTTTTTTTTTTTTTTTGGTGAAACAACACGTTTATGTTGCGCCATAATGAAATAGCGCACCAGTGCCATATTTTACATATGGCACACTAATAAAAAAATATTTTGTTTTTTTAATTTTTTAGCATAGTACTTTCATGGTGCGCTGGGATAATACAACGTATCAGTGCACTAGGTTATGTCGGGCTCACCGATTAAAAAAAATATTTTTTTTTTAAATTCACGCAAGGGCCGAAATGGATTCGGATCCAACTATGCAAGTCGTCCCGTGGGTTGGATGCCTTATGCTTATATTTAGCAATACAAACCCTATAAATATAAATTGAAAAGCCCTAATTCTGAAATCACAGAAAGAGTGAGAAGAAAGGTCAGAAACAAAAATAATTTAGGGTCTGTTTTAAAAAATGGATTTTTTTAATTTTGTTTCTAAAAGCTGGAGAAAAAGTAAAAAAAACTGCAGAAAAGGTAAAGAAAATAATAAACATTGATTTTTTTCTTTTACTGCGTAAAAAAAATTGCAGAAAAAGTAAAAAAACAATAAACTTTAATTACAAGATCGTTTGAAATTCTATGCTATAGGGTTTGAATCACCAGAGGTTTGGAATTTTGATTGTCTGAATACTTCTGTTCAAACATATTTCCCTACTCCATAGTGCTCTTGTGCTCTGTTTGCTCCAGGTATGTCTCCTGCAAATCTCTGGTTGAAATTTTTTGCAAAAATAGTGAAATAATGAAAAGTGTTTAGTATTTAAAGAAATGTTTTATGAAATTAGATTTTTGAAAATATTTTTTCGCCCCTTTTTCAATTTACTTATTTTTTTTCACTTAAAGAAAATAGAGTTACGTTTTTTTATTTTTGGTTATTCATCACCGGTGCATCACTTAATAGCACTACATTGGTGCTTCTATTTATAAAACGACATCGGTGCACAGTAACAAAAACGCACCAGTGCGGTGATTTGTACATTAGCACCGATAACAAGAAGTCCATTTTTAAGGCACCGAAATTACTTTTAGGTATGTGCACCAAAATTTATTGTTGATTTTTCTCAAATGCAGGGAGAAAATATCATAATTATATTGAATGGACAATTTTTCAAAATCTAGCTCGTTCCATAATATTTCTCAAAGTCCATCGCAAAGTTCTCCCTATCCATCTCGAGATATAATATTCACTTCAGAAACTATTTATATTTTCATTATCTAATTGAATTTATGTTCTTTATCCATGTCAATCATGCACAACTTAATTAAATTTATAATGTATATAAATTTGTAGGTTCATGCAGATTCAACATCGAGTTTAGATGCACAAAATATTCAAACGGCTCCAAAACATCAGAAGTTCTTATCAGGAGTTGCAAACCGCAAGGCGCATTTCGTAGATGAAAATGGACAGTCGTTTCACCCTGCAATTGTAACAATATTGCATCTTCTAGCCGCAATCTCGGGACAATGATGGTAATAATTATAATTTTTTGTAATATTGATTAATCTAATAATTTCTACGTCAAAAAAATTATAATCATGCAATATTGTCAACGCAGTTACTAATTGATATCATATATTTTGTACTAATCATGTTCAATTTTTTTTTTTAAATTATTAGGATTCTAGTGATGATGAGTGACCTACCTACCATCTTTAGTTGCACCCCACAATAATGTCAAATCAAGAGAAGACTGAATTAAGAGAGAAAATCAGAGAGAAACGATACCAAGAATGGTTGAATGAACCACTGATTCAATTCCTGCTACGTCCAGATTCACCAATTAGGAATGACTATAAAAATAGTATTTCTTCACAAGTTGGCAATGGAGGGAATAAAAAGAGGTTGGTATGGATGATTACTTAAGGGATATGACTGCCATGGAGACAATTTTGTTAGATGCATTCCAAAACGATGATCAGCTAGGGGATGATGCTCATATCACTGACACCTTTTTTAAAAGCCTTAAATTTGCTTCCACCACCCCTCTCTTTGGACCTGGCGGTAGTCAAAGTCTACCCTGTTGGAGACAATGATGTTACTGTACAACTTGAAAGCAAATTTTGGCTTTTCGATGCATGTTTCTCGGTAATTTTGAGGTAAGTTACCATAAAGTACTCCCTTATATAAATTTGAAATATAATTAGTACACTGCAATGAACATTAAAAATGGTAAATTTTGTGAACCCTAATAATTATATCGGCATAAGTGTACATTTGTTAATATATTTTTCCATGATCACCAACTACAGGTTATTTAAAGATATGGTTCTTCCAAGTGATAATGTCTTGCCCGGTAGCTGCGAAGAGGCAAAGAAATTGTTGAAAATGTTGGGCGTTGAGTACATATCATATCATGCATGTCCAAATGATTGTATTATATATAGAGGAGAATATGTAGACAAAGAGATGTGTCCGAAATGTGGGCATGACAAGTATGATAAATAAAAAAAGAAGGGTAAATCACGTACTGCTCCTCCTTTTAAGATATTGAGGCACATGCCTATAATCACAAGGATTCAAAGGCTCTTTCGTTGCAAAGAATTAGCTATGTTGCAGGGATGGCATGCCTCACATATAAGTGAGTTGGGAGTTATTTGAATCCCAACTGATTCAATAGACATGAATAATATAGAGGATACATGGCCCAAAAAATTCAAGGATGAAGTACGAAGTCTACGACTCAACATAACCATGGATGGCATCAACCCATATTCCCTCCAGAACACCAATGATTATGTTTGGCCTATATTAGTGATCAATAACAATACCCCCCCATGGTCGTCTGTGAGGAATGGACATCTTATGTTGGTTCTCATAGTCTCTGGTAGAAGACAAGTGAAGAATTTGGATGTCTACTTGCAACCACTGGTAGATGAATTGAAGGAATTATGGGATGGGATAAATGTATACGGTGTATCAAGACCCATTGCAGCCGAGAGGAGTTTTACGTTGTATGGCATATGTGTTTACATGACACATGATTATCCAGGCTTAGGAGTTTCCTTTGGTAAATTACATTTTTAATTTATATATTTTTTTATATACATAACAATATTATTTCACATATTAGTTGTTTAATTCGTTGTAATATTTGTTTTTATCTTCATGATATTCTTTAACGTCCATGCATATTAATTGTATACAATAATCTTGCAGGTCTTGTAACAAAAGGGTATTGTGGATGTAAATGTTTTGGACCTTCTTTGAAAGCTAGATGGTCCAAGGACCTACGAAATCCAGTGTATGATTGCTCTAGGGTATTCCTCCCAGAAGAACACCCTTACAGAAGAGTAGCATCCTCTTTCAATGGTAAACGAGAGAGAACCCAAAGGCCTCCAATAAAGACACCAGCTAAATGACTTAGAGAATATGAGAGAGAGAAGGAGAAGGAGTTCATAGAAATTTTCGATTCAAATGGGGAGTCTATGTTCGATGATCTAGAATTCTTCGACACCTATGTTGATAAATTTACCATTGCAATGAAAAAGAAATCTATATTTTATGACCTCCCATATTGGGAGCATATTAAGATTACCCACTTATTAGATCCCATGCATATATTTAAAAAAATTTGATCTTCTTTATGGAGGCACATATCATCGAAACAACGTGAAACATTGGCTGTTAGGAAAGATCTTATTACTTCAAAAACTAAAAAGAAACATTGGCCAAGACGATTAGAAAGTACGGGATCGGAGGCAGGCGTTGTTCCCTCTAATTCACGGGTTTTCAAAGAAGATGATGTTCCATGGATTTAAAAAAACATGATATTTCTTTAGGAAAGGAAGTTATAATGGGTGTGAGGGTGCCAACTTCATACGAGTTTTCACTACGGCGTTGCTTCACCGTGGATGACCATTTGTTGGGGTTGAAATTGCATGACCATTTGAATCTTCTAAGAGTATGTGTAATGCCAAAAGCATGATTTTATTATTTGTTATATTAATAAATTTTATCCCATGCAGAGATCATAAAACATAACTAATTTTGTATATTATTGCATGTGTTTATAACTTTGCAGTGTCATTATCCTTTTTTCATTCATGGGTGTGTGAAACATGAATTACCTCAAGACCTAGGATGTGCCATATCTAAATTATCTACATTTGTACATTGGATCACGTCAAAGGAGATTCATGTGGCTAGAATTCCATGGTGGCGTCAAGAGATAGTTGAGATTGTTTGTATGTTTGAGAAGGAATCGCCGACGAGTTTCATGGACTTACAGGTTCATCTTCTAATCCACCTAGTAGATGAGGTTGAATTAGTTGGGGTGGTTTATTTTCATTGGATGTTCTTCTTAGAGAGGTACATGAATAAATTGAAAGGTTTTGTTTGACAAAGAGAAAAACCCAAGGGGTCTATGGCAGAGGAGTACATATCGTATCAGTATTTCTATTATGCCAGTGAGTACATCAAGAAGATCGACAACAGACCAGGTGCAGTGATTCGGGACAATGAAAGGGATGAAGACAAAAGAGAAGGGGAGTTTCTCCAAACGAGTGGAAAAGAGCGCTTGATAAAGAGTAAGCGACTTATAATTTTTCAAATTTACACAAAGTTAATATTCATGTTGAACTTCGATATAATGTTTATTTTGATCTCTAAGTATTATATAATTTCGGTTTTATTTCATCATTGAATGTGGAAATTGAAGCAATCAATAAATTTGTTCTTTACAATTCTGAAGAGACACAACCATGGGTCGCATTGTATGAACAAAAGAGAATGAAATGGGACAGTGACAGGAAATATTTCAGACGGTTAAATGGTAGAATTGTGCCTTATCCCAATCATTTAAAAGAAAATATGCCAAAAATATGCCCCAACAGTTGGGTTGCTGACCAAGTCAGAGAGAAATACGGTGCAACCGATCGTTACCCGCACGCTGAAGAGGATGTGATAAACATAGGGATTGGGTTCAACAACTCGGTAATAATCTTTTTATTTTACATGTAAATTTGAAACTTATAAGACATTTATATTTCATATTTTAACTGTTGGGTTATTATAAGACACATGAAACAACGATTTTTTTTAACTTTTTTATAATAGGTGCATTTGTTCCCATCTATGTGGGCATATGGACACCATTTTCACATAGAAAATGCCAATGCTGGAAACATCACACAAGACTGTGGAGTGGAACTTGAGTTCGATCAATCTAGTTGATCTAGCCACCATGATCAAAACCTGGTACGAGGGATGTTAGGTTACGTCAGAAAGATACAAGAGATCATTGAAGTGGATTTATCTTCTTTCCAATGTGTTATTTTTAGGTGCAAGTGGTGGGACACCTTTGATCGAAATAATGTAAAGGAAGATCGTGATAGTAGATTGATATGTATCAACTCTAGAAAGATGTGGGATGAAGCTAAGGAGCCCTATGTTTTCCCCAAACACTGCAAACAAGATTTGTTTACCCAGATGTGTTGGATAGCGATTGGTGCTTTGTATTGACACATGACCCTAGATCAAAACATATTTTTGAGAACAATAGTGTTATCATGCCATGCAAGCTGGAAGATAATGAGGGTGATCATGAGAACCGAGAGTGATATGGTACATATATTATTTCATCAACATTTATACTTTTTAAGATGGGTTTTTCGAAACATTATAATATGTATTTTAAATTAATTGCTAATTTGCATTGTATTAATGTTAAAATCAATATTTCACTTGATAATTTGCAATTATGTTGATCTCAAAAACAATGACGTACTGTATACATTAGTTCTTTTTTTGTATCTAAGATCATAACATAATAATGATAATTCTAAAGTACATGAATTTATTTGCATTATTTTCTAAACTTTATTATGTTACAATAATTCATATTATTCTAGGTTTATTATTTTACAAATTTACAAATTTAAAATTTTTAATAAAATCATTTCACATTAATACAATTAAAATTTTACAAATATTTTACATACAATTACAATTAAAATTAGAATTAGAATTACAATTACAATTACAATTTATTTCACATACAATTACAGTTTTAGAATTTCATATACAATTACAATTACAATTACAATTTTACAATGACAATCAATTCACAGTAATACAATTAAAATTTTACAAAAATTTTACATAGAATTAGAATTAGAGTTACAATTACAATTTTACAATTTCACATACAATTACAATTACAATTTTAGAATTTTACATACAATTAGAATTACAAATATTAAAATTTTACAATATCATGATCATTTAATGTTAAATTAATTAATAAACATCACGTTCATGATAACCATCATACAAACATCATATTTGACTAAAAAACACATTCAAAATCGCTAACATCATCATGATCATGATCATATAACAAAACATAATTACCATTATATTTTAACATCATCACAACACAAACATCAAACATACATCCCATGTGAAATAACTGCTATCACATACACATCTATCTGCAAGCTACACATTAAATGAAGTACATATCATACATGACCTAACAATATACACATCATGATGATCACCAACATGTAAATTAAGTACAACTGCAACATGAACATAAAATACATGGACCATATATATATATATATATATATATATATATATATATATATATATATATATATATATATATATATATATATATATATATATATATATATATATATATATATATATATATATATATATATATATATATATATATATATATATATAATGTCAAAAATATACAATTGTAACATAAATGTCATGGATCAGTTGGTGGTACATCATCAATAGCAGTACTAGTAGAGACTTGCTCAGTCAATGGTGCAGCCTCAACGGTCGATGGTCCAACGTGCTCATGATCATGAGTATTGTTGGATGCTACATGTTGCTGACTAGACATGGCCATCGATGGTCCAACCTGCTCTCCATGATGACTTCTGCTCGATGCTAGTGGAGGCTACTCATCTGGCGTGATGCGAGGTGAACGATAAGCAGATGATAATTCGTTGCTCGCGGACTGTCTATCACGTGTTGCGTCTCGACCATGCCTATAACGTGCAATGGTCCTCCTCAGGCACGTAACTAAGGTCATAGCTCCTACAACATGTTGCATCCGACTGTACATGTCATGCGACATGCATCTCCACATATGTAATAGCCTAACATCGGCCTATATGTCTCGCATATTAGCAAGCTCGATGCCCTCCTCAACAATCAGTGCAGTGAGTTGGTCGCCCAACTCCATCTTGTATCTGCTATCAAGCTGACTGCGCCTAGCAAAAGGTGGTACCAATGCACCAGCAGGAGCAGGTCTCTCTGCACCATCCTCCTGATGATCCTCGTCATCTGGCATGCCTTGATCGTCATCAGGATCCACACCTGGATCATGTTCTCATGCCGAAATTTCCTCGCCATCAAAATACCCGATGTCTGCAAATTATATACAAGTACACAACAATAATTAGACAATTTCATTACACAATTTAATAAAAACAAGTTAAAGAACATGTTAGAGTAAATTTAAATAAAACAGTAATATTACCTCTATCATCCGGCGACTCATCAGCTATGAAGAGGATGTTGGCACACCCTTGCCAATCTAAACCCGCATAAGGAAAGGGGACCATAATTAAGGGATGTTCATCAACACTGGCTAGCAACTCCATTGCATCATTCAATATCCTCGTCGGAAACACAGTCTCGCCCCTCTTGGGCACCATCTGCCCCCGCATGTGCATCTGTGCCTCAAACATCGGCCTACAAGGCTGCTGAAAAAAATTAGGCCTCTTCTCTAGAAACCTCTAAAAAAATAAACAAAAAATCTTCGAAGAAAAAGTGAAGGTGACCCTCCCTTGTGCATGAGCATGAAATTTATCTAAGGCTGTACAGAATTGTCGCAAACAAATGGCAGACCACCTAAAAAGTCATGGCTATTGTACTAAAGATTCAACATAATATAGAAGCAAGAAAATAATGTGTTGCGCGTCATGGGTGTTGTGTGAAATGGTCGAAATGAGAAGTGAGAGGCACCTCACCTCCTGAATACTAAATGCACCAATACGTAACTGACCTCCAATGACCTAAAAATATAAACGAGATAGTACATCTCCTCCAATTTATCTGTGGGAGTACACTAACTGACTCCCTACTACATAGCCAGCTGGAACCTCTAGGAACGATGGAAAATACACCCCTCCCCTCAATAGTGTTGGGTGTGGAGCCTGATTATCTTGTTTACTTTGTATCATAGCATTGGACCCCTGTACCTTAAAAGGGGTGGCAACACCGCCCATAATTAATTGCTGCTATGGGGGGTCCAGGGGGGGGTGGTAGTGCTTTTCGAAGCCCCCCCTGGTGGGGGGTTTTGGGGGCAGCGCCCCTGAAGCTAAAAACAGATGTAAAATTGCCTTGTAAAAGTATAGTAATTTCTAGTCAATCTGGGCCATTCATAGGCAGATGATATGGCAATAGAAGTTATGTTTAGATTAGGGTTTTTTGCCCTAGAAGGAAACCCCTCGCTTTTATGAGGGTATTGTATTGCGACTGTGTATTTTATGTGTATTCTCGGAGAAAGAAACAGAGAGGGATACTGTGAGAGAGAACAGAGGATATTACAGTGGATCTGCTATAGGTTTTGTCTCTTCATTTTGCTGGATAATAGAAAGGAAGGACTAGCTGTTCAGGGTGGACGTAGCCCAAACTGGGTGAACCACGTATATATGTGTCTCTCTGGTTTTATGTGTTTTGTGTGCTTGTATTTTCCGCATATTTTATGTGTTGCATTGCTCCATAATATATAATTTTTCTAACAACTGGTATCAGAGCCGAAGGTCTATTTGGTTGATAAACTCGCAGGAAAGAAGGGTTCTTGGTTCAAGTGGGAGCAATGGCGGAATATGCTAAGTTTAGGTTGAGAAATTTAATGGCCAAAACTTCCCGCTGTGGAAGATGCAGATGGAAGATTATCTATATCAGAAATATCTGTACCTACCATTGAGCAGAAAAGCAAAGAAGCTGACGGCCATGACAGATGCGGAATGGAACATTCTCGATAGAAAGGCACTCAGAAAAGTACGGTTGTGCCTTGCGGCATCAGTTGCCTTCAATATTTCGAAGGAAACAACAACAGAGGGTTTTATGCAGACGTTGGCGAAATTATATGAAAAACCCTCAGCCTCAAACAAGGTATTTCTTATGAAACAACTATTTAATATGAAGATGTAGGAAGGTGGATCTGTTGTAGACCATTTAAATGATTTTAATACAGTTACCAGTCAGTTAAGTTCTGTAGGGGTAAACTTTGATGATGAAGTTAGAGCTTTGTTATTCTTGTGCTCATTGCCAGAGAGTTGGAATGGTTTATTAATGGCCATTAGTAACTCTATCTCTAGATCTAGTACTTTAAAGTTTGATGATGTTGTCGGTGCTATCCTTAGTGAGGAAATGCGACGGAAAAGCTCCGGTGAGACATCGGGTAATTCTTTGAGTGCATAGTCTAGGGGAAGAAGAATGGAAAGAGGAAAGAGCTTTGGATATCTCAGTAAATCAAGGAAAGGTAGATCCAAGTCCAGATCAGGGATAGTGTGCTGGAAATGCGGAAAGAAAGGACACCTAAAGAAAGACTGTAGATCTCAGAAGGGAAAAGAAGGAGATGCACAACAAGAAAATAATCATGAAGCAAATGTGACAGGTGATGTGTTACAATATGCTTTGATTATTTCTTTCGAAAATGTTACTGATTCTTGGGTTGTATATTCAGGGGCTTCATTCCATGCCACACCTGATAAGAAATATTTTCATGACTATGTTCAAGGATATTTTGGACAAGTTCTTTTGGGTGATGATAAGCCCTGTAAAATTGTTGGAATGGGTAAGGTTCTTGTAAAACAGCAGAATGGAAACCAATGGCTACTAAAGGAGGTAAGGCATGTTCCAGATCTAAAGAAAAATTTGATTTCAACAGGGCAGTTAGGCATTGAAGGTTGTGTGACAACTTTCACAGATAAAGCTTGGAAGGTCACCAAAGGAGCCCTGGTAATAGCAAAAGGAGAAAAGGTTGGTACATTGTATTTATGCAATGGCATTTCTAACTCTGTTAATGCTTTAACTTCCAAAGGAGCAGATGCAACACTATGGCATCATAGGCTCAAACATATGAGTGAGAAGGGGATGAAGATTCTTCACTCAAGAAATTTGTTGCCAGGTTTGAAGAATGTTGATTTGGATTTCTGTGAAAATTGCATTTATGGAAAACAAAAGAGATTCAGATTTCTCAGAGTTGGGAAAGAAAAGAAGAGTGAAAAATTGGAGCTTGTGCATACAGATTTATGGGGACCTGCTCAGGTATCATCTCTCGGTGGCTCTCGCTATTATGTTACGTTTATTGATGATGCAACTAGAAAAACTTGGATTTATTGTATTCAAAATAAATATGATGTATTTGATACTTTCAAGAAATGGAAAGCTTTGGTTGAGATTGAGACAGGAAAGAAGTTAAAGTGTCTCAGATCAGACAATGGAGGTGAATATTGCAACAAAGAGTTTGATAGGTACTGTTCAGAGCATGGAATTCGTAGAGAGAAGACAGTTCCAAGAACACCACAAGAAAATGGTGTGTCAGAAAGGATGAACAGAACAATCATGGAGCGTGCAAGGTGCATGAGATTGCATGTAGGATTGCCTTTACAATTTTGGGCAGATGTTGTAGATACTGATGTTTATCTAATAAACAGAGGGCCTTCAAGTTCCTTGGATGGTGGTATTCCAGAGGAAGCATGGACAGGTAAAAAGTTAAACTACTCTTTTTTAAATCCTTTTGGTTGTGAGGCCTTTGTCCATATTAATAAAGAAAACAGAACAAAGCTTGAGGCAAAATCAAAGAAATGTACCTTTATTGGATATGGTGCTAATGATTTTGGTTATCGCTTATATGATTAAGAAAATCACAAAATCATTAGGAGCAGAGATGTAATATTCAATGAAAAGGTCTTGTATAAGAATCAGCTGCAGGAAAAGAAACAAGAAAAAGAAAGCAAGGAATACACGGTTCTTGATGAGATAACTGAAAAAGTAAAGGTGCCTGAAAATAATAATAATCAACAACCATAGCAACCACCACAACAACAACAGGCACCTCAAACACCTGAAAGTGGTGTTAGAAGATCTACCAGGATAATTAGACCCCCTGAACGATACTCTCCTTCATTATATTATTTTTTTGTTGACTGATTCTGGTGAACCTGAATGTTATGAAGAAGCAATGCATGTTGAAAGCAGGAAGAAGTGGGAGCTAGCCATGGAAGAAGAGATGGAATCCTTAATGCATAACCAGACTTGGGACTTAGTCAGGTTGCCTACAGGTAAAACTGCATTGTAGAATAAATGGGTTTACAGGCTGAAGGAAGAAGATGGAGGAAAACAGAGATACAAAGCTAGACTTGTGGTGAAGGGGTTTGGACAGAAGAAAGGTATTGATTTTGATGAAATATTTTCTCCTGTTATTAAGATGAATTCAATTAGAACTATTTTAAGTCTTGTAGCCGCAGAATATTTACATCTTGAACAGTTAGATGTAAAGACAACATTTCTCCATGGAGATTGGGAGGAAGAGATATACATGGAAAAACCAGAAGGATATGAGGTCAAAGGGAAAGAAAAATTGGTGTGCAGGTTAAAGAAGAGCTTGTATGGGTTAAAATAGGCTCCAAGGTAGTGGTATCTAAAATTTCACAAGTTTATGTTTGAACAAGGTTATACTAGATGTCACTCTGATCATTGTGTTTATCTAAAAAGGAAAAATGATGGCAGCTATATTATATTGTTATTATATGTAGATGACATGCTTGCTACAGGATCTAACATGCAGGAAATAAATGTGCTCAAAATAAAATTGGCAAATTCATTTGCAATGAAGGATTTGGGAGCTGCAAAACAAATCCTTGGTATGAGGATAACTAGAGACAGGAAAAATCGCAAATTAACACTGTCTCGAAATGAGTACATAGAAAAGGTGTTGAAAAGATTTAATATGCAGAATGAAAAACTAGTTAGTACACCTTTTCCTAGCCATTTCAAACTTAGTAAGAAGATGTGCCCCAAGACCCAAGAAGAAACGGGCTATATTTCTAAAGTTCCATATGCATTAGCAGTTGGAAGCTTAATGTATGCAATGGTTTGCACAAGGCCTGATATTGCACATGCAGTGGGAGTTGTAAGCAGGTACATGAATAATCTAGGAAAAGAACATTGGATGGAAGTAAAATGGATTCTCAGATATTTGAGAGGTACCAAAAATTAAGCATTATGCTTTGGTGGTTCAAACATTGCTCTATAGGGATATGTTGATGCAGATATGGCAGGTGACAGAGATAATAGGAGGAGCACTACAGGATATGTATTTACTGTAGGTGGAACAACTGTCAGCTGGGTTTCAAAAATCCAAAGTGTTGTTGCACTTTCAACAACAAAATCCGAGTATGTTGCTGCTACAAAGGCTAGTAAAGAAATAATTTGGTTACAAAGGTTTATTGATGAATTGGGTAAGAAGCATTATATGGGCACGTTATACAGTGATAGCCAAAGTTCCATTCATCTTGCAAAGAACTCAGCATTTCATTCTAGGACTAAACACATACATCTCAAGTACCATTTCATACGGTCAGTATTGGAAGATGGAGAGTTGAAGCTGGAAAAGATACACACTAGCCAGAATCCTACAGATATGCTAACAAAATTTGTAACCAGGGAGAAACTGAGAATGTGCTCAGTTTCAATTGGTCTTCAAGGATGACGATGAAGATGAGGAATAGCTAGGTCCAAAGAGGAGTCATTATCCAGCAAATGAAGCAGCGGTGGAGTTTCTACAATCAGTCTCCAAGTGGGAGATTGTTGGGTGTGGAGCCTGATTATCTTGTTTACTTTGTATCATAGCATTGAACCCCTGTACCTTAAAAGGGGCAGCAATGCCGCCCATAATTAATCGCTGCCATGGGGGGTCCAAGGTGGGGCGGGAGCGCTTTTCGGAGCCCCTCCCCTGGCGGGGGGTTTCGGGGGCAGCGCCCCCGAAGCTAAAAACAGATGTAAACTTTCCTTGTAAAAGTATAGTAATTTCTAGTCAATCTGGGCCGTTCATAGGCAGATGATTTGACGGTAGAAGTTATGTTTAGATTAGGGTTTTTTGCCCTAGAAGGAAACCCCTCGCTTTTATGAGGGTATTGTATTGCGGCTGTGTATTGTATGTGTATTCTTGGAGCAAGAAACAGAGAGGGATATTGTGAGAGAGAACAGAGGATATTACAATGAATTTGTTGTAGGTTTTGTCTCTTCATTTTACTGGATAATAGAAAGGAAGGACTGGTTGTTCGGGGTGGACGTAGCCCAAACTGGGTGAACCATGTATATCTGTGTCTCTCTGGTTTTATGTGTTTTTTGTGCTTGTATTTTCCGCATATTTTATGTGTTGCATTGCTCCATAATATATAATTTTTCTAACAAATAGCCATGTAATGAAATATATATCCTCCTCAGTGGGCATGTACCATTTTTATGACCAACCCGAAAAGCCTGTCGATGGGCATTCCACCTGCAGATAGGATGTCTCAAAAACAAACCATGGCCCTTTAGGGAAGTAGCCTCCTCATAGAACTTGAGGATGCCTACCTGCCTTAGGAGCCCCTGGGTAGCTACTATAATAGGGCGAGGGTATGCATTTGTCTCCCTCTCTCATGCCTCCCATAGGCGAACCATGTTATACTGGTCCGCCTATTGTTGTTGTTGTTCCCCATCTTCTCTCCTTTCATGTCTCTGAATGGTTGACATATTAAATAATTTTTTTTATTATTAAATGAGACATGTATTTAGAAATATACATATATAATTTTTTTTGGAAAAAAAAAACAGTCAGTGCGCCAAAATAAATAGTCATCCACCGGTCTTGGTGCATCTTTTTATGGAGTGCACCAGCGACGTTGCACCAGATAATATTCACCGTACTGACGACAGTACTCCTAAAAATTTGCAGCACACCATTGACTATGTATGGTTTCAGGAGTGAGGTGCACTGACTAAACTCTACGCCCCGGGGCGTATAGTTAAGTCAGCGAACCGACCTCCTACCATCATTCAATAGTCAACGGTGTGGTATTTTACCAGGCCGCACCATTGACCCTGTCAAAATACGGAATGCAGTGCGCTGACAAAAATACCTATCCTAGGGCAGATATTTTAGTCAACGCACCGCATTGCTGCTATTCCACTAGGTCAATGGTACGACCGGGTAACCAACCGCACCGCACTTTTTTAAAAATTTTAAAATAACACGGTGCACCTTCGGTACCACCCTAGCCATGGTGCAGATATCATTAGCACCAGTTTACCAGGTCGCACCGTTGACACTGTTGAAATGAAAAAAGTGGTGCGCTGACAATATTAGCTACCTCGGGGCATATATTTTAGTCAACGCCCCTCATTTTTGCAATTCCACATGGTCAACGGTGCGGCTGGGTAAACGACTGCACCACAGTTCTTCAAAATTTTTAAAATAACATGATGTGCCTTTCAGTACCGGCTCGGAATTGGTGTGGATACCATTAGCACTAGTTGCAATGCAGCCTGTAAATTTACAGGCAGCACCGCGAACTAGTGTGAGCTAAAAGGCTCGAGCGCACCGTGCGACATATTTTTTTTTTCTTTTAAATGGTTAATTTGAAAGTTATTTGAAATTCTGATCCACTAAAAGGCTTAATTATGGGAAAAAAAGAAAAACACCTACACATTTGGTCTTCGAGGAGGCATATTGGCTGTAGAATTTGCAAAAGAAAAATTTCCCCCTGTTTTGCAAAATTCAAGCTTGAGATTGGTGGGAAATGCATAGCAGCAGTGCGTGCAATGGGTGCAATGGGAGCACCGATGTCAGAGCGGCTTAGACAAGGATAAATTGCACCAGTGCTTGAGAGCTCTGGAGCATTCAGAAAAATGGAAAGTTAGGTTTTTTGGTCATAATTTGTTTTTTATTTAACCCTATTCTGGTGCGTGGTGTTTTATGGGCGCACCGGTGCAGTTTCTTAATACCGCACCGGGCGGTTTCTGTTTTGGTGTGCTCTCTTATGAGGCACTGGTGTAGAATATTTGTAAAGAAACAGTGCAATATAGTAATACGACACACCGGGAGGGTGTGTATGGAGCACACGGTGTCCAGTGTGCCAATTTTTTTGTGCGCCGATGCTTTCTCTTGTTGAACACACCAGTGCGGTTTTCGATGATAAGCGCACTGGAAGAAAAACGTCTGCAAAATCCTCCGCCTACAAACCTCCTCTAGTAACCTCTACTAGAAATGGATGTCTAGGGTATTTTTATAAGGGGTTCCTCAAAAACATTCGTTAGAGGGTATTTTCCTTGTAGTGATAGTAAGAAAAGAAAGGACATGGGAGGAAACCCTCAACTCAGCTTAGAATGAGAGGAACCAATTTATCCTAATGAACGTTCTTAGGCCATACCCTATTTAAAACCTGTTGGTGTCAGCCTTTTCCGCCTTCCTCCAGTGATCAAACTTGCTCTTACAAAGCGATTTTAAGATATCAAGGTCAAATTTTGTCATTTCAGTGAGTCTTCAAGTAAAATTTGGTCACTAGGTATTAGGTCTAGGGTTTGCTTTTACTCCTGTCAAAGTTGTCAAAATGTCAGTCCATGTCACCATTCAGCTGAGTGTACCATCATTCATAGGGTTTTCATCATCATGTGAGTTTCCAATGGGTCATTTTACACCTTGTTCATGCTTCAGTTGTGCCTAGGAAAGGTTCATTTCCCTCTCCTAGGGTTTTGAAGGTAATTTCTCTTGGATGATCAAATCATCAGCAAAAATTGTATCCTAATGTTCATACACCTTCCCCTATCCTTAATGTACATTATTAAACACTTCCCATCACTGCGATCTCCCAAATTCCTCATTTTCGCACAAACCCTAGTTTCTTGCTACAACATGGAAATTTTCTAGGCTAGGCCTGTGTTTTGCCCTTTTGGAACCCTTCCCCTCACTCAATCTCTAAAATTCCACTTTCGCCTACTTCCTAACATCCCTCCCTACTTCCCAAAATTTTCTCAAGAATTTAAAAGCCTCTTATCCCCTTCATTTCGCTTCAAATCCCTTGTTCCACACATCGAGATAGGTTTTACTCCAATGATGTTTATGAGCAAGAAAAGATGAATTTGGGAAAACTGATAGAGGTTTATGTCCACAACAAGACAAGGAAGAAAAAAACCCCTCACTTTTTACACAGGTTTCATGGTTTTAGAGAAATTTCAAAAATACAGTCGGCTAAGGAGAATTGATGCACCTCTGAAGTGACCTTGGGAAAATCAAGATTCCTCGTAGCTTGTTTGGCCAAATGACTTGCTTTATGAGTCCAATGATAACTAGACACAAAGATATTTCCCATGAGCTATCATGAGCTCAATTTGGAGCTGAGGAAGACCTTAAAAAGTTGACTGCAACAGCACTCTGCCTTGAGGCAGCCTCATTTTTGCACATTTTGACCAGTCTTGGGAGATTTGATTTTTGACAGGGCCAATGAACTCCAAATTGAAAAATTCCAGTTGGGTTGGAAAGTCGACTCAATAATATTTCCAACGAGCTATCCAAAGCCTGATTTGGACACTGGGAAGGCCTCCAAAATCCTCCTGCAAAAGGGCACTACGCATTGGGTTTGTGGCGCGGCGCATAGAGCTGCAAGCCCAATTTCACCATAAACTTCTCCAAATTTTCCAAATGTGCTCAAATATATGGTGTGCAAGTAAGTTAAGATTTTTTCCATTTCAAGTGAAGATTTTTTCTCAAAATTTATGGTGGTTTAGTGTGCGGAAGCTCATTGTTCAGTCAAAAGCACAAAGGATACAAAACAGAGTTTGTAAAGTGAAATGTCAAAGTTTACAACATTATAAGGTGGATTTTTCAAATGAGAACTTCAAATCCTTGGCATATGAGGTATTTTCAAATTTAAACTTCATTTGTGTGCCAAGAGATAGCAATGAGCAAGAGAAGAGGTGTGAGGAGTGAAAGAAGAAGCTTCGAGGTAAAACTGGGCAAAGTTGGGTGCGCGGAGCATTGGGCAGCCGGCATGATGCACTGGGCAGGCGTGACGCATTGGGCCGGCCGCCACAGTGTAAAAATTACACTGGCCCAGTGCATTGGAGGTGCACGACGCACTGGGCTGACTACGCGGCACATAGGATAGACAACACAAATTTTTGGCCATTGCTTCCTAAAACTCAATTTGACTTGGTTTTTTCTGCTCAAGTAAGTTCATGTGACCCTCTAGTTTCCATTCAAAAATGTTTGAAGATGGATTATGAGAATTTAAGTGCAAAAGCTCAAACCCTATTCTCTTGTTTGAGGATTGTCTCCTTTAGGGTTTTGAAACTTGTTGTGTGCCAAATACTTCCATTCTCCACCTTGTTTTTCCCCATGTCACTGTTCATCTTCTCTCGACAGCCCATTTCACTGTTCATCTTGTATCCCAAGTCAATCATTCCGATCCCATTCCCATTATCCCCATCTCACTTGTGAATTTCCCCCAAACCCCAAGTTTATTTCAAGAAACCAAGTGACTGCCCCAAACTCTTTAATTCACAATTTCACTTGATAATAGTATATTATTTCCATCATTTCCACCACCCTCTCCCTCCATAGTCCCTCACTTGTTATCACATATTTGGCAAAAAAAACCAAAGATACCAAACTCCTCATATTCACCTCAGGCAACATAGATAAAGAAGGCATCGAGGAGGCGTAAAAGGCATGATAGGCTCCAAATTTTGGCCGAAGCTTCTTTGGCCCAACATAGTGCTTGATGGCGTACCTTCAGCCCAAATTTCAAGAAATTTGGGAAAAAATTTGTCAATTTTGAATTTTTGGGTCTCAAAACAGATTTTCCTGCCCGACGCGTAGCACCACTTGGCGCGCGCTTATAATTGGCAGCTCTTTTGGAGGAAAACTTTGCATTTCTAGATTTTTTTATCAAAATTTATGCATGCTCATGGATTACCTAAGGATTTCATCAAGTTCTGGGTTGCCTAAAGGGTCAAAAACACCCTAAAAATGGTCTTTCTACCACTTTTTGCACACACAGGAAGCAGTGTTGGGAGATTTGACTTTTGTAGGGGAAAATGGCAACCCAATCCAGAAATTCGACTTGGGTTGGAAAGTAGACAGGTAGGGAATTCGAACGAGCTATCCTGGACTCAATTTGGACTTCGGGAAGGCCCTCAAAATCAGCCTCAAACTTGTGCTACGCATAGAGATTTCAGGCGCGGCGCATAGAGAAATTCGGCCTATTTTTCACTCAGCAGCTCAGTTTTGCGCCTAGTTTTGGCTAGTTTGAATTTTTCATGTAACTCTTGATGTAACTTGATGTAATTTCATGACCATGATGTAATTTTGGCACATTTTTACTCATATTATTGGATTCATTCACCAAAAAGTGAAATGTAAGTGAATGAATCAGTTTCCTATCATATAGAGGCAAGTTGTTTCATTGCCTATTTTCTAGTTCTTAGTTTAGATATGGTTGAAATAGCTCCTAGAATGGTGAGCTCAACCCCTAGAGGCATGGGGATGAGTTAGGCTTGTCTATATCTTATATTTTCTTAGTCATTTTCATAGGTTGGACACTTGGGATTGCTTGGCACTTCATTGTACATTTCATCTCTGCAATTTTGGCAAAGGAATAGACCAGGGTTTGCAGAACTCTTTGGGATCCATGTGGCTCTGTGTTTTGATGGTGTTTTTATCTATGTAATTGTAATTTCACTAATGTTTATGTGTACCATTTTCCTTCTCCTTTCTTCTTAAATTAAACAAATGAGTGTTAAAGGTGGAATTCATTAGCTCGCTTTGCTCTGCCTTCAGTTTTGTTTAATTTTCCATGTTTTCATCTGTTTGAAGAGGATTATTGAAAGCCTCTTGCCCTCTTCAGCTCCTCATCGGTATAAACCATCCATTCATTCAATCCAAAGCATAAAAACAATTGCCTTCCTTGCCCCATTCTGAACTCTGCAAAAACTAGGCCTCATCCCCGAACCCAAAACTACCTTTCCCTTTGATTCCAACAAAACCCTCAAAATCAAAATCAGACTCCTTTAAATATATACCTAGCCTAAAATTAGCCTTTATTTCAAGTCATCTCAAGCCATATTGATTATCTTTGCTGAGATTGACCCGGAGAGAGCCCTCTCCTGTTCTGGTAGGGCTAGCTACCAGACTAAGCGTGGTTTGATGTTACCCTGAACTCTGCCTTCTTTCAGCCTGAGGTAGATTTAGGCAATAACATAGTGGCAACTCCACTGGGGAAGAAAATTTTGTTTTTTGATTTATAAACTATAGACGGAACCTGAAGTTAGCCAGGTAGCCTTCGAAACGCTCTTGATTTGCATTAACGAAAGTAGATGAATGCTGCTTCAGTCAATCTCCGGTCTAGTTTATGAACTGAACATCTAGTTTCCTCAATAAATGTAATCAAGTTTAGATCTGATTGTTGATGGTGGACAACAATCAGACACCGCAAGGCTGAAATCATTCACTTAGCGACTCTAAATCAGTTTCGAGTTCAGATCCAAGGACTCCACTCGAGGATGAACCTGATTAGCAGAAACATGAAAGGACAATATGGAAGATCAAGTATTCAACTTGGAATTTCATCCAAGACACTTTGTTCTTTGTCATAAATTATTTCTTCTCTTTTCCCGAGAATATCAAGAAGGCTTTGCAAATTATATTGTATTTGAGAAAAGATCCTTGGCCTGCAGTTGATTCTTTCCCTTTGAAGATTGTGGATACCAAAGATTTGCATGCTTTTGAGCTTGATCAAGACCCTTTTTCTGAATCTTTTGATGACCATTTTCAAACTGATGAGCCTCAAGAGACCAAGACTGATTCTGTAGCATTTGTACATACCCCTATACCTTGTAAAATTCCAGATCGATACAAGCCTCTGATTTACCTCCTATACTCCATGTTTTCCCTGCAAATTATTACCTTTACTTACCGAGGTTTGATGGTGAATGTGACAACATCACTACTGAGAGACATGTTTTGAATTTTGAGTCTTTTCTTGACCTTTTTGAAGTTGACGAAGAGGATGTTAGCATTAGGCTTTTTTCTCTTTATTTTCAAGGCCAAGTCAAGCATTGGTTCAAAACCCTACCTGATGCGAGCATCTTAGATTTCCAGCAGTTCGTCAAAGTTTTCCTCGACAGGTGGGTGATTAGACAGAACCCTTTCTTGATTATAGAAGAGTATAACCAGCTGAAAAGACTTCCAGGGGAGACAGTACAACAATTTTCTGCCAGATTTAACAAAGTTTATTATTCGATGCTAGTTGATATAAGACCTCCTCTTGGATCCGCTCTCTTACACTACCTGGGTGCCTTTGATCCAGAAATGGAGTTTCAGGTGAGAGAAAAGAATATTGCAACAATGGAAGAGATGTAGAACAGTGCAGTAAATTTAGAGGCTCATTTGCTGATCCGAAGGGCAAGGTTGAAGGAAGAAGAGATGAAAAACAAAGATCCAGAGAAATTGACATCTCTAGAGGTAAAGCTTGACATGTTTGGTAAGTGCAGTAGAAGAGATGATGCAAAATATCACCACAAGGAATGAGTATAATGTTCAAGCCCATGGCTCGATGATTGAAGAAGAACAAGTTGTTGATCCAAAACATTTTGTTTCTTATCCCAGTTTTCATAGATCTAATAACGATTGTTTTGTAGATTATCTTGGAGAAGAGAGATCTATTGATATGACATGTATGCTTGATGATGTGTTTTATACTGATGATTTGCCTCAGTTTGATCAGTATAATGATGATTATGTTCTCCAAACAGAAGCTAATCTTGCAGACAAATCAACAGCTAGTTTATGGAAGGAGGAAGTTCACTTTCAGCAGCTTGAGTATAGTGATCAAGTGATGCATATCAGCTATGACAATGACGAGGAAAGTGCAACAAATTTTAAAGTAAGTGAAGGATCTTTTCCTTTTTGTTTTGATTCGTTTCAGTTCATCAGAGAAAACTTTCATGCAATCAGAAATCAACTGTCAACAAGTCTTGATTTGGACCATCTTGAGGGCAATAAAAACCTTGTTCAAGACTTCCCATATCTAGATTTTCAGCCCCCGAATGCCATTTATTGTCAAGTTGTAGATGAAGATATGGAAGCTGGCACGTACGATCAAATGATACAAGATGATTCTGTACCATTTTGTTTTGAATCATTTCAGTTTTTTGAAGGGTAAATTGCATAGTAAATCTTCAAATGAGCAGCCTGTAGAAAATCATGTAATCTCATCAGAACCAATAGAAAATATGTTGCAACAGTCCTTTCATGTTTTTCACGATCCAATAGCTGATGTGTTGGATGATGTTTGCAGTCAAAGTATTTCTTCATTGACTATATGTAAGCTTGAAACGTGTGCTGATATAAACATGATCCAGCAGCCGGTCTCTTTGTCATTTTCAGTAGGAGTCTCATCACAAAGCTCAAATCAAAGTTTTCATTCATGGTATGAGGAAAAGAGAAGTAATCCATTGGATGAGCTCAGTCCTAGTGTGCATGAATTTCAAGATCCTTATGCAGCGTTTTTGGAGGCGGTTAGAGAATCCATAGTATTCAATGGATTTGTTCACAATTTTTCATGGGAGTTTCCTTTCAGTAGTTATCTCTTGTTGTTCATAAACGAGCACTTGCGAAGAATCCAAACAGCAGCCATAATACTTACTTGGTTGCATTGGTTGTTTCATTTCACTTGATCAGGTGATGAATGGAACAACTAGAGTAGGTTGTATTGAATAAGCTTCATATTGAGCATATTTTCCAGTTTGTCGGTTGTGTTTAAGTATCGAGTCAGTCTTTAGTTGAGTGAGAGTCAATTTTTGTCGTCAAGTCATTAGTTTTCAGTCATGCATTTTAGCTTGAGTTTTTGACTCCATTGCCCAATGGATGAAGGCAATGTTTTCTTTCCAAAGATCTGTAGTTCTTGGCACCTCCAAAGAGCTACCATCCCCATTGGAGCCAATTTTAGTGTCAGCCTTTGCAGCCTTCCTCCAATGATCAAAATTTATCTTACAAAGTGATTTTAAGATGTCAAGGTCAAATTTTGTCATTTCAGTGAGTCTTCAAGTAAAATTTGGTCACTAGGTATTAGGTCTAGGGTTTGCTTTTACTCCTGTCAAAGTTGTCCGAATTTCGGTCCATGTCACCATTCAGCTGAGTGTATTCATCATCATGTGAGTTTCCAATGGGTCATTTTACACCTTGTTCATGCTTCAGTTGTGCCTAGGAAAGGTTCATTTCCCTCTCATAGGGTTTTGAAGGTAATTTCTCTTGGATGATCAAATCATCAACAAAACTTGTATCCTGATGTTCATACACCTTCCCCTATCCTTAATGTACCTTATCAAACACTTCCCATCACTGATATCCCCCAAATTCCTCATTTTCGCACAAACCCTAGTTTCTTACTACAACATGGCAATTTTCTAGGATAGGCCTATGTTTTGCCCTTTTGGACCCCTTCCCCTCACTCAATCTCTGAAATTCCACTTTCCCCTACTTCCTAACATCCCTCTCTACTTCCCAAAATTTTCTCAAGAATTTAAAATCCCCTTATCCCCTTCATTTCGCTTCATTTCGACAAATCCCTTGTTCCACACATCGGGATAGGTTTTACTCCAATGATGTTTATGAGCAAGAAAAGATGAATTTGGGTAAACTGAGAGAGGTTTCTATCCAAAACAGGCCAAGGAAGAAAAACCTCCACTTTTTACACAGGTTTCATGGTTTTAGAGAAATGTCAAAAATACAGTCACCTCAGGAGAATTGATGCACCTCTGAAGTGACCTTGGGAAAATCAAGATTCCTCCTAGCTTGTTTGGCCAAATGACTTTCTTGACGAGTCAAATGATAACTAGACACAAATATATTTCCAATGAGATATCATGAGCTCAATTTGAAGCTGAGGAAGACCTTCAAAAGTTGACTTCAACAGCACTCTGCCTTGAGGCAGCCTCATTTTTGCACATTTTGACCAGTCTTGGGAGATTTGATTTTTGATAGGGCCAATCAACTCCAATTTGAAAAATTCCATTTGGTTTGGAAATTAGACTCAATAATATTTCCAACGAGCTATCATAAGCCCGATTTGGACAGCGAGAAGGCCTCCAAAAGCCTCCTGCAAAAGGGTTCTACGCATTGGGTTTGTGGCGCAGCGCATAGAGTTGCAAGCCCAATTTCAGCATAAACTTCTCCAAATTTTCCAAATGTGCTCAAATCTGTGGTGTGCAAGTAAGTTAAGAGTTTTTCCATTGCAAGTGAAGAGTTTTTCTCATAATTTATGGTGGTTTAGTGTGCGGAAGCTCATTGTTCAGTCAAAAGCACAAAGGATACAAAACAGAGTTTGTAAAGTGAAATGTCAAAGTTTACAACATTATAAGGTGGATTTTTCAAATCAGAAAATTAAATCCTTGGCATATGAGGTATTTTCAAATTCAAACTTCATTTTTTTTCCAAGAGACAGCAATGAGCAAGAGAAGAGGTGTGAGGAGTGAAAGAAGAAGCTTGGAGGTAAAATTGGGCAAAGTTGGGTGCGCGGCGCATTGGGCAGCCGGCGCGATGCACTGGGCAGGCATGGCACATTGGGTCGGCTGCCATAGTTTAAAAATTACACTGGCGTGGTGCATTGGAGGTGCGCGGTGCACTGGGCTGACTGCGCGGTGCACAGGGCAGACAACACAAATTTTTGGCCATTGCTTCCTAAAACTCAAATTGACTCAGTTTTTTCTGCTCAAGAAAGTTCATGTGACCCTCTAGTTGCCATTCAAAATTTTTTGAAGATGGAATATGAGAATTTAAGTGCAAAATCTCAAACCCTATTCTCTTGTTTGAGGATTGTCTCCTTTAGGGTTTTGAAACTTGTTGTGTGCCAAATACTTCCATTCTCCACCTTGTTTTTCCCCATGTCACTGTTCATCTTCTCCCAACAGCCCATTTCACTATTCATCTTGTATCCCAAGTCAATCATTCTGATCCCATTCCCATTATCCCCATCTCACTTGTGAATTTACCCCAAACCCCAAGTTTATTTCAAGAAACCAAGTGACTGCCCCAAACTCTTTAATTCACAATTTCACTTGATAATAGTATATTATTTCCATCATTTCCACCACCCTATCCCTCCATACTCCCTCACTTGTTATCACATATTTGGCAAAAAAAACCAAAGATACCAAACTCCTCATATTCACCTCATGCAACATAGATAAAGAAGGCATCGACGAGGCGTAAAAGGCATGATAGGCTCCAAATTTTGGCCAAAGCTTCTTTGGCCCAACATAGTGCTTGATGAGGGACCTTCAGCCCAAATTTCAAGAAATTTGGGAAAAATTTTGTCAATTTTGAATTTTTGGGCCTCAAAACAGATTTTCCTGCCCGACGCATAGCGTTACTTGGCGCGCACTTATAATTGGAAGCTCTTTTGGAGGAAAAATTTGCATTTCTAGATTTTTTATCAAAATTTATGCATGCTCATGGATTACCTAAGGATTTCATCAAGTTCTGGGTTGCCTAAAGGGTCAAAAACACCCTAAAAATGGTCTTTCTGCCACTTTTTGCACACACAGGAAGCAGTGTTGGGAGATTTGACTTTTGTAGGGGAAAATGGCAAACGATCGAAATTCGACTTGGGTTTGGAAAGTAGACGGTGAGAATTGACGAGCTATCTGGACTCAATTTGCAAACTTGCGGAAGGCCCTCAAAATCAGCCTCAAACTTGTGCTACGCATAGAATTTCGGGCGCGACGCATAGAGAAATTCGGCCTATTTTTCACTCAGCAGCTCAGTTTTGCGCCTAGTTTTGGCTAGTTTGAATTTTTCATGTAACTCTTGATGTAACTTGATGTAATTTCATGACCATGATGTAATTTTGGCACATTTTTACTCATCTTAGTGGATTCATTCACGAAAAAGTGAAATGTAATTGCATGAATCAGTTTCCTATCATATAGAGGCAAGTTGTTTCATTGCCTATTTTCTAGTTCTTAGTTTAGATATGGTTGAAACAGCTCCTAGAATGGTGAGCTCGACCCCTAGAGGCATGAGGATGAGTTAGGCTTGTCTATATCTTGTATTTTCTCAGTCATTTTCATAGGTTGGACACTTGGGATTGCTTGGCACTTCATTGTACATTTCATCTCTGCAATTTTGGCAAAGGAATAGACCAGGGTTTGGAGCACTCTTTGGGATCCATGTGGCTCTGTGTTTTTATGGTATTTTTATCTATGTAATTTTAAGTTCACTGATGTTTATGTGTACCATTTTCCTTCACCTTTCTTCTTAAATTAAACAAATGAGTGTTAAAGGTGGAATTCATTAGCTTGCTTTGCTCTGCCTTCAGTTTTGTTTAATATTCCATGTTTTCATCTGTTTGAAGAGGATTCTTGAAAGCCTCTTACCCTCTTCAGCTCCTCACTGGTCTGAACCATCCATTCATTCAATCCAAAGCATCAAAACAATTGCCTTCCTTGCCCCATTCTGAACTCTGCAAAAACTAGGCCTCATCCCCGAACCCAAAATTTCCTTTCCCTTTGATTCCAACAAAACCCTCAAAATCAAAATCAAACTCCTTTAAATATATACCTAGCCTAAAATTAGACTTTATTTCAAGTCATCTCAAGCCCTATTGATTATCTTTGCTGAGATTGACCCGGAGAGAGCCCTCTCTTGTTCTGGTAGGGCTAGCTACCAGAATGAGCGTGGTTTTATGTTACCCTGAAATCTACCTTATTTCAGCCTGAGGTAGATTTAGGCAATAAAAAAATCCATGACATTTCATGCGTCACCAAGCCAATAATTAATATCTCCCAGTTAGTTGTTATAGTTAGACAGGACCCAAGATACCACCAAACTATCCAAACGTATCACAAAGTAGAACTACACTAAACATCATGACGGTCATCAGTTATACCATGTAAATTATGGTATTTCATGATGTTATATCAAAGGATATAGAGCACCATATTTTTTTCCATCATGTAATGTGGACTGTCAGGCAGGCCCAAGATGAACAAACGAAAGTGGCATAATTGGATACCACCTTTAGGGATCATGCATTAACATGGTATATGAAATATAAGAATACTTCACAAAGAGGACAAGGCATATAATTATGAGAGACAACATAGGTGTTTTTAAAGGAATTCCAAAAAACTAAATTGGAATCTTGGCATATCATAAAGATTAAGGAGATTAAACAACATGTCAGTGAGTTAGTATAGGATTTTTATCAAAGGTTTAAAGTTATTTTGGGCCAGCTATCATTTCCAATTCTAGATGCACAACATAGAGAACGGTTTATTGTAGTTCTATTACCACATATATGGATTCCATTAACTCAGGATAAGTTTTTTGTGTACTTTGAAGCTTTACAAATTATCATGAAGCTAGAAGCATCCTTTGCAGGAAGTGAAGACAACATAAGGATGGCACAAGTCTAGTTACAACATATAGTAAAACTAACAATACAATTGTAGGACCTAGCAAAGGGTAAGGACAAGCACAGAGAATTTTTGTGCACTACATGCAAGAAGGAAATTCATCGTAGGAATGAGTTCCAAATTGTCACAATATACATGTTTACAAGAGTTGTGAATCTATTGGGACAAGGTAGGGGAATATGGTGTGAATTTTGTAGGGATTGGGGTCATATAACAACATCTTGTCCAATGATGCAAAAGTATCAAAGCACAGTCAATTTGTTTTTTTTTAAATTATGCAAGTATGTAGGGCATGACATACATACATGTTGCATGTTTGATTTAATGAGAGTGCACACTACTAATACGTACACAATATAGGAGGTAGGGGGACCTAAAGCTATAATTTCGATCTGTAGCACACCCAAAGCATATAATCTAGGAAGAGATCAAGGGATGCAAGGAAGAGGACAAGGATTTCAAGGTAGGGGTAGAGGAGGAATTGGAAGAGGTAGGGGCCCAATCATTGATTATAAATGTGGGAAACTAGGAAAAATTACATAGGATTTCCCTAACCCTTTCACAACATGCACCTACTATAAGAAAATTTACCATGCTATTAAAGGTTGTTTGCAACTTATTAAAAATTGGAAAGCGAAAAATGGATAGAATGTGTAAATGATAGCTACTAAATACGCTGCAGGTCATCCAAAAGTAGGAACAATTACACTTGGAGGGATGAGAACATGAGTGGATGTAAGAATAAAAGGGAGCCAACCATATCAATGGATGCAAAAAATAGAAAATCAACCTTCGAGGTTTGATCTAGTAAAGGATAAAGAAACATATAAGGAAGCTAGAAGAGATTTGGTTGCGACAGAATGAGGTTTTCCAAGTTCAACTGCATAGAAATCACTACCTATATATGATATGCCTTTGATATATGGTAAGTACGAATGAAGGGAAGGGGGAGAAAAGGTAATCCCCACCAAGAATTTCCTGGAAAATTATGTAGAATTAATAAAGTATAGATCAGACCTAGGAAAGATTCATAATATGATTGAACAGTATGTGCAAGGAAAGGAATTTCCTATAGCGTAGATTCCTAAGTGTTCAGTTAAGTAGACTATGCACATGGAGAGAAAAATTAGGGAATTGAAAATTAATACGTAGATCAAAGAATATGATATAGACCATACTATCCTAGACCTAGGATCAGATGTTAACATTCTTCCGAAACAATCATAGGTGATGATGGGAAGACCAAAGCTAATTTGGTCACCTATCCAACTGAGAATGGCCAACCAGTCAATAATCCTTTGTATTAAAATATTGGTTGTAGTAGAATTTAATATTGATGGATTCATAATGAAGCAAAACATCTAGGATTTATATTTCAAAGCATAATATAAGAGGGAGAATATTATGATAACTGCTATTTAGGATACAATGTTAAAGGTATCACTATAGGAGGTGCATTCCTTCGTAACTACACTTTTATAATTGAAGCACAAAGACAAGAGGATAGGCAATGGGCATCACCTTCTCATTATTTTTTTTCTTGTATTGGGTTTCCAATATAAACCTTATATTAATTATTATGGGTGGTATTTTTATTTTCTCGTTCATCCATATATTTTTTCAATTATTTCATAAATTGAAGAAAATTTAGTAATTAATTAATATGGAATATAAGGAAATAATCTTGAATAATATAATATCTTATAATATTATAACCTCAATTGTGATGAACTATTCTAGTGGAATATCCACTATATTTATACATCAAAAAACCATTTTGAAGATGATAGTTAGCCTTACCATCTCCTTTTTTCTACCTGGATTTGACCTTATACCTATTGAAATGCCTATTTAAAGTCCTCATATTCTCTATATGTCTCTTTCTATTTATCATGGGAAAAATGATCCACGTGCATAAAAGTTCCTAAATATGTTATCTTCGATATGGGTGGCGTCAAAATCATATTTCCTAGGTTATTACTATTGTGATTTTTATATTTGATGACTATATGAAATTACTACAAAAACCCCCATCTACATACAATGTCTAGTTTGTTGAAGGTTACTCTAAGTGTGCAAATACTACAGCTTCAACTTATTAGTGTGGATAATGGTTTCATTTCTCATTATATAGTGCTTCCACTTCTTAATAGGTTGAACTAGGGAATATATATCCTTCTCATCTGTAGGGTAGTTTAAGACCCCTCCATGAAACATTTTAGAATGATAACATACTAGCTTAACTCCTTCCATCAAGACCACTCACATAGAATATTCACTAAAATCCATATCCACTTTGAATGGATTCTACAAGTTAGGAAATGTGAGAATTAGTGTTTATTGAGTTTCCTTTTAAATCTCATCAAAAAATTCTATTCTTTCTTCACCTCATAGAAAACCCTAACACTAGTTGTTATGGCATGGAGTGATGCAACTCCTAATAAAAAGGATGTTATGAATTCCCATAAGTACTATATTCTCCCACAAATTATCCTAGTTTTTATTACATTTGTAGGCATTGACCACTTGAGGGTGGCCTCCATCTTCATGGGGTTTACCTTAACTTCCCCTCCTCCTATCTCATAACCTAAATACACCAATAAATATGAATCAAACTCAAATTTATTAGGATTTTCCAATAGCTAATTATATTTAAAAGTTTTTAATACATGCATAACATGTGATATGTGCTTTTACAATATAGAGCTATAAACCAATATGCCATTCAAATGCATTACTACAAATTAATCTAAATAGGGAATCAATTCATTACACATTAGTTTCATAAATATAGTTGGTGCATTACATAAACCAAAATGCATCAAAAAAAAATGATATAGACCTTTCCTTTTATTGAAGATAGTATTTTGGGTGTCTTCCTATTTAATACATATTGAGTGGTATCTTGATTTAAGACCCAACTTGGTGGAGTACTTGGAATGTTTCCAACTAATATGACAAATCATATATCTTAGGTAGAGGGTACCAATTATTTAGTGTGATCTTGTTCAAATCTTTATAGTCAATAAGCATTCGCCAAGCCCCTTAATTCTTGGGTATTATGATGATAAGTGACACACAACATGATGTTTTTGGTTGAATTAATACCTAATATAGTATTTTTTGCACTTTTTTCTTCACTTGGTTTGATTTTAATAAAGATTGCGTATATAGAAATATTTGGTAATAGGGAGTAAGGTAAAAAATGTATCTCATGGTCCAGTTCCCTCTTAGGTGGTAACCATTTAGGCTCCTAGAAATATCCTCTATATGCCTATAGAAACTCTTCCAACTAATGATTCTACCCTTTGGTACATTTCTTCAACAATGCCTTTACTCTTATTATTCATTACCCAACTAATTCTCCCTTAATAAAAGTCGTACATGCTTATTCGTAGACCTAATTAACTTTTGGGTTTGGTTGGCACTTACTAGGGAGACCTTGTGTTTAACTTTGTGTGCACTAATGATGTAATAATTCCCATCCATGATTAAAAAATACTACTTTTATCTTTTCATGAAAATCACATCCCTCATATACATATAAGGAACTCTAAAGACTACACCACACACACCAATGGGTAGTACATCTAGATATATTTCATCAATAAAATAAGAATCTTATACTATTTTGTGAAATTCAGCTCTACATCCGTGTTATAGAAAATTTGATATTACATTATTTTGTGAAATTACTATCTCCTTATTTGCTAAATATATAAAATACTTATGTCCACAAAATTTTTATCCTGATATTTTTTACACGAGTAAATTTTGAAAAGTTGCTAACATAATGAAAGACATAAAAAATCCATGACTAGACTAGATTATGGACCCAAATTATTGTCACCACTAGTTGTGCTATTGAAGAAGAGTTTTAAACATTTTTTTCTTCCTTACTGTTATTGTCCAAAATTCCTTTGTCTTTGATGAGGCCCTTTCTATCTTTTCCAATCCTAATTTATGTTTATCTTAGGGGGTTCTAAGTTTTCTTGTGTCTCACCTTCTTTGGCTTGATCCACCCAAATTTTTGTAGTCCATGGGCTAAGAGGGGGCTTTGTGTCTTGATCCCGACCTAAAGGAAAATTAGGCTCTTCTTCCACTAAACCTTTTTGTGTTAATCCTTATTGAGATAGGGTGTCTCCCTTTGATGAAGTATCTCTAGTTTTACTTATATCCACTAATATAACCCTAATTTCCTCTAGATCCAATTTTAGCTCTTCTATGGGAGGATCCAATTTGGGTGGCTTTCCCTTTCCATTTAACTGATGTTTTTTATTGGCTTCAATCCCCCAAGTTAGTTTTTTTTAGTTCTTTCTTACTTCCTTTGGCACTTTTTGGTAGTTTTTTGTCAAATGTTTTGTTTCAAAACAAGCTCCATCTCAGAAAGAAACATTTTCATAATAAATATTTTGTCTAAGAGTGGTTTCACTTGTAAAAATTATTTATACCTTAAATTATTTTCTAAAATCCTTTTCCATGCATATTCAGGCGTATGTAGTGGTTCTTCAATTATTTGTTTCAAAATTTATATAATAGTATCTTCCAAGTGCTTTGCCAATGGGTTGAAGAGAGTATGAAGCCAAATAATTCAAGGGAAGATCTATAATCATAACTCACAAAATATTTAAGGAAATGGCATTTGTTACTGGTCAAAGGATGGATTCCATGGTTCCATACATAATCCTAATTTTCTCGAGAGCCAAGGTACATATTTTATAACAAATTCATTTCTTTTGTAAGAACAGGCTCAAGAATGAAGAACCCCTTTCCACGGGGATGAATAAAATCCTCTTCTTCTAATTGAGGTTTCTAGGAATTTGACATCCATTTATGGAGATCAGCTAAATAGTATTAGAGATTATTAAAATGTCACACAAAGTCATTAGTATTGTAAAAATTTTCCTAGAATAAAACATCTTTCACTATGGGAAAAATTATAGCTTGAGATTCTTGGAACAAAAGATGAATATAATGTGAAGAACTATCACTAGACAAAGCCTCCCTAGAACACCATTAGAAGGAAGAGGACCATATTTGTGTTGGCTCTCGTAGAATACCAAATATTAGATTATCGCACAAGTATTAGATGTTATAGCCTTGGGTTAAAAAAATCATGTAATAAAGTTAATAAAGGGAAAATAATAACCAAGGTGATGGGACACGTATTCCAAGCTAAATGTTAGGAAAAACATCCTAGTGTGGGTATTCATTTGGTTTATTATGGTTAAGGGAAATTGACAAAGAAAATTACAAAGGGCTTTGGAAAGGCATGATGCATTAATTGGCATTTTATCTATGAAAATAATGGAAAATAGGAGAAAAGGAGGTGAAAGGTCATAGGTTGCATGTGACAAGAAAATGAAGGAAAATAATGGAAAATTGAAGAAAATTGAGGTCTCATTGATAAAAATCCTTTTGAGGATCAATTTGTAGATTTTTTTCAATTCAATTTTGGAGCTCTCTCTCTCTCTCTAATCTCTCTCTCTCTCAGTCTTATACACTTAGAGCATTCTTTGAGCACTCTAGCATTGGATGAAGAAAATAAAAGGAAGAGAAAAGAAGGAAAAGGGAAGAAAAGATAAAGCAAGGAAAATATGAATCAAGTGGCTACATTGATATTACTTAAAGGTATTGATTTACATGTGTGATTTCCTTGCTAGATTTGGCATGCATATGTGTATCTGGTTCTCTTGTTGTCATTAGCATGGGTTTTTTCCAGGTGTGAAAGTGATTTTCATCCTTGCCTTTCCATTTTCAGATATCTATGGTGCAATGAGTTCTCTTTTACATGGTTAAGCTATATTGCTGGATGGTTTCGAAACTGAGTGGGGTGGTATCTGAATAATAACACGAGACCTAGTTATCCCTCAACTAGATAAGGTGGGATTGCGGTAAAGAAATTTTTTTTGTACCTCGGTGGGCCTAGGAATCCTCGACTGGTGAATAGCAAGATATACGATAAATCCTAGAGGTGTGTTCCCTCCATTAGGCCTAGGAATCCTCGACTGGTGAATGGCACGATATATGATAAATCCTAGAGGGTGGAGTCTCGATTAGTCCCAGGAATCCTTGCCCAGTGTATGGCAGGATATACGGTGAAGCCTAGAGTTTAGAAGACATGCAAATTCATCATGTTGTAGATGGAGGGATCTAAAGGAAATGGGAATCCATGCTTGTATAGGACTAGTGATCCCTGGACTGGTATATTGTGGGATTATGGTAAAGCCTAGTATTGTGTGTTATTATTTGGGCCTAGAAATACCTTGGTGGATTGTGAAAAATCCTGAGGAAACCTGGATTAGTTTTGTTGTGAGTCCCACATTTATGCTTGGAATATGGAACAGGGGTGATTCGCTGAAAGAAATATTTGGTTCAACCCAACCTATGGTTAGGTGGTTCATGGAAGTCCTTGACTTGGTTGGCTTATTCATTCAATGATAATAGCTCCTTCTCCTTGGTATTTCATTTGTAAATGTGTTTTTTCATATGTGGTTTTTATGGTTGTTATATCCTTGTCATTTTTCTTGGTTATATGTTGGTTATGAGTATGTTTTATGTCAGACTTGATGTGTGGCTCTCATCATGTTTTGATTATAAAATTAATGAATCATGAATATATGACCTAATAGATGATAATGCAACTACTGAATAAACCATCAATGTTTATTCACGAATATTATATAAGTATAAGAAATATTTGTGACATGTTTGGTGAAATTCCTGTCATGGCTAGTAGGGGTCATATCCAGTACTTGTACCAATGATTGCATTATTATATTTATTCCACTGTTGTTTATAATTTATGAAATTTTCATGAAGTTATGGGAAGTGGCCAGAGACCTAGCCCTTAAAAAGTGGCTCAGAATGTAGGGTTGTTGGCTTAGAATCTTCCTGAAAAGGTCCACAGTCGCTGGCATGCTTTATCGTAGGAGCCATTTGAAGGCCTCACTCGCATGCTTGGCTTGTCATGGGAGTGGATAAGGGTCCATATCAGTGAAATGACAAGTTGTCTTAGGGATTAAGCACCTGGAAGGGTTGGTTTCCTTTTGAATGGTTTTCAACTCCTAAGGAAGGTAATATTGGTTTTGATCTGTCAATTCTACTTAACTCTAAATGGGAATTTGAATCACATCATAGTAGCCTCTCATCACATGTTTACCCCAGTGGACCAGTTAGCTTGGGTAAATGTGGAAGGATGGTGTTACAAAGTGGTATTAGAGCATGGTTGACCACTTGGACTGGATGGGCAGTGTGTTGGTCATGCATACATGTCAGTTGCATATGTGTTGTTTATGCTTGTGTTATATGTGCTTGTTGTGTATGCATGGTGGTGTTTATGGTTGCAATTGTGTCACCATGTCAAAGTTGATGGTATTGATGTTGGGTGTGTTTATCATGGGTATATGTCGATTATGCATTGGTTATGAATGTCAGTGTTTATATGTTGTCATGCATACATCTAAGTGGTGATATTTTTCGTGCATGAGGTCATGCTATGTGGTCGGTATGGCCATCAATTTATAACTAGAAAATGCTTGAAATGATGTTTATATACTACTACGATTATGATTATACATGTATGTGATAATCTAGTTGATCTTGCAGATGATATAGCCTCCCCTAAACTATATTGAGGTATGTTTATTTTGTTATGTTTTGTTTTTAGAAAACATGGTATACTTGCAGGAAAGAGATCAAAGATGACTAGAAATATGGTAGACTACAGTTCACAAAATTCCACCTATGGATCAAACTAGCAATGTGGTGGTGGGAATTCTTCTAACTTAGCAAACACATTGATAAGTTTAAAGGAAAAAATAAGAAGTTTCAAATAGGACAATGATAGAATCACTCAGACACAAAAGAAACAAGTAAAAGTTAATGTAGTAATCCTTCAGATTTTGTTGGAATTGTAGAGACAAGGACTGCTTCAGATCAATCATGGGAATGAGGATAAGACTAATGGGGAATATGGAAGTATATTTCATGTTGGGAACATATCGTATGGGGATGACATGATGAGATATGACAGGTTCATGGATACACCCAATAGGAGAAGTGATGGACACATGTTCTATTCTAGTTCTGGTTTTGACAGGTATCATTATGATCACTGTTATCATCATTATAGGAGGAATGACAAGGGATATTTTCCAGATGAGTTTAAGAAAACTAAGCCACCTACATTTGATGGATATTTTAAGAAACCAGAATATGTATAGGCATGGTTACTTGGTATGAAGAAATTCTTTGAGTTGCATGATTACACCAAGAGGTGCTCTACAGCCCAGTGTATAGAGATGTGTAGATGTAATGTGTATAGATGTCATGTGAGAAATGTAATGTAAAATTTTGATATGTCAGAGTATATAGAGATGTGTAGATGTAATGTGAAAAATTTAATGTTAACTTTTGATATGTCGGAGTATATAGATATGTGTAGATGTAATGTAAACTTTTGATATGTCGCAGTATATAGATATGTGTAGATGTAGTGTGAGAAATGTAATGTAAACTTGGGTATGGTAAGTAAATAAATGTAATGTAAGTAAACATTTGAAATGGGGTATATTTTTATTTATTTACTGGGGTATTTATTTACTTCATAAACCTCTTTATATTTAAATAAAACTTTAAAAAATGTTTTATTTAGGTGAAGCCTATGGGAAAAATACCATTTTAATACCATGGGCTAAATACCGTGGGCCAAATACCATGGGGGTATGGTAAATAAATAAATTTAATGTAAGTAAACATTTGAAATGTACAAGGGGATATTTTTATTTATTTACTGAGGTATGATAAATAAAAAATAAAACCTCTTTTTATATTTACTCCATAAACCTCTTTATATTTAAAGAAAAATAAAAAAAAAAAGTTTTATTTAGGTGAAGCCTATGGGGAAAGTACCACTTTAATACCATGGACTAAATACCATATTTATAAAATACATATGGTAAATAAATAAAATATAAATAAACCATAGGTATGGTAAATAAATAAAATTTCTTTTTATATTTACTCCATAATCCTATTTATATTTAGGAACACTCAAAAAGTGGTTTTATTTAGGTGGATCAACTAAATACCATGGGCCAAATTATTTTTTTTTTTTTACAAAAACGGATATGGATTTATATTAGATATTGGCCAAAATTCCTTTCACCGGTTACAATAGGTCGGGCATAGCCCCTAAACTTTCTTCCACTAACTGATCATAGGCCCCAAAATTTGGAGATCCACATTTTTTACTTGAGACTAGAGAATCTATCTCCGTTATTTTTCCTATCTTAAATGTACAAACAAACTATTTCAGTATAATGCAGTAAAACATAAATCTATTTTATGGTATGGAGTCCCACTCCTCAATTCTGTCTTTCAAGAGAGAGCCATCGGGAAGAGGCACTGCCCTGTTGGCTTCCAGATCAGCATCTTTATTGTTCCTCCTCAATACATGAAGGAAATTTGCAGTCTGAAAGATTTCACCAGAAGTCTGATTCTTGAAATCACTCTTGCCAATCTAAGATCTGCAAGAGAAGAATCCTCTAATAACACTTTAATAATGGACTGAGAATATCCTATAATATTAACATCTGATAGACCAAAGCCCTTTTCTTGCTTAAGACCTTGAAGAAGTGCCAAAGCTTCAGCTTGAATGCTGGTGGATTGTCATAATCCCCAAGCGAACTTAGTCACAATTCTACCCTCCTTATTCTTTATAACTCCTCCTGCCCCAGCGAATCTGAGGTTGCCTTTCGCTTCCCCATCGAAGAACAGAGTGTATCTGGATTGCCTGATGAGAAAATAAAATAGTTCATTTTCCTTCCCTCTGAATTGCCACTCTTTTGTATCCTTATGTTGCCTTGTTTCTCCAGAGAATTGGAGATCCAACGAGGCACCCCAGTTTAAGTCTTGCTGACTTAGGTTCGAGTCGAACAAGTGCTCCCCCAGAATTTCTTTCCATAGAATTTTGATTTTGATGATGGTGAACTACAAATTTAATCTTTCATCTTTGAAGACTCTTCTGTTTCTCTCAAGCTAGATTTTCCAGCAGATAAATTTCGGCAAGGAGAGCCATGCAGCTTTAAAACTTTCATTTTTTGGGAGCGTTTATGGGTAGAAGTTTCACCAGTTTGCAAATAGTCAGAGATAGACGTAGGTAAGATGAATTTTGTTTTCCAATGGCTCAAGAGGTTCTACCAGATTTATTTTGAGTATTTGCAGTCCAAGATAATGTGTTGGGCGTTCTCTTCACTGTCACAGCACAAGTGGCATCGTGAGGGACCTTGGAACCCTTTCTTCTTCAATCTTTCTTCTGTTAAAATTCCTTTGTGGCATAACAGCCAGCAGAATGAGTCAAATTTTGGCATGGTTTGTAATTCCAAAGCCCCTTCCACACAGCAGGGTCTGGAGGGACGTGTGGACGATATTGTAGGTTTTTATACCCCTGCGCAACAGTATACAGCCCTGGGGCGGCTCCCCAACCGCGGACGTCCTTCCTTCCAATGTGCAGAGGCGCCTTACCGTTCAACAGAGTGAGAAGGAGATCGAGTTCTTGTATCAGCTCTAGAGGAACAGGCGAAAGAATCCATCGCAGCCAGTTGCTACCAGCCCACAGCGAAATGTCCCATAGTGAAACGCAACCTGCTCTGTCTAGCCACGATCGCAGCGCTTGCAGAGAACTGTAGCTCGATAATGGGGGATGCATCATGATGTTGTCGTCCCATATCCTGAATTCTTTGCCATTGCCAGGTATCCAATACGCTCTGTGTCTGATTAAAGGAGCTGCTTTATGATAGAGTTTGATCAATTGCGATCCTGAGGTGGGAAGTGAGGTTTCCAGGCATCTTTTTCGCTTCCTCGTGAAATACTTCCTCCAAAAAGCTCTTTGCACCCAACCTGGGTGGGGACCAATGATTCTCCAGAAAATCTTGGCTCCCATGGCTGTGTTTTGGAGGCTGAGATCTTTGAAGTTTAGGCCTCCTTCATTCTGAGGCTTACAGATATTCTCTCAGCTTACCAAAGGGATTTTCCTGTCATTGTGATTGCCACCTTTCCAGAAGAATTTATGTATGAAGGCTTCCATTTTCTTGATGATGCCAAAGGGAGCTAGGATTACAGAGAATTGAAAGATGGGGAGACTACTGAGAACGGATTTGATGAGGACAGTTTTGCTGACAATGTTTAACCATGAGAATCCCCATGCTTGAATTTTTGCCTTGAATTTATCCAATAGAGGGATCCAGTCTCTGCTGTAAGCTAGTTTACGAAAGATAGGAAGGCCCAGATAGGTAAAAGAGGTCCAACTAAGGGAGGCAGAAAAGCCAAGAATTCTGGTGATGGTAGAAAGAATGGAGGTAGAGATATTCCAACAAAAAACTTTGCATTTACCTTTGTTTAAACTATTGCCTATAGCTTCATTGTAATCATCTAGAACCTCCTTGAACTTTAAGGAGGATCTGACAGAGGCAGCCCCTAACAAGAGGGTATCATCAACAAACAAAGTATGATTTACATTTTTTACCCCTCTGGCTATGTTGAGCCATAGGATCTCTTAATCAACCAATTTCTGATCTAGATAGAAGCTCAGGACAAAAACATGGAGGACAAAGAGAAGCGGAGAGAGGGGGCAACCCTGCCTAAGCCCTCTAGAAGCTTTGAAAAAGCCTACTGCTCTCTCGTTCACCAAGGGAGCGATCCAGGGGTCGAAAATACAAGCATGAATCCAATTGATAAAGCCCATTCCAAAGCCAAATTTATGCAAGACTTCCGAAAGAAAACTAATTCTGACATGATCAAAAGCATTTTCCAAGTCTAGTTTAACTACCAGACCTTTCTCTTTGTGGAGTTGGCTCGAATGAATCGCCTCTTGCACTAGGATGAAATTGTCAGCAAGTTGTCTCCCCTGAACAAACCCGCCTTGATTCTTTGGAATGATGGCTGGGAGGATGTCTTTTAGCCTATTTTCAATCACTTTTGTGATTAATTTATATCCAATATTACAAAGAGATATGGGGCAGAACCGATTAAATTCTTTAGCACCCTTTTCCTTGGGTATGAGGGCAAGGAAGGTAGAGTTAGTGCTGCCCCCTATTTTTTGGCAATTTTGAGATTTCAAGATCATTTTGTAGAGGTCTTTCTCCACAATTTGCCAACAACTTTGGAGGAATATTGCACTGAAGCCATTCGGGCCTGGGGCTTTGTTGGGCTCCATGTCGGCGAGAGCATATTTTATTTCTTTTATAGAGATCTTAGCTTTGAGATGTTGATTCATTAAAGGGGAGATCTTAGGATGAACCGCCTCCAAAAATTTAGAGTTTAGGTCAGTCACTCCCTCTTCTCTGTACATATTTTTAAAGTGATTGAAAGCTGCTCTCTTTATGCTCCCAAAGTCTTTTTGAGTCAAGTTACCTTCTTTGATTTCTGCAATAGAATTGAAGCTCTCTTTATGCTCCCAAAGTTAGCTTGAGCTTGTTTATGAAAGAAGGTAGAGTTTTTGTCTCCCGCTTTAAGCCATAAACTCCTAGAATTTTTTATCCAATGCTCTTCCTCCAAAAGGCAGGCTTTATGGAAGATTTGCTGAAGCTCAACTTTCTTATCTAACACTTATTTAGTGATTTCTACATCTTCACTTTGAGCATGATGCTGAGCAAGTCTGTCTTGGGCCTGCTTTCTCTCTTTTGCAGGGGAGGGGAGAGATTTGGCCCATGATTTAAGAACAGCTTTCAGTCTTCTAAGTTTTTCTTCCTAGATGAAGAAAGGTGAACCCTTCACTGGCAATTTCCAACTGTCCTGAACTAAATTCAGGAACTCAGGATCCTTGACCCAAAGAGGATTGAATCTGAAAGGTATGGGGCCAAGATCCTTGTGATCCAACATCTCAAGCATAATAGGCTTATAATCTGAAACACTGCAAAGGAGGATATGCAATCTGGATTCTAAGCCCAACAAAAGAAAATAACTCTGCACCAAACATCTATCAAGTCTAGCAACAATGTGATCGGGGCCTATTCTTTTATTGGACCAGGTGTAATTACCATTTTCTGGGGGGATATCAAGCAGATCCCAGTCCTACATGAGATCCTCCACCCACTCCCTTGATGGGTCCCTTATGATTGTGCCTCCTCGATTTTCCTCCATGCGCAGAGTGAGATTTAGATCACCCGCAATAATGATGTTTTCCAAGTTCTCTGACTCCGACAGATGTCTGACGGAGTCCCAACACTCCCTTTTCTCCCCTATATTTGCTGGGACATAGACATTAAAAAGGCAGAATGTCTCCCTCGAGTCCACAGGTTGTAGCTTCAAGAACAGCCAGTGGGTATTGTGAATCTCAGTGACCAACCTATACTTGAGAGGATTCCAGAGAGAGCCCAGCCCCCCAGAGGCTCCCCATGCTGAAACTGCTTGGCCTCTGCTTCCCTTCCAAATTTTTTTACTGGATTGGAGAAACTCATTGTCCTCCATTTTGGTCTCCTGGATCATAAGAATATCTAGGGCTTCTCTTCTTATAAGGCTTCTCGTTGGTTCCTCTTTCACTTTACTCCCCATTCCTCTGCAATTCCAGGAGACAATCTTCATCATTTATTTTTATGATGATGGGCTCCCTTGGAACCCTATGCTTGCTTTTTAGATATCTTTGGATTTTTGCCAAGGATTTTCTCCAGAGTGGGCTGACTACCCTGAAGCTTGTCTTTGTAAGTTTCCCTGATCTCTCTTTTCTCTAGTAATTTTGCAGCCCCTTGCTGATCTTCTGACCAATGTCTGCGTATCTCCTATTTCTCCTTCCTCCTCTGACTCCTCCGAGTCATGTTCCTCCTCGGAGGCTTCTGTTTGCTTATCCTTATTTCTTGCTGTAGCACTTTCTTCAGGTCTTGATCCTGCTGAGATCATTTTTTCTGAGGGTTTATCTTGCCTATCCTCTTCATGTGGAACCTCTTCTTCAGAGCTTAATAACTCATACCTATTTTTATGACTTTTTGGCAGAGGTACATTTTGGGCAGAGGTAGGCTAGGGGCCTTGGCCATTTGGGGCCCTAGATTTCTTATGAGAGGTCTTTGGCTTCTTAACTTGATTCTAACCATCTTCCTTTCATTTCTCTACTTCCCCTTTGTTCAGACACCCTCTTGAAAAATGACCGTAGATGTGACATTTACGGCATTTGAAAGTGAGCTGCTCATAGTCCAGCACTTGCACATGCATCCAACTGCCAACCTTTATTTTGATAGCCTCCGAGAGTCCCACACCTCTAAGTCCACCTCAACACAGATTCGGGCACAATCATACTGATCGTTGTTGTTTGCTCTGTCAATGAACTTTCCCAATGCATTGCCTATGTGCTTGAGGGAATCCTAATTTCAACAGTGCACTGGAAGATTTGGGAGCCGAACCCAGACAGGGACTGCCGTCAGAACATCCACGGCTGGATCGAAGTCAGGGGTCCATTTATTGAGGTAGAGACCCTGAGGGCCCATGAAATAGGGTCCATTCCTGAAGATCAAGTCTTTGTCCTCTTTAGTATTGAACTCAAATAGGAAGTAGCCTCTTCCCAAGAAATATGAAGTGACTTTGTTCTTGATTAGTGGGATCCAGTTCTTAACAACCCAATTTTCCGTTTATTTTGGCAAGGGCCAAAGGCCCATGAATTGACCCACCAGGGCTCGATCTGCCAGGGACAAAGCGACCTGGATCGGGCCCTCAGGAGGAAGGTTTACCTTAAGAACATCAGCAAGTTTTTTGACAAACTTGGCGGCTTCAGACTTCTTCTTCTTAGGCAACGAGGCTAGCAAAGAGGAGAAAGCATCTTCGGCATCAGGGGGAGAAGAAAGGGAAGGACCAAGGGGCGAGCCCTGGGTCTCCATGGCCGAGAAGATCTTATCAACAACAACACACCCAATCTGCACAAAGCAACAGCAGAAGGTGAAGCATCTCAGAGCCGATGTAATGCAAGAAAATATCTAATCAGATCCTGTAGGAAGAGGCCCCAAGGCAGAGGATCGGATCCAAGTAGATCAAGCAAGGGAGGCTGATCGAACAGATCTGAGAGTCTCTGAGGCTAGAGCAGGAAAAAAGAAGGATCCAGTCAGATCCGTGAGTCCCTGAGGACGAGAGGACCAGGGACGGGAGCAGGGATGGCCGACAGGGTAGTGCCCAGGCTCAAGCTGTGCAGAGCGACAGGACACAACAGGAGGCAGCAGGAGGCAGCAGCTCTTAATGATTCATTCTCTGCCAAATTATTATTAATACCATGAAAAAAAAAGATTATTAACCCTAATATTAGTATTATAATTAGTATTAATTATAATATTCACATTAATATATTATAATATTAATAATATTAAATTTAATAAATTTGGATCATGTAGGTTGGTATTTGAGTACACTATATTTTTTTTTGATAAATTAGACTATTTATATTAAAAAGCATATGGTGCAAGATGTTTTACAAACTAGAGAGGCTAGATAGTAGGGAACCGGAAATGAAGAACAATCAACCTCAGTCCCGTAAGTAGCCAAAATAGAAGCAAGAGCTTCATGAAGATAAGCAAGGGAGCCAAAAGACCAATACATGAATCTACCCAGAGTGGGTGGAATCCTTAGTACGACTTTTTTTTCCTTTCTTTTTTGAGACTTTGACCCAGGCCTCCTGGGGCAGTTGGGCTAGAATCACTTGGAGCCTGTTGATGTCTGAAGGAGTGCGATCCTTGTCTGAGTCTCATGAGGAGGTTTCATGAGACTGTTTTTGCACACTCGAGGGACCAGTGGGCACCCCAGGGTTTTTCGAGGTCATGTCCTTCTCCTGCTTTGCAACCTTCACATCTACTTTGATCTCTTCCTCATCCAAGCTGAGGGAATCGATATCATCCATGGGAGGAAGAACACATGGTTTCCAACTTTTGGAGTTTGATTTGTAGATTCTCCCCTTCTTTTGGGCAAGGAAAGAGGAACAAGAGTTATAAAGGTGTCCTATTTGATGACAGTGATGGCATCGGAAAGCGGTGTTCTCGTAGTCCAGGGACTATGTCCAATAAAAGTCTCCCACTTTGAGATTTATTTGATAATGAAGGCCTTTTCTGATGTCTATTTCAACACATATTCTACCATAGATGTATATGCTCGATTCTCCCATGGAGAGATCTATTTCTAGAAAGCGTCCTAGGGTGTTACCAGTTCCTTGAAAGACCGAAAAGTGCCAAAGAGGGGCCGGTAAGTTTGGAAGCCTGGCCCAAATTTGAAACTTGGTGATAACAGCCGTGGAGGGATCAAAGTTTGGGAACCATGGTGTGAGGAATACCCTAGCGATTCCCCAAAACCAAGGTTATCTTGTTAAGGCTTTTTTATAGTCCTTGTCGAAAGTGAATAGAATTATGAAGAAACCCTTTGAGCAGAAGAAAATTCTACAGTTATTGGTCCAAATGGAATGGACCCATTGATAGACTTCTGCTGAGTGTGATGATAATCTGTTGAATATGTAGATAAAAGCCTTTTCTGCATATGTTTGAAACTGGTCATCCAGTGCTAGGTGGGAGATTTCCACCACTGGCATGTCCTCCATTTTATCTACTAAAAAAGGCTTTGGAGCCTTAGGGGAATGGAAAAATTTCTTGGGATGCTCTGCATGGAAAACATTCTTGTAAGAGAAGGCTTGAGCAGAGGATGTTTTTCTGGTGGCCCCTCCTCGCAAACGAAGGGATAAAACCAGAGTAGCTTTTTTCTCAATATTATAGAAATAGAAAGGAAGAGTGTTCTCGAGATGTTTAAATCTGTATAGGAATCACTGCAGTCCTGAAGGGAGATTCAACTTGAGTTCGAGGGCCTATGCTAAACTCTGCACCAGATCTGCAGATCAAACCCAGTAGAGCAGGGTTTTTCCATTGAGAAGTGAGATCTGGATCTAGAAGGAAGAGGTCAATTCTACCTTCGCAAGAGCTGCGCAATGGAGCGAGGGTCCGTTGTGGATGAGGGGTAGGTCGCTATTGCTGGAGTCCTTCATTCTAGTGCGCAAAAAACTGAAGGATGTGTCATTTTTTAGCCTCACCTTGGGACAAATATCCCACCCAATCCTACTAATAGGCCTCCCATGGATCTGAGAGCGATGGTGCACCTTTGCCAAAAAAACCTCTTTGCATGATATGGGTTTGGTGAAGTCGTCAGGATGAGGGTGGAACCATAACATCATCATTCCCAAGCCCCTACTTATAGATAAGGACTCGTAGCATGTCCGAAGGGAGCTGACATTGTTCCTGTCATGTGCGCAAATAGCCTCTGGTCTTGTGTCTTCAAGGAAGAATGAGAGCCAAGCCATGCCAATTCTAGTTACATCTCGAATTGTATAGGGCTGTAGTGCAATAGTCGGAGCCTCCTGGCCCTGGCGCATGAGCGAGAAAAGCCTAACCAAAACTAGCACTACACGGATCCTCCTTTCTCTGTTTCAGGGTTCTAGAAAGGGCGCGTTCTCATATTGAGGGCACTTGGTGGCAAAGGCAAGAGCCGTAGAGCGGCCTTCCTTCTCAGCTGCGAATTTGATCTAGTAGGTAGTGGCCATTGATGCTTTAGTGCCATCTGTCTCTTTTCTTTTCAATCAGAAACCCCCTCTTTTTCGATTTATAGAGTAAACTATATTACTATCGTCCAAATACCATATTTATAAAAGAGGTATGTTATATAAATAAAATATAAATAAGCCATAGGTATGGTAAGTAAATAGAACGTTTTTTTATATTTACTCCATAATCCTATTTATATTTAGGAACACTCAAAAAGTGGTTTTATTTAGGTGAATATTGAGAAAAATACCATGGGCCAAATTATTATTAATACCATGCCAAAAAAAAATTATTAACCCTAATATTAATATTAATATTATTATTAATTATAATATTCACATTAAGATATTATAATATTAATATTATTAAGTTTAATAAATTTGGATCAGGTAGGTTGGTATTTGAGTACACTATATGCATTGTCTATCTCGCGTAAGAGTACACATGTAAACGTATATGTAAAAATAATGTTTAATATTTAACATTTAAAATTTAATCTAATTAAACTAATGTCGGCCCTAATGAAAAATCACTTCTCTCCATACATATAAAAATTTAACACAAACAAAGTCTTGAATTTTATTTGTGAGGAAGCATCTCTGTGATTATGCGAAAAGTGAAATAATATTTGTGAGAAAGAATTTCCGAAGTTCTTAGAAAGTAATATTTGTGGGAAAGGATTTCAGTGTCAACAAAATGAATTGGATTGATTTGGAAAATAATATTTGTGGACAGTCAGCGAGCTGCAATTGATTTTCAGGTCTGATTTCTATTGCTCCTTGATTTTATTTTATTTCTACCTTTTTGTTTATGTAATGTAAACTTTTGATATGTTCTAGTAGGCACATGTGTAGATGTAATGTGAGAAATGGAATGTAAGTAAATATTTGAAATGTACTGGCAGTATACTTTTATTTATTTATTGGGAGTATGATAAATAAATAAAATCTTTTTTTATACTTACCCTAGAGATATGGTGATTTGAATGATGTATTAGTTTTGTTGTGCTAACTATCCACACAGTAATTAAATTGTCTGCATAAGGTTCACTGAAGTTTTCAGGTTAAACAAATGGTTTTAACTTAGTTAAACGGATTTTTATGTGAGGTTAAAGCATGTAAATTAGCTTGAATAACATTGTGCAACAGTATATAATAGAGAAATAAACATCACATGTAGCAATACTCAACAAATTTGATGAAGCAGTTCACCCCTCCTGGGCTACATCTGTTGGTCCAGCTCCCAATGTCATGTGACATGTAGATTTAATATGACGGTTACACTAAATGGTTAATGGAACCATGTTCTTCGGGGATCCAACCCTGAAACGGCGGCTGGAAAACCATAAGCGGAAATGACATGTGACCACTTATCTGCAGCATTTGATTTAACTGTCAGTTAGTCCGATGGTTCCACTGTAAGACCTCTAATTTTTGTGTTCAATGCCAATTTGTCGACCTTAACTGGAGTTCCTCCAGTTTTGGAGGAGCTTTTTGAGGAGTGATTGGGCAAATGACTATTTGGGTCATAAATCTTGGAGATTTTGACCATTTTTTTATCAATGAATAGTCATTTTTGGCTAATTTCTATATTATAAACTCATTGGAATAGGTTTTAGAGCCATCAGAGGTAATTTCAAGAAGGTTTTTCTTTAGGAGTGGTCAAGGAGCCACTAGGGCCACTAGGGTGTTTTCAATGTATTGAGCATCCATTCTCTATTTTCTGAAAATGAATAGTCCTTCCTGACTAATTCAAGCATTATGAAGTTGTTTTTATAGATATCACATCCATTTGAGGCCTTTTACCACATCTACTTACCATTTTTGAGCAATAAGATATGAGGGACATGCCATTGGGAGCTGGACCAGCAGATGTAGCCCAGGAGGGGTGAACTGCTTCATAAATTTGCTGAGTATTGTTACATGTGATGTTTATTTATCTGTTATATACTGCTGCATAGTGTTATACAAGATAATTTACATGCTTTAACCTCACATAAAAATCTGTTTAACTAAGTTAAAACCATTTGTTTCACCTGCAAACTTTAGTGAACCTTATGCACACGATATAATTATTGTTTGGATACTTAGCACAGCAAAACTAATACATTCCATTCAGATCAAGTTGGTATCATAAGTTGAGTTAAGCTAGAGTATTTTCTCTGTTTAATATTTGTGCAAGGATTTGTTTAAAAGTTTGCAAGAGTTTTAATGCTTATTAGGCTAAAGCTTAAGAGAGGAGAAGGTCAATTGGTGAAAGTTCAAAGTAATCCTCAGTCAAGGATGAAAAGAGTGCCATTATCTCCACCTTTAATTCCACCTCAAATAGAAGCAGAGGAAGCCATAAGCATGACTTCAAGGGAGGAAGGAACCCATGAAGAAGTTGATCCCAAAGAGGAAGAAAGAGTGTTCATGAAAGCATTCCTTGACATAACTGAAATGGTGAGAGTCCTTTATCAAGAAAGGAATGAAAAACTAGAAGGAGAAGGATCCAAACTTCACAAGGAAGGTCAGGGATCATCAGGAGGCCATAATGATGAAGATAAATACAATAAGGTTAATTGAGGAAATGAAGATAGTGGAAAGTTTCCATCATCACCCTCATCTTCATCTTCATCTTCATCAACCTCTACTTCATCTTCAATACGTCAGCCATACAAGTCAAAGAACACTGGTAAAAATCCTTTTCTAAAACTTGATGTGAAGTTTGAATTGGAAATGTTTGATGGTGAAGTTAATGTAGAAAAGTTAGATAATTGGATTAGGCAATTAGAGGTCTATTTGAGAATCCAAAATTTTCATGATGATGACACCAAAATCCAACTAGCTTCATTGATAATGGAAGGTGCAGCACTTGTTTGGTGGGAAGCCAAGACAAAGGAGGAGATCAAAAAATATGGTAAGATTATCGTATCATGGACTGATTTTATTTCTGCAATAAAACAATAGTTTTATCCATTAGATCACATGCAGAAAGCTATAATGGACTGGAAAAATTTTAAACAATTGAAAGGAAAAAAATGTACAAGTGTACACTCAAGAATTTAGAAGAAGAGCTCTTTTACGAGGAGTAGATTTTCATATCCAAGACACTTTGCTCAAGTATATAGGATGTTTACATACCTACCTAAGACATACAATTATCATGTTTAACCCTACAAGCTTAGATGAGGTTTGTGTTCACACCACACATTTAGAGGCAAGGGGAAAACAAAACTTAGATGGGAATGAGGAAAGTGAGTTTAAATTCAAATGGAAGAAAAAGAGAAATGCAAATACTAGAAAAGGGAAGGGAAAATTCTTCTGCAAAAACTGTTCTAAAACTAGCCATGATGAGGATGACTGTTGGAAACTTTATCCAGAGTTGAAACCAGAAAGTTTTAAAGCCAAAGAGAAAGACAAGGAGAAAGGAAAGACGGTTGCAATAATTGAAAAAGACCCACGGTCAGATTCAGGAAATGAAAAAAAAATCATAGCTATGGTACTAAAGAACCTAAAGTGGAAAAAAATAAGGACATAATGCAAGGTGAGAGTAATTTCAAGTTTCCTTTGATTATAAACCAATGTAGAAACAAGATGTTTACTAAAAATTTAAGTTGTTGTTCTTCAATTTTAGTAAATTTGCAACATGACAGTGTCAAAAACAACAATGGCTGGTCAATGGAATCAAGGAAAATTTTTTCGTTTCATGAAAAGCTCCAATTAATGAAATTAGGGAAATTTCAGGGGATTAAGATTGGAAGAGTGGGGACATAGTCTCCTTGTTGTGTAACCAGCTTCAAAAATAGAAGAAAAGAGATATCAACGCCTTAGAAATAATCCACTTCGAGGGGGCAACCTCCAATATATTACATAAATGCACAATTCTTCGATGATACAATTTACAAAACCTCATTTCTATATATAGGAGTCCTTGGGCCATAATTTAATCCTAGTCAGCCACAATGTAATCCTAGCCAACCTAACAATAATAATTTAAGGGCACAATAATAACAAAATGGGGGTTACAAGGGTACAATAATAACAATAAGGGGGTTACACTAACAAAAATAAGGGAGTATACTAGTAATATAGGGACCTAACATGCCCCTCTCCTTCAAAAAAGTGTTGTCCTCAACGCTTGAGTAGCTCTGGGTGCTTCTGTATAAATTTCTCATCCTCCCATGTAGAATCTTCAGTGGGTAAGTTCTTCCACTTGATGAGATACTCTGAAATTGATCGATTCCGTAGTTGTCGAGTTCTTGTTTCCGTGACCGCTTCCGGTTCCAATATGATTTTTCCTTCCTCATCAAGTTCTGGCAATATTGTTTGAACAGGAATATTTTCACCTATAACCTTCTTTAAGCATGAAACATGGAAAACTGGATGTACTCGCGAAGAAGCAGGAAGCTCCAATTTGTATGCCATAGTACCAATCTTTTGCAAGACCTTGTAAGGACCATAGTACTTTGGCGATAATTTATTATCCTTCTTAGCTTGCTTGAGGGACATTTGTTTATATGGTTGTAGCCGTAAAAATACCCAATCTCCTACATCAAAACTTCTCTCGCCGCGATGTTGATCTGCCTGTTGTTTCATTCGATTTTGTGCCAAATTCAGGTTATCCTTTAAGAGTTGGAGAACTTCTTGCTGATGCTCGATGTGATCTTCCACTGCTTGAACCTTCAAATTTTTCCTTAAAGATGATGTGATGGATGGTGGATGATATCCATAAAGTGCCATAAATGGGGTCATTTTTGCTGCAGTATGGAAGGAAGTGTTATACCACCATTCAGCAAGAGGTAACCACTTGACCCATTGTGTTTGTTTATTAGATAAAAAACAACGAAGATATCCTTCCAAACATTTATTTACTATCTCAGTTTGACCATCAGATTGAGGATGATAAGATGAGCTATGAGCTAATTAAGTACCCAAACAAGAAAATAACTCCGTCCAAAAATTTCCCGTAAAAATGGGATCTCTGTCGCTCACAATAACCCTTGGGATTCCATGTAGCTTTTGAATTCTGCCCACAAATGTAGTAGCAACTGTACTTGATTTAAATGTCTGAGATAATGCACAAAAGTTTGCATACTTGGTAAGTCTATCAACTACCACCATGATGACATTCTTTCCTTTGGACATAGGTAAACCTGTGATAAAATCCATTGAAATCTCCTCCCAACGTTGACTTGGAATGGATAAAGGTTGTAGAAGTCCCGGGGTCTTAATTGTCTCCACTTTATTCTGCTGGCAAACCAAACATTCCGCCACAAACTTTTGAATATCGGATTTAAGGCCATCCCAAAAAAATTCTTTCTTCACCCTGTGGTAAGTTTTTAAAAATCCTGAGTGTCCTCCTAAAGGAGAAGTGTGCAATTCCAGAAGAATCTTTTGTTTTAGTTGGGAATTCTTACAAAGATATAAGCGATCTTTGTACCATAAGGATTCATTTTTCCAACTAAATGTATCAGATGTACTAGGATCTTGCTGCAACTTTTGAATGAGTGTCCATACATCTTTGTCCTTCTTCCATTCATCTTTTGCTTCGGTTATCCAATCTGGTTGGATAATAGAAATGGCACAAAGCAATGCTTCCACCTCTTCATTCTTTCTTGAGAGTGCATCTGCAACAACATTAAGCTTTCCTTTTTTGTGGATTATTTCAAAGTCATAACCCAACATCTTTGTGACCCATTTTTGCTGCTCTTCTGAAGATAGTCTTTGTTCCAAAAAGTGTTTAAGACTATCATGATCAGTTTTTACCTTGAAGTGTCTTCCCATTAGGTAAGTTCGCCATTTCTTTAGTGCATGCAATATTGCTAACATTTCCTTCTCATAAATAGGTTTCTGTAAATACTTTCCTTTGATTGGACAACTTTCAAGAGCAATGGGTCTTCCTTCCTGCATTAAAACTGCACCAATTCCATTTCCTGAGGCATCACATTCCACAATAAAGGTTTTTGTGAAGTCTGGCGTAGCTAAGACCAGTGCTAAGCACATTGCCTCTTTAAGATGTTCAAAGGCCTTAGTTGCTTCAGGAGTCCATGAAAATGCATCTTTCTTCAATAATGTTGTTAGAGGTGCTGCTATTCTTCCATAATTCTTAACAAACTTGCGATAATAGCCCGTTAACCCGAGAAATCCTCGCAACTGCTTTATCGTCTTAGGGACTTTCCATTCCTTAATGGCTTTAATTTTGTTAGGGTCTACTTTAACACCCTCGTGAGATATAATATGACCCAGATATTCCACCTCTCGTACTCCAAAGAAACATTTGGATGATTTTTCATATAATTGTTTCTCCTGCAATAGTTTGAGCACCCTGTCAACATGTTCAACATGATCCTTCCAAGACCTGCTGTAGATTAGTATATCATCAAAAATACTAGCACAAATTTTCTAAGGAAATGTTTGAAAATGGAATTCATCAACCCTTGAAATGTAGAAGGTGCATTGGTAAGGCCAAAAGGCATGACCAAAAATTCATAATGACCCTCATGAGTTCGAAATGTTGTTTTTGAATATCTTCAGTCTTCATTCTAATTTGATGATATCCTGAACAAAGATCCAACTTGGTAAAATAAATTGCTCCATGTAATTCATCCAATAATTCACCAATCACAGGAATGGGAAATTTATCTTTAATGGTGAGCTTATTGAGCTCCCTATAATCCGGACACATTCGCCATGATCCGTCCTTCTTGTGTACCAATACTACAGGAGCAGAGAAAGAACTTTGACTAGGTTGAATTATACCCGCCTCTAACATTTCTGCAATCATGCGTTCAATTTCGCTCTTTTGGAAGTAAGGATATCTATAAGGCCGGATGTTTGGAGGAACACTTCCTGGAATCAAATGAATAGCATGATCATGATTACGAATAGGTGGGAGTCCTTTGGGAGTTTCAAACAACTTGGAATGATTGTCCAAGACTTGTTGGAGATCTGCAGAAATAGATGATTTTGATGTTGGAACTTCTAGTGAGCATAATTGTGCAATTACGCCTCGCTGTTCTTTCTTTAGAAGCTTTGTCATGACATTAGAGCTTATTGTCCTTCCTGGCTTCCCCGCAATACCCCGTAATTCGACTTCCTTTCCTTCTGAAAAAAATTTCAAGAAAAGTTCTTGAAAATTAAAAGCTACCGTCCCCAAAGATTGTAACCATTGTACTCCTAGTACAACATCAGCACCTCCCATAGGAATGGAAAGCATTGGACTAGTCAACACATATTCTCCCATGGTTAGCTTGATATTATGGCATTTTCCAGAGCAATTTATAGTTCCTCCATTTGCAACCATCACTTGACATTCTGGTGCTGGGTATAGGAAACAATTTAATTCCTTGGCTACCTTACAATGAATAAAATTATGGGTGCTACCCGAATCAATCAACACTATTACCTTTTTCTTCTTGATATGTCCTTCTATCTTGAGAGTTTGAGGAGTGGTAATTCCTACCAATGCATTACACGATATGGTCAGACTCATTTCTTCCTCTTCTAGGGCTGGTTCCTGGTGTATATCCTCTTCTTGTTCATTTTCTTCTTCCTCTTCACAATCTATGTAAAATAATTTCTTCTCAAGACACTTATGACCTTTAGTGTATTTGCTATCACAACTGTAGCAAAGCCCTTTTTCTCTTTTTTCTTCCAATTGTTGTGGTGTCAACCTTGTAGGTTGTGGAAATCTAGGCGTAGCAACACTTCCTTCTTTATAGAATTGAGTGGCAGGCTTCCTTGTCGCCATAATTTTACATTCAACTTTTCTTGCCAACCTGAATGCCTTCTCCAATGAATCAGGTTCCAAAACGCGAACTTCATGTTGGATGTTATCCTTTAAAGTGCCTATGAAGAGATCAATCTTGTGTTCCTCTGGAATATCAGTTACACTTATATTCAATTTTTGGAAGTCCTCAATGTTTTGCCCCACTAAACCCTTTTGTTTGAGATTTATCAATTGGCTAAAGAAGGTGTTGCTCTTTGTATCCTCATAATGCGCTATCATTTCCTCCATAAAAATTGACCAAGTGATAATTTTTTTACGGGAGCAAAGCCATCGATACCATACAAATGTATTTTGTTCTAAATGTAAAGTTGCAATGCGTACCTTTTGTGTGTTTTGCACGTTATGGAGATCAAAATATTGCTCCATCTGTAGTATCCATGTTACAAGATCCTTTCCATCAAAATTCCTCATATCCATTTTTGGAATATGGTGGTTCTTCCCGCCAACATTAGAGTTTATGAAATCACGATTAACATTTATTTTGTTCTCATCATGAGGTTCTTCTACTATATTTCCGCCATTAGGAATCATTTCTGGTTTTAAGCTTGTCATCAAGACTTCCATGTATGCTTTTAGATCATTCTTCATGTTTTCCATGTTGTCTTTCATGTCATCCATCTTAGCTTCGATGCCCACTTCCATGCCATCCATCTTAGCTTCCATGCCATCCATCTTAGCTTCCACGCCTTTCTTCAAACCGTCCATCTTCACTTCCACGCCATCCATCTTATCTTCCATGCCTTTCTTCAAACCGTCCACCTTCACTTCCATGCCTTTCTTCAAAACTTCCATTTCATTTTTTGTTGCTCTTTGCGAGAGTGAAATTTGTTGCACTTGCTCTTGTAATTTTGATAGATCATGTTGCAATTCTTCATCTTCATGAGTCATGGTAGAGCCTTCTGAAGGCTTAATGGGTGTTGAATTATTTTTAGGCGCCATTTTAGAATCCAATATTGATACCTATTCTTGAATTCTCTTTTGAATGCCATAGGTCTGACCTGATTTGGATTCTCCAAGAAAAAGTTGTGTCCAATCTCCCGCAATGACCTAATTATGGACCGGTTCAGTAGAGTGAACTTGTACGACTTGCCACGTGTCACTGTTTCATCCTTTGTCTCTAAAATTGATAGCCAAGAAACTACAGTCTGTTTGCTTCTGACCATTTTTTACGGCACTCCAATCCAATGCCCAGAGAGAGATTTATTGAAATTTTCCCATGATCACCTCTTTGAGATGCAATTCAGGAGCCTGAAAAAGCACTACCTTCCACAGATCATATCTCCAAAAATATTGTGAAACAAGCTCTGAAATTTTTTGACGAATTTCTTCAAGATTTCAGCTTCGTACCATACGAATTTCAGATTCTGAACCTTCGTAGAAAAAACGTTATAGCGCAAATTCCACGATGACTTGTTTAGGAGCCTAAAAAAAGACCTAACTTCCACAGATCATATCTCCGAAAATATTGCGAACCAAGATCTGAAATTTTTAGACAACCTTCCTCAAGATTTCAGCTTCGCACCCTAAACATTTCAGCTTCTGAAGCTTCGTAGAAAAAAAGTTATAGCGAAAATTCCACGATGACTTGTTTGAAGCAGCGAAACCCTAGAATCCAAACCTCTGATACTAAATGTTGTGTAACCAGCTTCAAAAATAGAAGAAAAGAGATATCAACGCATTAGAAATAAGCCACTTTGAGGGGGCAACCTCCAATATATTACATAAATGCACAATTCTTCGATGATACAATTTACAAAACCTCCTTTCTATATATAGGAGTCCATGGGCCATAATGTAATCCTAGTGGGCCACAATGTAATCCTAGACGACCTAACAATAATAATTTAAGGGCACAATAATAACAAAATGGGGGTTACAAGGGTATAATAATAACAATAAGGGGGTTACACTAACAAAAATAAGGGACTATACTAGTAATATAGGGACCTAACACTCCTCATCTTCATGTTCAGTAGTCTAGAGAGCTTTTGGGGTCCAAAAGCTTCCCAATGTGGAGGTGTGATCAAGAGATCATGTTCATTGCTTAAAAATGCTGAAAAATGAAAGTGCTCAAGCGTGTTTCGAACCTCAGCGAGCGGAAAGGTCTCATTGCTACGATTATGTCGCCATGAACGGTTCACAAAATAGAGGTCATTCAAAATTTTTGGAGGCTATAGGAATCGAATGCGAGACCTCCCACATAGCATGCACATGCCTGAATGTCACGCCACTGTAATGGTTCTTAACCTTGTAAGCATTGAGCGTTTATTTAAAGTTTGTTGTTCTCAGCACTGAGGGCTTGGGAGGCCAACCCTTAAGGGCCAGCCCCCCCTCCATATGATCTCGCACCCAGAACTATGGGCCTTAAAAAATCAGTGGCTATTCCAACCTTAAACTCCAACGGTAAATATTGACATGTCACAGGTGGATTTAATAAGATGGTTGCACTAAACGGTTAACGAAACCATGTTCTTCAGGGTTCCAACCCTTAAATGGCGGCTGCAAAACCGTAAGCAGAAATGACATGTGAACACTTATCCACAAAATTTAATTTAAATGTCAGTTAGTTTGGTAGTTCCACTAGCGGACCTCTAATTTTGGTGGTCAATGCCAATTTTTCGGCGTTAACTAGAGTTCCTCCAGTTTTGGAGGAGCTGTCTTAGGAGTGATTGGGCACATTACTATTTGGGTCATAATTCTTGGATATTTCGACCATTTTTTATGAATGAATAGTTATTTTTGGCTAATTTAGATATTATAAACTCATTAGAACATGTTTCAAAGCCATCAGAGGTCATTTAAAGTAGGTTTTTCTTCAGGAGAGGTTAAGGAGTCACTAGGGTGTTTTCAGTGTATTGAGCATCTATTCTCTGGTTTCTGCAAATGAATAGTCATTCCTGAATAACTCAAGCATTCTGAAGTTGTTTTTATAGCTAGAATATCCATTTGAGGCTTTTTATCACATGTACTGACCATTTTTGAGAAATAAGATATGAGGGACATGCCATTGGGAGCTGGACTAGCAGATGTAGCCCAGGAGGGGTGAACTGCTTCATCAATTTTCTGATTATTTTTACATGTGATGTTTATTTCTATGTTATTTGTTGTTGCATAGTGTTATACAAGCTAATTTACGTGCTTTAACCTCACATAAAAATATTTATAATTAAGTTAAAACCATTTTTTTCACGTGTAAAATTAAGTGAACCTTATGCACACAATTTAATTACTGTTTGGATACTTAGCACAAGAAAACTAACACATTCCATTCAGATCATATGGAAAATTAGTTACTAGTGGTATGGTAATTAAAGGGTATGCTACGTAAATAAATTTAATGTAATTAAATCAGTGTGCATGGTCATTTCTAATCCTATTTTTCCTGCACTATATGCATCGAGAGAGAGAGAGAGAGAGAGAGAGAGGGCGAAGAGGGAGGGAAGTTATGTTTTGGGGTGAGATAAAGAGATAAAGAAGGATATATGGAGAGAAAGGAGGAGAGAAGGAGAGAGGAAGAGAGATATATATGCGGGAAAGAAATGGAGAGAGAGGAAGGAAGAGGGAGGATGTGATAGAGTGGAGAGATGGAGGGAAAGAGAGATGTAGTTTGAGGGGGGAGATAGGGAATAATATTTCTTACTCTAGATGAATTTATTTTAGTGTAAATGGTGATTTATAATCCATTTTGATTTTTTGCACTAGATCCATTGATTTTAGTGTAGATGTTGATTTCTAATTATATTAATTTCTTGCACTAGATGCATTGATTTCAATGCAGATGATTTCTAATCCTATATGATTGCTCGCAATAAATGCATTGATTTCAATGTAGATGGTGATTTCATATGCTATTTGATTGCCTACACCAGATGCATTAATTTCAGTGTAATGTTGATTTCTAATTATATTTGACTGCTTGCACTAGATGCATTGATTTCAATGTAGATGACTTCTAATCCTATTTGACTGCTTGCACTATATGCATTGATTTTAGTGTAGATGGTGATTTCTAATCGTATTTTATTGCTTGCACTATATGCATTGATTTCAGTGTAGATGGTGATTTATAATCCTATTTGATTGCTTGCAATAGATGCATTGATATTAGTGTAGATGTTGGTTTATAATCTTATTTGCTTACTTGCACTAAATGCATTGATTTCAGTGTAGATGTTGGTTTCTAATCTTATTTGCTTACTTGCACTAGATGCATTGATTTCAGTGTAGATGTTGATTTCTAATCCTATTTGATTACCTGCATTAGGTGCATTGATTTTAGTGTAGACATTGATTTCTAAATTGATGTAATTGGATGTACATTGATGGTACATTAATTTTAAAGTGATTGGATTAAGATTGTGCATTGATTTCAGTGTAAGCACACAAAATTATTGACAATGTACATTAATATTTGTGTTATAGTAAATCAACCTATTAATGTTGAAGAGTAAGAGAGACAATGTATGATGTTTAGTACAATAGTTCAAGCTAAATATTTAAATGGTTTATTATTTCAATTGTCATTTTCATATAATCGATATGAAAAGATGAAAAAACTAACAACGACGACAATAAGAATAGTAAAATAAAATAATTTGAGATTGATCACAATGAAGACTGTTTTTAATTGACTACATTCTTATTATTTTCATTTTCTATCATTCAACACTATTACATTGCCACTTTGCATTCAAAAAAATTATTTCATCATTAAAGTTATTAACAATATTTATCATCTCAAAAAACTGAGGTAACGAAGAAAATTTTAAAATTAAAATGACCAGACATATTTAGCATATATAAAATGATTATATTTATATTATCTGTATTTACATATTATTGATCAAATTAATCGTATCTTCGATAGATTTTCCTTGGCCGCACATGACTGAAACCATCCTAGATCCATCTTAACTCTGGATCTATCAAGCACCGAGAGGGATCAAATCTCTCAAGGTGCAAAACTTTCCTCAAGTTTTGCACTTAAAAAGGAGGTTTTCACCTCTAGAGATTTGATCCCTCTCAGCGCTTGATAGATCCAGAGTTAATATGGATCTAGGTTGGTTACATAGAGAATATGAAGGCAAAAATAGCTATCTTCAGGCTCAGAGGGAAAGGAGACATATGGTGGGAAGATGTGAAGCGGGTTAGAGACATCATTATAGAAGAGTTGAGTTGGCATGAATTCAAGAGACTTCTCAGGAAGAAATATTTGTTAGAGAGGTACTATGGCAATAAGGCCAAGGATTTTTATGAGCTAAAGATGGGATCAATGAAAAATGAGGAGTAAATTACTAAGTTCCTGGAGTTATTGAGGTCTGTACCATATCTTAAGGATGAAAGAAATAAATTTCAGATATTTTTCAGTGGATTCCCATTACCATTTATATATTGGATTGAGTATGATGAGCCTCAATCACTTGAGGAAGTCATTAGTAAGTTGAAGCATTGTTATGAGCAATCAAAGAGTAATACAAAGCTATCAACAAGGATCGAAAGGAAAAGACAAAGGTAAAGGTAAATGGAAGTTGAAAAAAACAAGACCCTAGAATGCAGGTGAGAAATAAAAGGTTGCATCTTACAGGAAGTTCAATGTAGTTGGACAGGAACATGGGTCACAACCTAGAGGGAAGTAGAATAGAAGTGATGGTAAGGGATAGTTGCAGTGTTGGACATGTGAAAAGGAGCATCTCAAATGATATTTTCCATAGAATCAGGGTGGTAGGCCTCATATCTATAGTCCATGTTGAGATTCAACAAGATGATGAGCTTAGTGAAAAGAGTCACCTTCACTAAGTGGGCCCACAGGCTATTTTTGGCGCAAGTCTATTTTCAGACTATGTTTATTTTTAGACATGATGATCATATTTCAGAAGTTGCAGGATGCTATTTGTCGATGGTTGGTCAAGTTGGAAAAATAGATGAAATTATATTTTTAGAATATTGGGTGAAGTCTATTTATAGATCGCTGATCTAAAAATAGATGCATGTCGATTATTATTAGGTCTTAATAATAATTAGACACTAAACAACAAATTATTCTCTTGGAGCACTTCAGTTCAGTTCACAGATTTGGCACATCAGTGGACTGAGGGAATTACAGAATTCCCAAGGGTTTACTGGAGCTAATGCATGGAGGACTCAGTTAGAACTCAAGTGGCAGAGTTATGACATAGTTGGAAGAAGTAGTTATGGATTTTTATTTAGTTTAACTCAATTAGACTCAGTTGAGCTAGTGTTATCTAGTCTAACTGATTGATACACTAGTGAGAGTGGAGTGAATTAATTAGTTAATTAATTCACAAATAATAACTCATTAATAAACTAAAAAATACATCAGTTAACTACAGTGCATGGTAGTTTCAGTGGAGACCCAGTGGAGAGGTAGGTGAAAGGGAAAGATGGACTATCTGTTGTGACTATAATTATGCATTGATTTCATCACACACACATTGGAGTTGCCAATGAGGATTGCACAATAAATCCAAGAGTAATTCAAATTCATTCAGAGCTATTCTTCAACAGGGATTGTGCAATGGAGGCAGGCTAGCAGGAGGCAAAGATTGGTGCATGGATTAGTGTATCACAATTGTACTGTACTGAGAGCTTGATAAGCTTTGTATGAGGATTTTCATATGACTCCATGATACATAATACATAGTTGGGGTTTTTAGCTTCAGGCTTTCTTGGTTAAAAACTATGTTATGTGTGATTGATTATTTTTGTTTATGCTTCACATGTGTGTGCAATTAATTTTTCCGCAAAAGATTAACAAGTGGAATTGATTCAGTATTTTTCATAAAGTTAAATAGTGTGAGATTAGGTGAATAAAGGAAATATGCATGCTTAGTGCATATAATTTCTACATGGTATCGGAGCATTTTTTATTGAAGATTTCAATTGTGAAGTGAGTTTGTGCTGGTGGACAATTCGAATTTGCTACAGAAGATTCTTGGTGCAGAAATCAAGTACACATTGAAATGTCTTTCAACGGGTTGAGATTGGAGTATGCCCTTGATGGGAGCTCGAATTACATAGCCTGGAAAGATAGGATGGAGGCGGTGCTGGAGGATAATGGGCTGAAGGAGTTCATCAATAGCGATGTTCCGAAGCTGGGATCTAGAGATGTTGTATTACTTGATGCATGGAAAAAGAAGATAGCAAAGACGAGAAGAATTATGTTGGAAGGTGTGAAGGACCATTTTGTGTCCAGCCTTCATGGGAAATCCACTCCATTCTTAATGTGGAAGGCTTTGAAATAATTTTTCCAAAGCAGAAGTGACCAGAGGAAGTTGGCGCTTAAAGACAAGCTCAGAAAAATAAAAATGGAGAAGGGCGACAATATTCCAAAATACCTCACGAAATTTGTCCATTGCAAGGATGAACTGGGAAGTGTGGGGGTTACTGTTGATGAAGAAGACTTGGTGAGCTTGGCTCTCCTTGGGCTTCCAAAGAGTTGGCATAGCTATGAAGACTCTGTCAATGGACGGGAGAAATTGTTGGGATGGGAGCGACTTTGGTCGGATCTTGTGCAGGAGGAGATAAGGCGGGGTACCAGGGATGGATCTTCATCAGAGAATGAAGATGAAGAGAATTTCACTTTGGCTGCCAAAGAAAGGAACGGGAAGGGGAAGAAACATCCTTCAAAATCCGATGCTAAAGGCAAGAAGCGGGATTTGTCCAAAGTGAAGTGTTTTCACTGTCAAGAACATGGACATTTCACCACTAACTGTCCACAGAAGAAGAAGAACAAGAAGGCTGCTGGATCTACAGATGAAGAGGCCTTACCCTTGCAATTTGATCTTGATTTCTCCTTGATCACTTTCTTGGTTTCAAGATGTATGGGATCGTTGTGGTATCTTGATATTGGTGCATCTTTCCATATGACGGGAGACAAAGAGTTGTTTAGTGACTTGGAGGAGAAGGACCTCCAGATGCATATAGAGATGGGCGACGATGGTCAGTACAGTGTGAATGGAATTGGGACCATTACCTTTGAGAGGGAGTCCAGTAATCCATTCTTGTTGAAGAATGTTATGTATGTTCCACGTATAAAGAAGAACTTGGTCTCAATCGCAATGCTAGAAGACAAAGGTTATGATGTTGTTTTCAGTGAGGGAAAAGCCTTCCTTCAACATAAAACAACAGGTAAAACCAAGAAGATAGGAGTTCAAATTAAGAATCTCTACAAGCTGGAGGTAGATGGCTGAGCTGTAATGGTTGGCAAAGCAGAGGAAGTGGTGAGCCGGGATGAGGGTGAATTATGGCACAGGAGATTGGGCCATCTTCACCATGGCGCTTTGAAGATTTTGTAGCAGATTTCTACTGGAATTCCCAAGGGTACTCCTGTGAAATCAGATCAGTGCAAGGGATGTACTATGGGTAATTTTGTGAAGACCACCTTTCATGAGAAGGAGAACCGTGCTTCGGTGATCCTGGAGAAAATTCACACAGACGTATATAGACCTTTCTCGGTTGCTTCAATAGAGAAACACAGGTATTATGTTATATTTGTTGATGACTATTTTCATAGATGTTGGATCTTCTTCATTCAGAAGAAGAGTGAAACGTTCTCAAAGTTCTATGAGTTCAAGGCATTGGTGGAGAAGGAGTCGGGGAAGCAAGTGAAAGCTCTACGGATCGATAATGGTGGTGAATACATCTCAGGCGAATTCAAAGACTTCTGTAGAAAAGAAGGAATTCGAAGAGAACTCATAGCGCCTCATAACCCACAGCAAAATGGGGTCGTGAAGAGAAATAACAGAATGATCGTGGGTGTCACACGAGCGATGCTGCATGACCAAGGCCTACCGATGCACTTGTGGGAGGAAGCATGCAACACTGTGGTTTATGTGCAAAACCATTGTCCTCATAGAGTGCTTGGCATGAGTACACCCAAAGAATCTTTTACTGGTAAGAAGCCTGATATTTCTCATTTGAATATTCTTTGGCTCCCCTGTTTACATTGATGTGACGAACGATGCCAGGAAGAAGCTGTAGCCGACTGCAGAATTTGGGATATTTGTGGGGTACACAGAAACACCCCATAATTATCGTGTGTATTTTCCAGACAGTCGGATGACTTTTGTGTGATGGGATATAAAATTCAATGAGGTGAAAGCTGTGAAGTTGTCGCTTGAGAGGAGCTACACTTGCATGCGGTGAAGGAACTGCTTGTTCCCAAATATGAGTCTCTAGATGTGGATCAACCACAAGAGGAGATTCATGGAGTGGAGGAGTCCACTCATGCAGAACCAAACATCAGACAAGGCAGAAAGTGTACCACAGAAGTTGAGAGACTGAAGCTTGATGCGTCACAGAATGTAGGAATTCCTACATCATAGCACAGATAGAGACATTCACCTGACTGATTTACTGGATACATGGCTCTTATGAGCAAGTGTATCGTGACAGAGCCATATTCTTTCGAAGAAGCAGTGCAGAAGCCCACATGGGTAGATGCCATACTGGAGGAGTATGAATCCATTGTCAGAAACAGTGCTTGGGAGATTGTTCCAAGCCTGATGAGAAAATCAGTTGTAGGATCAAGATGGATCTACAAGGTAAAGCAAGCTGCTGATGGGACCGTCGAGAAGTATAAGGCAAGATTTGTTGCCCGGGGCTTCTCACAGATTGAGGGGATTGACTATGAAGAAACCTTTACACCTGTCACATGGTATTCTTCCATACAGACCATCCTTGCTCTCTCAGCGTAGATGGGTTGGCACATTCATCAGATGGATGTGAAGACTGTGTTCCTTAATGGTATCATTGAGGAAGAGGTGTACATTGAGTAGCCTAAAGGATTTGAGATCCTCAGCAATGAGTCACATGTGTGCAGGCTCAAAAGAGTGTTGTATGGGCTGAAACAAGCACCACGTGCTTGGTACACTCAGATCAACAGCTATTTCACCGGACTTGGCTTCACCAAGAGTGAGGCAGATTCAAACCTATACCAGATTGTGGTGGAGGGTAAGATTTTAATCATTTTACTTTATGTTGATGATTTAATACTAACAGGTGATTAGAAGTTGATACACTCATGCAAGGCAGATCTTACAAAGGAGTTTGAGATGAAGGACTTGGGCCTCCTTCATTATTTCCTTGGATTGGAAATATGGCAGTGGGAAGGTGAACTGTTTGTGTCTCAAGGAAAGTATGCCTGGGAGATACTGGAGAAGTTTCACATGCAAGGCTGCAAGCCTATCGACACTCCTCTTCCAGGAAATTGAAAGAAAGAGGATGCTACATCAGCAGAGGTAGTGGATGCCACTGTTTATCAACAGTTGGTGGGTTCGCTCACGTATTTAGTTAATACAACACCTGACATATGCTATGCAGTGAACCAGCTTTCGTAAGCGATGGTTAAGCCTACCAAGCTCTTTTGGAAGGCAGGAAAGCATGTTTTGAGATATCTAAGGGGCACATCAGAGTATGGTTTATGGTACAAACAGACGGATGAGGTGAAGTTGCATGGCTTCACGGATGCAGATTGGGCAGGAAGCCTAACAGATAGAAAGAGCACATCAGGAGGGATTTTTAGTATCGGATCTACGACAGTTTCTTGGTACAGCACGAAACAAAGATCCATGGCACTTAGTTCAGCGGAAGCAAAATACATGGCAGCAAGTCAAGCTGCATGTGAGGCTATCTGGATGAGGAAGATCTTGGTTGGTTTTTTCAGTTCACATTTAGATCCCACAGTGATACATTGTGATAATCAGAGTTGCATTAAACTGTCGGTTAATACTTTGTTTCATGATAGATCTAAACATATTGATATCCAGTATCATCATATCAGAGATTGTGAGCAATGGAAGATCATGTTGCTTCCTACAAAGGATCAGGATGCAGATATTCTGACGAAGGTGCTCACCAGGAGCAAATTCGAATACCATAGAGGCATGATCGGGGTGAAGGATAATCCCAATCTTTTTGATAGGGAGTGTTGAGATTCAACAAGATGATGAGCTTAGTGAAAAGAGTCGCCTTCACTAAGTGGGCCCACAAGCTATTTTTGGCACAAGTCTATTTTTAGACTATGTCTATTTTTAGACATGATGATCATATTTCAGAAGTTACAGGATGCTATTTGTGGATGGTTGGTCAAGTTGGAAAAATATATGAAATTCTATTTTAGAATATTTGGTGAAGTCTATTTATAGATCGCTAATCTAAAAATATATGCATGTCAATTATTATTAGTTCTTGATAATAATCAGACACTAAATAGCAACTTATTCTCTTGGAGCACTTCAGTTCAGTGCACAGATGTGGCACATCAGTGGACTGAGGGAATTATGCAATTCCCAAGGGTTTACTGGAGCTAATGCATGGAGGACTCAGTTAGAACTCAAGTGGCAGAGTTATGACACACTTAGAAGAAGTAGTTATGGAGTTGTATTTAGTTTAAGTCAGTTAGACTCAGTTGAGCTAGTTGTATCTAGTCTAAATGATTGATACACTAGTGAGAGTGGAGTGAATTAATTAGTTAATTAATTCACAAATAATAACTCATTAATCAACTGAACAATACAGCAGTTAGCTATAGTGCATGGAAGTTTCAGTGGAGACCCAGTGGAGAGGTAGGTGAAAGGGCAAGATGGACTATCTGTTGTGACTATAGTGATGCATTGATTTCATCACACACACATTGGAGTTTTCAATGAGGATTGGGTAGTAAATCCAAGAGTAATTCGAATTCATTCAAAGCTATTCTTCAGTAGGGATTGCGTAGTAGAGGCAGGCTAGCAGGAGGAAAAGATCGGTGCATGGATTTGCAAGATTGGTCCTGATTAGTGTATGAAGATTGTAATGTGCTAAGATCTTGATAAGATTTGTATGAGGATTTTCATATGACTCCATGATACATAATATATAGTTGGGGTTTTCAGCTTCAGGATTTCCCAGTTAAAAAGTGTGTTATGTGTGATTGATTATTTTTGTTTATGCTTCACATGTGTGTGCAACTAATTTTTCCGCAAAAGATTAACAAGTGGAATTGATTCAGTATTTTGCATAAAGTTAAATAGTGTGAGATCAGGTGAATCAATGACATATGCATGCTTTGTACATATAATTTCTATAATCCATAGGAAGTGCAGGTTGTTGGGGATGTTGGGTAAAGCATTCCTCGGATTTATGCAACATTATATAACACGAAGGTATATCACCACGCACCTATTATCGAGATGGAGGGTAAGCTTTGTGATCAAGTTGTTTCTATTTGTATTGGCCCTCGATATAGTTATAGTTATGTTAACGTTGACTTGGTGGATAAGTGTGGTTTGAATAAAGAGGTGCATGAAAAATCTTGGTTAGTGTAGTTGGCTACAGGTAAAAAGAAGAGAGTTCATCATTGGGTAAGAGCTTGTGCATTTGAGATGAATGGTATGTCTACATTAGCGTATTTCAGTTTATTTATGCTTGGATCATACCTTATGCTTTTTGGTATGGATTGGTTGTATCTTCATAGGAATAAGGTGGATTGTTATGATAAGGTGACTGAGTGTTTGGATGAATGTAATGTTCCCAAAATTAGCAAGAAGCTAATTGGAACATTGATTTTTCTTATATCATCTAGGAGGTGAATAAAATGGGTAAGGAGAACCATGAGTAGGAATAAAATCCCTCATAGTGTGAAAGGGATCAATAGAGTGGCTTTATTTTGCACCTTCCAGTGTGAAAAGGGGCAAATGCATGAGGACAAGGTCAAGTTTGACCAAGTCAACAACACTGCCAAAGAGGGTGTGGATTGCTTGGGAAGACACCGCAGTTTGAATGGGAGGAAGATCACTTGGTGGAGGAAACCATAATGTGTGGGGCCCAAGGCAAGAAGGTTTTCATTTGCATAAAAGGAGGAAGAGGCAGCCATAGAGGGGCATGTTTGAGTATTTGATTTTGGTCTATCTAGACTCTTTTCATTCTCGACTGTTTAGCAGAGTTGCAGTGTTATATAGCAAAAGGAATTCCTATTTAGGATTCCTTATCCTTCTTGAGAGGCCTCTTGAGGGATTTTTCTGAATTTCTCCACATTTAGGCTCAGGTCCAAGCCACCTCCTTAAGCTACAACGCAGTTTCTGTTTAGAGCTGGGTTGTGTTGCAGGGTGTTGCAGTGGAGAGTTCAATCACACCACTTTTGGGGATTATCTTTCAGAGGAGGGAACTTTTATTCCTCCAGGAGATTAGTTAGGAATATTTCAGATCTGATTTTCATATCTTGGCATCAGGCCAAGCATCTCCCATCTACTACAACGCAGTCCCTCTCCTTGACTGCATTATTCCAGTGTGTATCTACAGTGGGGGTTTGCACCACTATTTTGGAGGGTGAGATGTTCAATGTTAGGACCAGCCTATCACTTGGGAGATCTGTTGGAAGAGGTTTATTTCAGATTGTGCATCATCTTCAGCCATCTCCATCCATTTTTTGAGTTGTAGCTACTACACTGCTACTCTGACATTTTCTGCAGTTTTTCCATTTTGTATATATTTCAGCCAATCCTTCTAAGGATTGTGGTACTATTGTTTCCAGGGGTTGAGAGCTTGCTCCCCCAAATTTATTGAGCTATATATTGTCATATCATTGTATTATCATTCAGCATGTTGAAGTGTGTCCTATAAACTGTGTTGATATAGCCTTGTGTAAATTCTGTGTAGCAGTTTCCCTCAATTTCTTATACATGTTGTGTTGAGGCTTTCATTTCCTAGCTTGAGTGATTGGTTCCTCAAAGAATTGTATACATTTTCTACTATAATATCAAAGGGAAGTATATTAATATCTTCTTATCTATAGCTAATAAAAATAACGTTGTTATTCCATCTCTTGTTCAAGAATGGTTGCAAACCCTCCATCAGGCACTTTTCTAAGGAAACTAGGTGTGGGAGACCTGTTTAACCCACCTAGAGTGATTTATTTTGAGCCTCCTCTTGGATTTCGGTCTTAGATACATTGATCTAAGGGATCCAGGTCTTGGTTTTAAATCCTGTTGCATACATTTCTGAAAAATGCGTTTTCCAGCCATGTATTGCTGACAGATCCCATTTTGGGATATTACAGTGGTATCAAAGCAACTTTCTTGGCTCAGCCTATGAGTCACAGCCAAAGAGATTAGAATATTAAAGAGGATGGGATTTATCTAATCACATTTCAGATCCATGAAGAACCTCCCCAAGGAGGATAAGCAAATAGAAGAGGAATAACCCTGCACTTCCTATTCTCATCAAGAAGGAGACAAAGAGATGAGCAGGAAAAAGACTCCATCTTCTAGAGAAGACAAAGGGGATAAGCTTACAAATATTCTTCCTAAATCTGTACAAAACATACATGAAGATATCAAGAATATAAGGAGGGATATGTATGGAGAATCTCCAAAAGAGTTTGAATCTAAAGCAAACTCTAGATTTTCATATGAGGAGTGTGAGCAAGAAGCCACACACCATAAGACACGGTGCAATCACATGCCCAGGTTTTCCATGAGAGAGATGCAAAGAGGAGTAGAGGTTTCCTGGAGGGAAAATCTTAGTGATTTCTTGAAATATTATGAGTCTCAAACTCAGAAATTCCGAGATCATCTCAATTTTTCAAAGTTTTGCAAGATCAAGGTGAAAGGAAGAGAGCAGCATGATAGAATTCTTCTATCCAATTTTGAAGGTTCACCTACATGTTCAGCCAAAGCTTGGGTGGAGGATTTAGATACCTTCTTACAACAGCACCAAATTCCTAAAGATGAAGCCATCAAGGTTGAAGCACTGCATTTGAGAGGTAAGGCCTATGCCTGGTGGATCTTTGAATCCTTTTCTTTTGAATCCGATCACAAAATCTTATGATCGAGACGTAACACGATGAACCAAGACCCGTCCACTACACGACAAAGCGCTGACACAATCATCGGTCCCACTGCTTCATCCTCCGCACATCTCTTGATCAATCGCACTCAACCCGCGCCATTTGATCTGTTGTCCATCATCCAATAGCTCAGACTTAATATCGCGTAAATTTTGGCCTCCCTTCCCAGTGTGCTACTTCCGCGCGATATGGGCGGTTTTTAAAATACACGTGTCAAACGATGTATGGAATCGCGTTCCAAAAGAAAAAAACGCCTACCCCCCCCAAACGCTGCGCGAAAACCATTAATGGTTTTTTGAAACCACTCAACCTCAAATTCGCGCCATAATTCAAATTTTCACCTAGTTAGCTGTTTTTGCCGGGATTTCATCCTCCACCACTACATTTCCTCATCCTTAAGTGCTCAATCACCTCCATTAAACCTCTGAACGCAGTTTTGCCAATGAATCGCAGGGTTTCTTAATGAATTTTGTGTGTTTTGCAGGGTTTTAATGTTGGTTAATCTGTGTTTTTCCACAGTCACAGACAGGTGACAAAAAGGCTCGGAGTGACGATTCCATGCCTTAATCCAATGAAGAAAAGGAGCTGCGGGTTTTGAAATCTGAGTTTAAATCATCTGGATCACGATCCAAGGTTCAACAGAAACCCTCTAACTGCATTAAGCCACCTGTATAAACAAAACAAACAAAGTGTATCAGAGTGAAGAAATTAATGCTAAAGGGTGATTAAAGCCTAAACCTGAAGATTAGGGTTTTTAATCCATGGGTTAAAAAGATTAAGACAGTGTTAAAGAATGAAGACCTGAAAACAAAGATCAAGGCTTAATTAAGCCTAAACATAGCTCAAGAAAAGATTAAAGTGTTTTAAGGTTAAACAGAGGAAAATATCAGTAAAGAGGTCTCCACTGCCACTTCAGAGGCCAAAATATCCTCTTCAGCTACCAAAGTACCACCTACAGCCTCAATAAATCAAAAGAAGGCATAGTTATTGCTCAGTCAGAAGATATTTGTTTAAAGACAGCCAAATTTATTGCCAGCCTACCTGAAAGATTTTAAAGTCAAAAAAATCTGTCAAGTAGCTTAAAATTAAATAAAAACTAATTAATACATGGAAAATATCAGAAATCTTCTCTATTGAGCCTCTCAAAGGCAGAGAAGCATTAACTTGTATTAATTGAACATAGAGACCTTTTCTTTCATCCCACCTTCTCTTTCTTCTATAAATAATTTTGAAGAAGATGAGATGTTGTTGGTTGTTGGAATTTGATGTAATACTTGTTGCTCGAAACTTTCTGCATGTAAATAGTTCTCAGAGGCTTTGAAGCTCTATTTGTAATCAAATAAGTTAGGCTGAGAATAGAAGTTGTTGCTGTACTGAAACATTGGACTTGAAGTATGTAACTGGATTGACATCAATACACAAGCTGATTCATGGGATCTTGGTCTATACCATTGGTGATGTGCCTCTCATTGTACTTGTTTTCCTTCTTATGTTTTCCACAAAATTGTTCATTTTTCTCTGATAAAGAACAACAAATATAGAGCTAGGATCTACTCTTTAAAGTACCCTACTCTCACTGATAAGCTTTATCTTTATGTTTTCCTCCTTTGTATATTTAAGAATGATTTAATATAGTCCAAACAGTCAAGGAATGTTGGTGAGCCCATGTCTTACTGTCTAAAATTTAAACGTTGTTCTTGAATGATATTTTCATTACATACTAAGTAGAGTTAAATGAGAAAATTTTATGGTTTTCCCTGTCTTCTAGTTCTTTCTCCAAAGGTGGTTTGAAAGTTTCCCTAAGAGTATGCTGAAAGAAGGCCTAGATTTTAATGATATCTTACTTGATCTTAAGCTACACTTTGTTTTCTTATATGTTTTCATCCCTTCTGAAAGTAGTCATGTGGATTACTGGATCATTTGTCTGATAAGTTAGCTTTAATACAAGCTTTTCCAAACAAGTCTATGGTTAGCCCTGTCCTTTGGCTAGTTTCAAAAAGTTACTTAAAAGGGCTTTTCTTGTTTGGAAATTTGATAAATCCTTGTTGAAATTATTGGCTTTTTCCACCTTCACAACACTTTTAATGTTCCATTCCATCATTTAATCTAAAATATCCTTTGTTATAGATGACTTGCCCCATGGACCACTCTTGAAACTATTGTGCAATTAAAACCTTTTATGACTCCATAGCCAAATAAATTAAGTGTTGTTTCATACCTATCCTATCAGCCAAAACTTGTTTTGATTATTCATACCTTTAACCCTCTGAAATTCTTTCATTTTCAGGACTTTCCACTCAATTAAAGATCATACTCGACCAACCAAACAAACCAAAAAACCCTTGTTCTTAATAACTAGCCTAATATCATACTAACGCCTTTAAAGATAAATCAATCTTTGCACTTATAGAGAGATCCCTCTCTGGATTCAGGAGGGCTAGATCCTAGAATCCCAAAGTGGTTTTTGATGTAGTCTCTGTAGCGTTTAGTCTTGCCACTCTGCTAAATTACAGAGACCTAACATTTTTGGCAACCATACTGGGGATTTTTCTGAAGTAATAGATAACTTCACAACTTAGATAATCCCATTTGTAAAAATTAACCAAGTGTCTGCCTAGAGTGTTTTTGATTGTTGATGGTGAAAAAATTTCAAGCCCTGAAATCAAGTAAAAAAATCTTCCCCTGGTGACTCCATTGAAGATCAGTAGGTCTGCTGATTTTCCTTGTTATTCGAACCTATTAATGGTGGTGGACCATAAAACATTTTACCTTCTAATGCTAAAAAATTTCACCTAGTGACTCCACAATCGTAAATAGACCTAAAGACTCCACTGGGAAACCCATTACTATCATAACATCATATAAACTTAGTTAAGAAAAATTTAAGGATTAAAGTTTCCTTGCTAAAGATCAGTTAGCATACTAAAGATTGTCATAATTGGTTAAACTTTTCTTATTATTGGGTCTGAAAACATAGCATAGTGGCTTCTAGAAGAATCCATACTTGAGCCCACCCTAACCCAAATCCACCAGAGATATTTGATAATCCTGAAAGCATACATAGGAAGTCTGCTAAGGTTCAAGCTCCAACTATTGTGTTGACGGGAAAATCTGTCTGGCCAATAGCAGGGGATCTCCCCGGTAAAAGGTCCCAATTAGACCTTGAACCATTTGGAATAGGGATCCCGTCCGGGTTGTGGGTCTGACTACCGCTGATTTCTCCTTTATTTGGGTCTTGTTTAAACTATATAAAATAGTGGACACACACCTAATCAAATGATACAAGACATATGATTGATGCATTAAATGTACATATACACTACGAGTAGCAAGAGGAAATAATAAAGCATGAAGACCGAAGGAAGTGTTGTTAAAAACACTTCATTAGGGTCATGCTTGTAAACTGTTCTGACCATGAAAGAAACAATTCCTAATGGCAAGAACACCCTTCACTTACTAAAATTTTTAAATGATAACACAAATGCTAATAAACAAAGCCATCAGCGTTCATTAAGAAAGTGAAATGAACTCAAACACCATTGACATAATCAGCAAACTGTTATGCAATTGTGATATGAATTAAAGATACAGTTCCCTTAATATAAAGATGTTCAGAAACTGAAAATACAATACTAAATAGCGCTCATACATATGACAACACCAGATCCACAAAGGGATTTTTCAAAATGCTTGTATTCATGCTCAAATGTATAATCCTCTGGTAATACAATGTACTCACCTCGAGCCCCAAACAAAAGATCAATTTCAAGCTCCTGAAAGGAGTATTTATAAGACAAAACTTGCCCTTTTGGCTTCCCTGGCTTTTTGTCTTCCCGACCTTTGGGTTTCCTTGCGACCTGTGACCTCAGACCATCCACGACCTGCGACCTCAGACCATCCACAACCTACGACCTCCTTGGATTTGTGATCTTGAAACCTCTTTGGATTTGTGACCTTGCGACCTCCTTGGATTTGCAACCTCGTGACCTCATTGGATTTGCGACCTTGGACCATCCGCGACCTGCGACCTCAGGCAGATACGCGACCTGCGACCTCGAGCGGATACGCGACCTGTGACCTTGGGCAGATCAGCGACCTGCGACCTTGGGCAGATCAGCGACTTGTGACCTTGAGCAATTTGCAGCCTGTGACCTGGGGTTTTCATCCCTTCTACGTTTATATTTTGGAGATATCAGCAACTTTTTTTTCCAGGGGGCAGCCGTAGCCCTCATCACATGGACCAGCGTTTTCTGGATAAGTAAAAAATTCTTCGGCCGGGTCATTATTGTAATCTCCTCATCCTGTTCGCATGCAAACACAACGAATTAGCCGTACATAACACACTAAACTAGCCTCACACACACATATATGAATATATACGTGTATGTGAATATATATATATATATATATATATATATATATATATATGTTGAGCAAGTAGAAAATCGAAGACTCATAAAAGGAAGAATCGAAATAAAATTATGGGAGTTTAACAACTATCTTGGAATTCTGCATATTCCTGTTCTGTAGGAAATGTATGAGTAATTGGTGCATATACACTATGAGTTTGTTTGCTGGTGCGCAAGAAAAACTTTGAAATGGCAAGCAATGTTCATCATTTAATAAGCATGTATAGTTAACTCCCTTGATGTTCCTCCTCCACGGGAATGATGTTGAAGCCAAGGAAGCTCCTATGTGTTACTAGATACTGGGATGAGCCAGGATGTGCAACCTCATCAAAGTGTCACGAGGCTACGACCAAGTGGGGATTTTGATGATCATTCAAAAAAATGGGTTGCTGCTCAAGAGGAAAATGACCAAGACAATCTGGGACAGATAAAGGGAGTATTGCAAAGCGGGAGAATTCCTCAGATTATTTCCATGCACACCACCGTGAGTGAATAGGAATCTAGCTGCTAAGTGATCAATATCACCTGCCTCGCTATAGGGAGGACGGAATTTCATTGTTTCATCAGGCTTGAAATTATCTATCTACTGAGCTGGGGTTTCCATGTGCTATGCGGGGCACCTTTCAGGTTCATTTTCATCATTTACCATATCGAAGCAAGCCACCAATAAGAATATGTCCAATACTCCAAGTGGTGTATGTGGGTATCCACTTTCCCAGCATCATGCAAAACTACGATGGGTGAATTCTCCTGAGCTTTAAATAGAGATGACAATTTTGTTCTACAGGTGAAGTCGTTGAATTGATTCCAAGTACCGACGTACATTCAGCCTATGAATTGAGCACGTGCTCATCTCATTCCAAGAATGCAGCTCTATGTTTAGATGGGCGTGGGTATTTACCTCGGAGGGAGGTCGCATTTATGGAGTAGAGGTCGTCGGGTCGGGGAAGTTAACCTGTCGCAGTCCCTCTTACATATGTTCTTTTGCAACTTTGCAACCTCGAAAAAGTCGCATAGTTGCATGGTCGCATTTCCTGTCTAGAAGCATGTGTTGCGACTCAGCGACTTTGAGCACGTGTAATGAGAAATGGAATGGTTGCGACCTCCCTTGGACACCTATTTTGCGACCTTGCGACCTCGGAGAGGTCGTACAGTCGCATGGTCTCATCTTCTGACCAAACGCACGTATGCAACTTAGAAACCTTGAGTTCTGAAGTGCTCTTCGTTACCATGAATTCATTACATCTTCATGATATGGGGCCTTCTCTTTCATTCAAATTCCTGTAACGGTGCTCTCGATTTGAAACTACTCGATCCGTAAATCGTGCTTGTTTTAATGATAGAGAAAATGGCAAGTGAGTATCACTGCTATCTAGTACTGATGAATTTTACAAGGGTCGCAAGCCATAATTAGCAAGTGAGTTACGAATGCATCTGTTTATCCATATCGCGGCCTTGCTCAGATTCTGAATCGGTTCTGTCCATATTGCCTTCGAATCTCTATTACTGCTGCCTGGGCTATTTTGGGTGTTTCATGAGATTCACATTCCACCGCCAAACTGCTTCGACCTGTGAATGCTACCAACTTGGCAATCGAACCATACGTTTCTGCTAACAGAATGATAACTGCTTTGGTATGCTAGTTTTTCATTGGCTTTAGACAGAGTAAAATAAAATGCCTTAGGAATTATCCAAAATTGAGCTCTGTGAAGACAGCACGACGTGGCCAGTAGTGGCATTATCGAAAATTGAGCTTGCATCGACCCAACGAATATGAAATTATAACGTCTTTCTAAAGGGGACCAGCGCAGGTTATTAATAACAGATTTGAAGAGTGATTGTCTCCCGGAGTATCGCCCTCAGGGCTATGGAAATCGGATTTCATTTTTTCTTTTGAAAATAGCTCTTTTAGTGTCAAATGAAGTATGCATTTTATGGAGCTGGCTTTTCGGTTCATGACTTCAGTTCGTAATGCATCAACTATTCACATTCCTTTTCATTATTTACACCCTAATGCACTTACTTGAAAAGCGCGGTCCTTTTGTGATGGTTACCATGTAGATTTCGAGACAAACAAGTTGAAGACTCATCCTTGCAGAGCATTTTAGCGATGACGTGGTGGGCTTTCCTTAATGAAACGGATGCGTTGTCAGTGTATATTGATAGAAATTTTACCGGTCTCCGTAAAACCAGCCGTGTCAAGATTTGTTGACGGATTATAATTTTAAACCTACTACTGAACCAGTGGAAAACTGACTCACCTCCTCTAGCAAAGCCGTAACTCTGCACCATTAACAACGTAGGTGATTGACCATCATAAATTTTACAACTCTGGTCTATTTTTTACTATCAGCGCACCATAGTTATCACAACGCTGTCGCTGTAGGTTTGTCATGATATTTTGCTCCATATTTAAACACATCTTTTGACGACTATATACATATCTTCTCCAAGCATTTTACCATAGGTTGATACATATCTCGTGGTTTTGAACGAAGAATAACAATGCATCGTGTGAGAAAAGCGTAAACATATAATAAACCCTTTGAAGTCAATACCCAAGGGCTTTCTCACGTCGTTGTGACCTGGCTCTCGAAAATGCTTCCACGTCGCTGGTTCTGCCTGTGATACTAAAGTTATATTGGCTTCTGCGCCCTCATTTGCACACAACAACCTAATTATCACTCGTGCATGGTAGCATGCATGGGCAGTCTGTGTCCATGAAATTTCGGCATGAAGAGTATGGATTCACGCTATCCAGCTCACCATGAACAAATGTCAAGAGCTTTGATGGGGAATAAGACACGTGGAAGATCATTATGGAGTTTATTATAGCGCATGAATCTGCGTTTTCTGCAATGTAGGTGATGGTTCGTCAAAATTTCCACAACTCTGGTATCTTTTGACTATCATCGCACCGTAGTTATTATAATATCCCACTGCCATGTGTAAACACGACTTTGGACCACTGAATATATATATATACCTGCTCCAAAACTTTTAGCATAGGTTGAAAACTCGCCATCGAAACCTTTGCGCTCATTTGTAACGTTTTTTTTATTATTATATGATATCGCTCCTCCAATCTTATATGGTTTGGAAACCATATTGTTCTTGCATCGCTTAAAACATGGTTATAGATTGTCATATATCGCACCATGGTTACTATAACATGCCACTATAGGTTTGTCATAACACTCTGCTCCATGTTTTAAACATAGATTTTGATCACTATATCCACCATAGAAACATTTAAGCCCATTTGTAACATTTTCTCATATATTTCTGATCCACCCTCTTATATGGCTTTGAAACCATATTGTTTGCGACTTGGCTTAAATATACCACGTAACCTTGGTTCATCGAATGTGCACCCACTTATAATGTTTTCACATAGTTTTGCTCCACGATCTCCTATGGTTTTGAAACCATATGAATTTTTTGCCCTGGTTTAATTACATAATATTTAAAACCATAACCTTGGTCCACATATTTGTGCCCACCATGTAGCTCAGGGTTAAGAGATATTGTTTCCCAAAGGTGTGGTTGATATTTGAAACTCTGTCGTTGGCTTGCCAACACCAACATGTGTGCTCTCACACTACTGCTCGGCATGAAAATGCCTTAAATGAGTTTGTCATTCTCTACGTAAATCTTCTAAGTCCACTTAGTTCACCCGAGCTATACTTCGGGCTAGACTTGTCGGAGTGGTGAAATATGTTCCTTTGTGTGCACCCATCGACATTTAGATGGTATTGTGCAGGATCTGCAAAACTTCCTTTAAGGTGAGACACCTACCAACTTGGAATATAGATACTTCATTTGGCTCATACGTAAGCCTAGATCATAGCAAATTCTTCTGGTTTATGTGAGATGGCATCTAGTACAGACATTTCTAAATGGAGCGTTTTAAGTATCTGGTGCGCACTAGTGAAGAAATCATTTTGCATTAGTGACATAAAAGGTTCTTTCTCTGATCAACATGTATCACACCATCCTCCTTTTAACAGTATTGGTCACTTGCTCCTCCTCCTCCCCTATTTTGCAACTTTGGCCTTGTTGTTGAGCTCAATTTTATTTCCCTCGATGTCGTGACAAGATTGAGGATTTTGTCACCCGTGGGGTCGACCTTTGTGGAACATTACAACATCACAATTACTCTTCGATAATGGTGGCCCTAAATAAAACATACGAGACTAACGAGCTTAAGAGAAGTATTCAAACAACATGCTTAGTGACCCATGGCGAGAGGGCTACTAATGTACATCCTCAATGCACAGAAAAGTTCTTATTCGAGCGTATGCTAGATGATCCCTCCCACACATGGCGTGATTGCAGCAACAACATCTGATCATGACGGTGAGAAATCTCATGAGTGGGTTGGGATAGGTCACTAGGATGTCACTGACTATAGATCGGGTGAAAGACTTTAACGACTAAGCAAGCAGAGGGGGACCCGAAATTTCGAATATACCCAAAATTTTGGGTGGTGTTGTAGCGGCTACAACAAATGGCGAACCACTGGTAGAATCCAGCATCTCTGTCAATATCACAACAAAATTCTGAGCCAATATAGTGATGCAAGGGAATATTGAACAGGTTCTGCGGGTACCCTTTGTATTACTTTGGCCTTTACAGATATGCCCAGTCCTTGTGCCTCAGCTAGGTCTCGCTAATCAGGACACATCAAAGAGAAAGCTCACAGACGCCAGTAGCCTTTTGATGATGTGAAGAGCAAGGCAGTGGGTTTATTATTCTCGAGATTTTTTAAAGTAAGTTTCCAGTGTTGCTCTGCTGCCAGCATGCCTGGATAGTACCCTGGCGGATTCACTTCAAGAAATCACAAATGTTGCTCCGCTACCAGCGAGCCTGGTCAGTACCCCGGTGGAATCGTTGCATTACCTCTTTGCACAGGAAGCCCTTCTCGATCCTTTACCCGTATTTGTTTCATGTGCTTTTAGCACTTATTTTCATGTGCTTGGGGCACTTATTTTTCATGGGTGGATGAGGGATCCCGACTTATTTTACGAGCAAGAGAGGTTGTTCCTTGTTTTACAGAAACTGAAAGATATCCTGATTTGGGTTTTCCCTTGTGCCAAACCTTCACATCCCATCTACCACAATAGGCAAAGCATGCAAAACAGATCATTTTAAAAAGTCTAAGACTATGCTGGGCACAAGGCTTAGGCTACAGGCATTGGGCCATTCAACTCATTAGGTCTCCCACAAAAAACCGGATTGTATCTCCCTGGCTAATGAGTTTAGACTCATAAACATCTTTTTGAGAATACAACTTCGATGACTTGTCCTAAGAGAAAGCTGCCTCTTGAGATAGCCACCTCAACCTCACGCAAACAATGGGGTTACTATTTCAGTAGTCGGGGCAGAACAAATCTGCAAGGAGGTAGGGTTTCAATGAGGGCTCATGCAGTGATCGGCGACATGTCAAAAATTTCAAAGCTGTATGAATAAAGTGTACGACGGTATGTAATCAACGAGGCTCAAGATGCAATGCAATGCCATGTGTGGGGACGATCAACCAGTTGTAGGTGGAAAAGGGGAGTAATACAAGCAATGATTATTTATTCGGCAAAAAGAAAACCAAAAGAGATGAGTGTAAAGAATTTGTAACATGATGATGCCTAAGATACTAACCTTAAACAAAAATAGCAAACACACTTTTAAGCTATAAAGTAAAAATTCCATCAGCAAACCTAATTAAACTTTGAATTAAAAATTTAATTAACAGGTCCTAGCTAGCCTACACCTAAACCCTAGTTTAACCCATGAGGCAGTCAGGTTATGTAAAATCAGCTTTCCAGTGCAGCCACGGAATTAGTTCCCATCCTGCAACAACAACAATGTTCGGGATCAGAGCTAGCATCCAAAAAAGTGCAGTAACAACAAAAATTACCTGAAGAGTATGTGCAATAGTAAGAAGACCATGGATACTTACCAGAGAACGTGCCAGAATAGTTCGTGCAAGCTGAATTCCACTCTCATCCTGATACACGGCAATATGTTCTTGAAGCTTAAAACTATTTATAAATGACACAAATCCATTCATGCACAATCCCAGGTCTGATGGGCGCTGGGTAATCCATTTCCTATTTGCAGGCACATCCACCAGATAGGATCCGTCGAACCAAACAGAAACCTCATCATGGTGTTGAGGATGATCAGTTTTATGGAATTGACACAATAAACATGTGCCAGGCGAATTATAGATGTTTGCGCATCCACGTGTAGAAACCCTAGTTTTGAAAACCCTAGTTCAGGGTTGCTCCTGGGTTTGGTCAAGGGTATGAGGATCCAAATCCATGTTTAGTGGAGGATGCGGTTCCTCATCGTCTTGAGAAAACTCCATACCTTCGAGCGGGGGGTTTCCAAACTTTGATGGTTTGGCGAGACCGACAGGCGAATGGATGTGATCATGGATTGTGGTGAGTTGAAAAATGTCAGTGGGCTTTGTATCAATTCGGTCAAACGTTTGTGCACTGACAGATTGATAATCCAATGTATCAGATTCTTTAGATTTGCCAGGATGGGGTGGATTTATCATAAGGTTTTCTGGCAGTTGAAGGATTTTCCAAAAATCACATGTTTGTGCCTGATGGCAATAGGTGCTGGCTGGGCAACAACTTCAAAGATTAGAGACAATGGCCAGTGTTTTCTTACCAGCGAATAAATTGGGGTATATCAGTTGTTTCATACCAGCTGTTGGGGACATGAATATGTGCTCAGGGAAACCTTACTAGAATGAAAGATCCACCCAGATGAAATGATACTTGATGTAGTTATGCTGGGAGGAGCATGGTACTTGGGAATTTTCGTTTCATAAACCCTAATCTGAGGAAACCTGGTTGGAGTTGTTTGAGAGATCTCGTCAGGGTTTGAAGAACTAGGAATGACAGCCGGCAAGAGCGGGAGTGCTTTGATTCCCTGACGGGTCCTCGAATCTTCATAGAGAGAATTATCGAATTTTGGTGTCTCCATCTAGTCGGCAACGAGATGCCAGTGACATTCCTTAGAAATATTAGTGATTATGTTTTTAGAGAGGCAGTGATCGCTGGAACCATCGATTTGATCAAGTTGGGTACATGGCATGTTAGGTTCCCCGGGAGTTACCAACTGGGATGGATCAATAAAGAGGACATCTTGAAGTTTCCCAGATAAGAAATTGCCCCTATGGTTGTCTAAAGATTCCGAGTGAGACAGATCAGATTTAAAAGATTCATCAATTTTGGACTGTGATTGCGAAACACCATCTGCGTGCTTATGATTGTCGCCAATACTAGTATAAGGAAATTTTGAATTTCTCGAAGAAATTACTGGTGTGGCGGGATCATGAAATAAATCAGGGAATAATGAACGAGCAGATTGAGTCGTAGGGCCATTAACCATACAAGGCTTTTCAACACGTGCATCAGTGTCATTTAGAGAAAACAATGATCTGGCAGGCCCTGTAAGGGAATCGACTGCATCCAGGATAGGAGTCGATTCATAATTAGTATGCGAATCAGATTTAGGACTGTGTCCAGGGAGACATCGAGTGGGCTCGAGGTAGGTTTCATGAACTGGGAGAGATAATGAGCCACTATGTTTTTCAAACTCTGATTCGACATGGTGCGTGAAATATTCAAAGGTAGTACAATAGGCTTTATCCTCATGCATCCATCTATCATTGCTAAGAACTTTTGAGGTCACAACTCCACTACCCGACAACTCAGGAGGAGGAGCGAGAATGTCACAAATAGCAATACTCTGCTTAGAGGCCTGAATGTGGTCTGGGATGGGGAAGATGGACAAGGAAGCATTAGGGACAAAGTCTGAACAGCCGTTGACTTGCGGGTCATCATAGGGAACACTAGGCTCAGGCTGGGTTGCTAACTGAATTTGTTCAAGGGAAACGAGAATCACATAGCTGAACTGTTCACTTAACAACTCCCAATCGACATCCTTTTCAGGGAACTCAAAATAATAATGAACAAATCTGATAGAAAATTCATCTAGAGGTTCCTGAGGTTCCATCCTGATGTCATTTAGCTTTATCAATACAATTTGAAAATCATACCTGTGAAAAGCTTGTTGTAATTCACTAGCAAGTTGTTCAAACGAATGGATGGAAGCTTCCCGCAATGTGCGGCACCATTTCTTATCACGACCTTTGAGAGTGAGGAAGAAAAGCAAACAAATCAAACCTTCATTTTCAATTTCATAGCACTCACCAAAGTCACAGAAATCTGAAAGGTGTCAGGTTATGGACACTCCATTTTCACCATCAAATCTTAATTGGGACAAGTGATACATAATTTCATCGGGGATGAAGTATCGAGGCTCATAAAACTCCGAAAAACATATCGGGAGAATGATTTGGGAACAAGCCATTACAGATATGAGATTAACTGCAGGCTCTAAGGGCTTAGCTTGTCATCTGGCCCTCCTTCTAGCCCCAATTCTATTGACGGGAAAATCTGTCCGGCCAATAGCAGGGGTTCTCCCCAGTAAAAGGTCCCAATTAGACCTTGAACCGTTTGGAATAGGGATCCCGTCCGAGGTGTGGGTCCGGCTACCACTGATTTCTCCTTTCTTTGGGTCTTGTTTAAACTCTATAAAATAGTGGACACACACCTAATAAAATGATACAAGACATATGATTGATGCATTAAATGTACATATACACTATGAGTAGCAAGAGGAAATAATAAAGCATGAAGACCGAAGGAACTGTTGTTAACAACACTTCATTAGGGTCATGCTTGTAAACTGTTCTGACCACGAAAGAAAAAATTCCTCATGGAAAGAACACCCTTCACTTCCTAAAAGTTTTAAATGATAACACAAATGCTAATAAACAAAGCCATCAGCATTCGTTAAGAAAGTGAAATGAACTCAAACACCATTGACATACTTAGCAAATTGTTATGCAATTGTGATATGAATTAAAGCTACAGTTCCCTTAATCTAAAGATGTTCAGAAACTGAAAATACAATACTCAATAGCGCTCATACATATGACAACACCAGATCCACAAAGGGATTTTTCAAAATGCTTGTATTCTTGCTCAAATTTATAATCCTCTGGTAATACAATATACTCCGCTCAAGCCCCAAACAAAAGATCAATTTCAAGCTCCTCAAAAGGAGTATTTATAAGACAAAACTTGCCCTTTGGGCTTCCCTAACTTTTTGTCTTCCCGACCATTGGGTTTCCTTGTGACCTGCGACCTCAGACCATCCGTGACCTGCGACCTCGGACCATCTGCGACCTGTGACCTCCTTGGATTTGCTATCTTGCGACCTCCTTGGATTCATGACCTCGCGACCTCTTTGGATTTTCGAACTCATGACCTCATTGGATTTACGACCTTGGACCATCCGCAAACTGTGACCTCTGGCAGATACGCGACCTGTGACCTCAGGCGGATACACAACCTATGACCTCGGGCAGACCTGCGACCTTGGGCAGATCAACGACTTGTGACCTTGAGAAATTTGTGGCCCATGACCTGGGGTTTTCATCCCTTCTACATTTATATTTTGGAGATATCAGCAACTTGTTTTTCCGGGGGGTAGCCGTAGCCCTCGTCACGTGGACCGGCATTTTCTGGATAAGTGAAAACTTCTTCGGCTGGGTCATTATCGTAATCTCCTCATCTTGTTCACATGCAAACACAACAAATTAGCTGTACATAACACAATAAACTAGCCTCACACACACATATATGAATATATACATGTATGTGAATATATATATATATATATATATATATATATATATATATATATATATAGATATATATATATGTTGAGAAAGCAGAAAATCGAAGACTCAGAAAAGGAAGAATCGAAATAAAATTATGGGAGTTTAACAACTATCTTGGAATTCTGCATATTCCTGTTCTGTAGGAAATGTATGAGTAATTGGTGCATATACACTTTGATTTTGTTTGCTGGTGTGCAAGAAAAACTTTGAAATGCCAAGAAATGTTCATCATTTAATAAGCATGTATAGTTAGCTTCCTTGATGTTCCTCCTCCACGGGAATGATGTTGAAGCCAAGGAAGCTCCTATGTGTTACTGGATACTGGGATGAGCCACGATGTGTGACCTCATCAGAGTGTCACGAGGTTTCGACCAAGTGGGGATTTTGATGATCATTCAGAAAAAATGGGTTGTTGCTCAAGAGGAAAATGACCAAGACAATCTGGGACAGATAAAGGGAGTATTGCAAAGCGGGAGAATTCCTCAGATTATTTCCATACACACCACCATGAGTGAATAGGAATGTAGCTACTAAGTGTTCAATATCACCTGCCACATTATAGGGATGACGAAATTTCATTGTTGCATCAGGCTTGAAATTATCTGTCTACTGAGCTGGGGTTTCCATGTGCTATGCAGGGTGCCTTTCAGGTTCATTTTCATCATTTACCATATCAAAGCCAGCCACCAATAAGAATATTTCCAATACTCCAAGTGGTGTATGTGGGTATCCACTTTCCCAGCGTCGTGCAAGACTGCGATGGGTGCATTCTCCTGAGCTTTAAATAGAGATGACAATTTTGTTCTGCAGGTGCAGTAAATGAATTGATTCTGAGTACCGGCGTACATTCAGCCTATGAATCGAGCACGTGCCCATCTCATTCCAAGAATGCAGCTCTACGTTCAGATGGGCGTGGGTATTTACCTCAGATGGAGGTTGCATTTATGAAGCAGAGGTCGCCAGGTTGGGAAAATTAATCTATCGCAGTCCCTCTTGCATATGTTCTTTTGTGACTTTGCGACCTTGGCAGAGTCGCATAGTCGCATGGTCGCATTTCCTGTCTGGAAGCATGTGTTATGACTCAACGACTTCGAGCACGTGCAATGAGAAATGGAACGGTTGCGACCTCCCTTGGACACCTATTTTGCGACCTTGCGACCTCGGAGAGGTCGCACAGTCGCATGGTCTCATCTTCTGACCAGACGCACGTATGTGACTTGGGGACCTTGAGTTCTGAAGTGCTCTTGATTACCGTGAATTCATTACATCTTCATGATATGGGGCCTTCTCTTTCATTCAACTTCCTGTAATGGTGCTCTCAAATGGAAACTTCTCGATCAGTAAATCATGCCCGTTTTAATGATAGAGAAAATGGCAAGTGAGTATCACTGCTATCCAGTGTTGATGAATTTTACAAGGGTCGCAAGCCATAATTAGCAAGTGACTTACGAACACATATGTTTATCCATATCACGGCCTTGCTCAGATTATGAATCGGTTCTATCCATATCGCCTTCGAATCTCTGTTACTGCTGCCTGGGCTATTTTGGGCGTTTCATGAGATTCACATTCCACCACCAGACTGCTTCGACCTGTGAATGCTACCAACTTGGAAATCGAACCAGACGTTTCTGCTAACATAACGATAACTGCTTTGGTATGCTGGTTTTTCAATGCCTTTGGACAGAGTAAAAGAAAACGCCTTAGGAATTATTGAAAATTGAGCTCTGTGAAGACAACACGACGTGGCCGGTAGTGGCATTATCGAAAAATGAGCTTGCATCGACCCAACGAATATGAAACGATAACGTATTTCTAAAGGGGAACAGCACAGGTTATTAATAGCAGATTTGAAGAGTTATTTTCTCCTGGAGTATCGCCCTCGGGGCTATGGAAATCATATTTCATTTGTTCTTTTGAAAATAGCTCTTTTAGTGTCAAATGAAGTATGCCTTTTCTGGAGCTGGCTTTTTAGTCCATGACTTCAGTTCGTAATGCATCAACTATTCGCATTCCTTTTCATTATTTACACACTAATGCACTTACTTGAAAAGCGCGGTCCTTTTGCGATGGTTACCAGGTAGATTTCGAGACAAACAAGTTGAAGACTCATCCTTGCAGAGCATTTTAGCGGCGACGTGGTGGGCTTACCTTAATGAAATGGATGCTTTGACAGTGTATATTGATAGCAATTTTACCGATCTCCGTAAAACCAGCCGTGTCAAGATTTGTTGACGGATTATAATTTTAAACCTACTACCGAATCGATGGCAAACTGACTCACCTCCTCCAGCAAAGCCGTAACTCTGCACCATTAACAATGTAGGTGATTGACCGTTATACCTTTCACAACTCTGGTCTGTTTTTTACTATCAGCGCACCATAGTTATCACAACACTACCACTGTAGGTTTTTCATGATATTTTGCTCCATATTTAAACACGGCTTTTGACGACTATATACATATCTTCTCCAAGCATTTTACCATAGGTCGATACATATCTCATGATTTTGAACAAAGAATAACAATGCATCGTGTGAGAAAAGTGTAAACATATAATAAACCCTTTCAAGTCAATACCCCAGGGCTTTCTCACGTCGTTGTGACCTGGCTCTCAAAAATGCTTGCACGTCGTTGGTTCTGCCTGTGATACTGAAATTCTATTGGCTTCCGCTCCCTCGTTTGCACGCAACAACCTAATTATCACTCGTGCATGGTAGCATGCATGGGTAGTCTATGTCCATGAAATTTCGGCATGAAGAGTAGGGATTCACGCTATCCAGCTCACCGCGAACAAATGTCAAGATCTTTGATGGGGAATAAGATGCGTGGAATATCATTATGGAGCTGATTATAGCGCATGAATCTGTGTTTTCTACAATGTAGGTGATAGTTCGTCAAACTTTACACAACTCTGGTCTCTTTTGACTATCATCGCACCGTAGTTATTATAATATCCCACTGCCATGTGTAAACACGAATTTGGACCAATTAATATATATATACCTGCTCCAAAACTTTTAGCATAGGTTGAAAACTCACCATCAAAAACTTTGCGCTCATTTGTAATTTTTTTATTATTATTATATGATATCTCTCCTCCAATCTTATATGGTTTGGAAACCATATTTTTCTTGCACCGCTTAAAACATGGTTATAGGTTGTCATATATCGCACCATGGTTACTATAACATGCCATTGTAGGTTTGTCATAACACTCCGCTCCATGTTTTAAACATAGATTTTGATCACTACATCCACCATAGAAATATTTAATCCCATTTGTAATGTTTTCTCATATAGTTCTGATCCACCCTCTTATATGGCTTTGAAACCATATTGTTTGCGCCTTGGCTTAAATATACCACATAACCTTGGTTCATCGAATGTGCGCCCAGTTATAATGTTTTCACATAGTTTTTCTCCACGATCTCCTATGGTTTTGAAACCATATGATTTTGTTGCCCTGGTTTAATTACATAATATTTAAAACCATAACCTTGGTCCACATATTTGCGCCCACCATGTAGCTCGGGGTTAAGAGATATTGTTTCCCAAAGGTGTGGTTGATATTTGAAACTCTGTCGTTGGCTTGCCAACACCAGCATGTGTGCTCTCACACTGCTGCTCGGCATGAAAACACCTTGAATGAGATTTTCATTCTCTATGTAAATCTTCTGAGTCCACTTTGTTCACCTGGGCTATACTTCGGGCTAGACTTTTCGGAGTGGTGAAATATGTTCCTTTCTGTGCACCCATCGACATTTTGATGGTATTGTGCAGGATTTGCAATACTTCCTTTAAGGTGATACACCTTCCAACTCGGAATATAGATACTTCATTCGGCTCATACGTAAGCCTATATCATAGCACATTCTTCTGGTTTATGTGAGATGGCATTTGGTACAGACATTTCCAAATAGAGCATTTTAAGTATCTGGTGCGCACTAGTGAAGAAAGATTTTTGCATTAGTGACATAAAAGGTTCTTTCTTTGATCAACATGTATCACACCATCCTCCTTTTAATACTACTGGTCACTTGCTCCTCCTCCTCCCCTGTTTCGCAACTTTTGCCTTGTTGTTGAGCTCAATTTTATTTTCCTCGATGTCATGACAAGATTGAGGATTTTGTCACCTGTGGGGTCGACCTGTGTGGAACATTACAACATCACAATTACTCTTCGATAATTGTGGACCTAAATAAAACATATGAGACTAACGAGCTTAAGAGAAGTATTCAAACAACATGCTTAATGACCCATGGCGAGAGGGCTGCTAATGTACATCCTCAATGCACAGAAAAGTTCTTATTTGAGCGTATGCTGGATGATCCCTCCCACACATGACGTGATTGAAACAACAACATCTGATCATGACGGTGAGAAAGCTCATGAGTGGTTTGGGATAGGTCACTAGGATGTCACTAACTGCAGGTCGGGTGAAAGACTTTAACGACTAAGCAAGTAGAGGGGGACCCGAAATTTCGAATATACCCAAAATTTTGGGTGGTGTTGTAGCAGCTACAACATATTGTCAGACCTGTCCAAAGAGCTAATTCTGTTCCTGAAAACCTTACAGCTCTACAAGATTCACAAGTTGACTTAAGAAACCCTTTCAGAACTAGGTCACTTGATGATATAGATCAAATAGACTTTGAGCCTTCACCTTCATCCCAAGATAGTGGTGAAAACATTGTTAGCAGAGAAACTACCCCACCTGATTTACATTACCTTCATAATTTTGGTTTCTCTCATCCAATATTTGCTCAATAGTCTCTTGCTGGTCCATCCACTTCTATTATCCATACACCCACTGTTCAAATCACCCCATTCCATCAACCCCCTCCCCTCTTACATCCTCCACCTGTAAACCCCCCATTTTTTCCACAGCCTCCTATCATGGCAACATGGTATGCCCCTCTATTCCTTCCTTTACCTTTAGTTAATCTACCATAGGACTATCAGTCCAAGATACCATTGTATTATGCCAGTGGTGCTACTATTGCTTCACAACATGTGGACAAGATGAATGAATATTTTGATAGAAATGAGATAGATGATGAAACTGTCAAAATCAGATTGTTTGCTCAAATTTTAGAGGGAGAAGCAAGGAAATGGTTCAAAGGCTTAACCCATAATAGTATTAATGACCTCCAAACCCTCCATCAGTCATTCTTAAACAAGTGGGAAGTTAAAAAAAACCCTCTTCAAATACTTTCAGATTACAATAACCTCAAAAGAAACACTGGGGAAAGTAATCAAAATTATTGCACTATATTCAATAGTGTGTATAATGCCCTACCCCCAGAATTGGAACCTCCACAAGGCTCAGCCTTGAACAAGTTTCCCGAAGGATTTGATCCTAAAATGGCCTATCAGCTAAGAGAAAGAGACCCTTTTGACTCTAGAAGACATGCAAAAGGGAGCTCTTGCTATGGAAGTGAATTTGATTGAGAAAATAGCAAGGATGAGGAATGAAAAGAAAGTATCATTTAGGGAGGAATCTACACCCTCCACATCTAGTTAGAAAATAGAAAGGATGATGGAAGAGATGATGAAAAAGATGAGCATACTTGAGAGAGCACAATCTAGAGAAAACCAATTAGCTCCCCATAACAGAAATCAATCTCAAAATCAAAATCAAAATTTCAGGAGAAACCAACCTCAAAACAAACCAAGAGACCCTGATTAGGAGATTATACCTCCTTTTCATTAAAACTATGTAAGTGAGGTTGAAGAAACAATTGAACAAGCAGAGGAATATGACATAAACATTTTGGGAGTAGAGAATGATACTTTTGATGTTCCTCACAATAGGAAACAAGGTTTATACACACCCTATGATGATGGAAGAATGGAGGATGAACATTATTATCAAGAGCTGGAAAATGTCATCATAGAAACTCTAAAAGAATATGACCTTAGGAGTAAAAAGAATTAGGAAACTCCCAAAACTAAGACCTCTAAAATTCTACAAAAAATAGGCCTGTGAACAAACCCAAAGTTACAAAACAAAAAGAAAAAACAGTGGCTGTAAATTCTGATCAAAACAAAGAGAAAGCCACTCAAATTAATGAAAAATAGAGTGCAGACCTTAGCAGTGTTAGTACTTTAGCTAATGCTCCTATCAATACAATTTTGACCAATGTAAATAGAGGAAATCAGAAAGCTGATTTTGCTGATAGAGTGGTGATTAACAAGGCTGAAACAAACATTGTAAAAAAATGGATGCATTTTAGTTTGGAACAGGAAATTGCCAAGATCAAAATCTATGTTCCCCTCACTGAATTAGTCACCTAAGATGTATATAGATCACAAATTTTGAAAGCCTTCAACATAGGATAAAATAATGACACTGTCAACCTCAATGATGATCAACCGAAGCTTTTATTTGGCCCTAAGATTGAAGGAAGATACCAAGAAGGGCCAATTCCTCATTTTTATGTTAGTTTGAAAATTCATGACAAAATTTTACACAATGCCATGCATGATTCAGGGGCCTCTCATAACTTAATGCCCAAAGTAGTAATGGAGATTCTAGGCCTTGAAATCAATAGACCATACAAATATCTATACTCCTTTGACTCCAGTAGAGTGAAATGTTTAGGTTTGATCAAAGACCTTTGTGTAAACTTAGCTCAAATTCTATCCAAGTGTTTAGTGATGGATATTGTAGTGGTTGATGTACCCCCCAAGTATGGTATGTTTTTATCAAGATAGTGGGGAGCTAAGTTACAAGGAACAATGCAAATGGATATGACATATGCTACTTTCCCTGTTTTTAATTAAACCAGAAGACTTTATAGGGAATATCACATGAAATACATGGTTAGTAGCCAAGAGAGACCAAAAAACTCTCCTCTTTATTCTGTACATACAAACCTTGACTCATTTATTCTCTTCAATCATGAAACATTTAATGACAAAGAAACCTTAACTGACTTAGTGGCCACCCCTCACTGTAACATAGTGGCATACACGGAAAAGGAGGAAGACAAGACAAAGGTAGCAAGACAATTTTCCAAATCAGAAAATTACAGCAAACTAATCAGAGGTCTAGAGCTAAAAAATAGTCATCCATTGTTTTTCAACCTTGAGAGTCAAGAGAAGAGTTATCAACATAGTGAAGAACACGAGGAACTAAACCAATTTCAACATAGTGCTGACTTACAAGAGCAATCTAAAAGCACACAAGACAAAGAGGAGGGTAGCCAAACTAGTAATTCTGAAAATAGTCCTCTCTGGAAAATGAATTTTGATGGGTCTTGGACTAAGAATAATGTCAGGGCAGGCATATGGATACACCACACTGAAAACAATCATGTTGAAGGGCATTCCTATAGGTTAAGTTTTCAATGTACAAATAACATAGCTGAGTACGAAGCCCTCCTTTTAGGCCTACACTTATTGAAGAAATTAGGGGCCAAAAGGATAAAATTTCATGGGGATTCAGAGTTGATTATTAGGCAAGTGAATGGGGAATATAGTGCCAAACACCCCAGACTTAGAGCCTATAGAAATGATGTCATGGACTTATTAAAAACATTTGATGAATTCCAACTTATCTTTGTCCCAAGAAATCAAAATGTCCTTGCCAATGGTTTAGCCTTTGCTGCTAGAACTTGTCTAACACCTTATGAAACCAAACAATGCACCACCCAAGTCAAATTTAGACCAGTTGTTCCAAAAAATGAAAAATACAGGCAAGTGTTTGATGGAGATAAATAAATAGAAGACTTCCTACAGTCCAAAAATGAGTTTGAGCCACCAAGTTCAGATTCAGATTATGAAAAAGACTGCCCTATTGAAGAAAATCCACTTGATGAAGAATTACAGTCTCTAGAGATTGCTAATATAAATCTATTGTCTAATAAACTTGAACATACAATAAAAGTTAGTGCAAATTTAGAAAAAGAAGACTTAGAAATGCTGAAATCTAACACTCAAAGCTTGCCAAAAGGATTGGTCCCATTAGAACAATTTTTTGATTTCAATGATGTTGCCAAAAAACCAAAACTGGAACCTGTTGAAATTGAAGTAGAGGAATGTAACATAGGCAGTGAACAAAAACCAAAAATGATCAAACTGTCTAAAACATTTCCAGCTCACATTAAACTGAAATATATCGAGCTCTTTAAGGAATTTTCTGATGTGTTTACATGGAGTTATGAAGATCCAAAATTATATGACAAAGAAACAATTCAGCATAAGATACCCCTCAAAGAAAACCAAAAGCCCTATAGACAAAAAGTGTGCACGTAAAACTCTGTTCAATTACCTTTGGTTGAGAAAGAAATTAAGAAAATGTTTGATGCTGGAATTATAGTCCCTGTTAGATATTCAGATTGGGTGTCTAATCTTGTGTTAGTTAGGAAAAAGACAGGAGAAATAAGGCTTTGTATTGATTTTAGGAACTTAAACGGAGCCTCATTAAAGGAAAACTACCCTTTATCCAAGATGGATCATATTTTACAAAAGGTAGTTAGTTCTAAAAGGATTTCTTTGTTAGATGGCTTCTCAAGTTACAATAAAATTTTGGTACATCCTGATGATCAAATCAAAACAACCTTTACTACACCTTGGGGTACTTTCATGTATGTGAAAATTCCCTTTGGTTTAATGAATGTTGGTGCTACATTTCAGAGAGCCATGGATATTGCATTCTCAGAAGAATTAGGCTTATTCATCATTATTTACCTTGATGATATCACTGTTTTTTCAAAAACAGATGAAGAACACCTAGAACACTTGAGAAAGGTCTTTGAGAAATGAAAAAAATATGGGTTATCTTTAAATCCAAAGAAAAAAAATGTTTGGTCTCCAAGAAGGAAAACTACTTGGACACATCATATCAGAAGAAGGGATAAAGATAGACCCAAAGAGGATTGATGGTATATTGCAAATCAACCATCCTATAAACATCAAGTAACTTCAATCTTTCATTGGGAAGATTAATTTCTTGAGAAGGTTTATACCCAATCTAGCTAAACTCCTTACAAACATAACAAACATGCTGAAAAGGGAAGGAGGAGTTAAATGGACCTTAGAAGAAAATAAATCATTTGAACTGGTAAAACAAGCATTAACCAAAACAACAGTTCTCATTAGTCCTAATTTTACAAAGGATTTATTCATTTTTTCGTTTGCATCAGAACACACAGTGGCTGTTGTCCTATTACAGAAAAACTTGAAGGGACAAGAGCAACCAATTTCATTCTTTAGCAAGGCATTAAGAGATGCACCTCTGAAGTACAACATCATTTAAAAACAAGCCTTTGCCTTAGTCAAAGCCTTAAAAGACTTCAAAGTTTACATTTTACATTCCCACATAATTGCATTTGTACCAAATTCAGTTGTAAAAGACATTTTAACCCAGGATCCAGATGGCAAAAGAGGAAAGTGGATTGTTGTGATACTTGAATATGATTTAGAAATCAAGCCCACTAAGCTCATAAAATTCCAAGGACTAGAAAGATTAATGGCTGAGTCTAATTTTGAAGGTCTTGATATAAACATGTTAGAGGCATTAGATGAATAGGAGGAGTTGTCAACTCCCATTATAGAAGATCGTTTTCTGTTTTCATCTTGGTATGCTGATATTTTATATGTTTTTCTCAATTTAAATACACCTCCTGGTTTGTCTAAAACAAAGGCAAGATTTTTAAAGTTGAAGGTTGTCGATTACTGCATTTTGGATAAATGTCTATATTGGAAAAATTCTAGTGGATTATTGCTTAAATGTTTTCCTGAGAATGATGCAGATAAGATCAAGCATGAATTACATGAAGGAGAATGTGGAGGCCACCTCTATTGGAAGACAACTGCCAATAAAATCCTTAGAGCTAGTTACTATTGGCCCACCCTCTTTCAAGATGTCCATAAAATGATTATTGCCTGTCACAAATGCCAACTCTTTGAAGGCAAAAGAAAACTACTTCCCTTACCCTTGCATCCAATCACTGTTGAAGCCCCTTTTCAGCAGTGGGGTCTAGACTTCATTGGGGAAATCCATCCAGCCTCATCTGCCCAACATAGATGGATCCTCACTGCAACAGACTATTTTACCAAATGGATAGAAGCCATCCCTTATAGGCAAGCCACTGACTCTATCATAATAAAATTCCTTGAAAATCATATCCTATCTATATTTGGCTTCCCTAGGAAGATTATCACTGACAATGCTATTGCATTTGGATCCAAAAATATGATTGAATTTTGTCGTAAATATCATATTACATTGGGCCATTCTACTGCTTATTACCCACAAGGTAATGGGTTAGCAGAATCCTCAAATAATATTTTGGTGAATATAATCAAAAAGTTTTTGGAAGACAATAAGAAATCATGGCACACAAAGCTAGTACATGCACTTTGGGCTGACAAATTAACACTTAAGAAATCAATTGGAATGTCACCCTACTAGCTAGTTTATGGAACAGATGCAATTTTTCCAACCAGTCTAGGAGTGCCAATCATGAAGCTGATCCAAGAAGTACAGTCTGAATACAATGATATGAAAAGAAGAATCAATCAGACCATACATCTTCATCAAACCAGAGAGGAAGTCTACAACAGAGCACTACACAAGCAAGAAAACATCAAGAAGTTGTTTGATAAAAGGACAAAGGCTAGTGATTTCAACATTGGTGACAAAGTTTTAAAGTGGGATTCTAGGAGAGAAGATAAGGGCAAACATGGAAAATTTGATAACTTATGGCTAGGCCCTTATCTCATTCATTCTATTGTTGGTAACAATGCTTATTTCTTGCAGGAAGTGAATGGAACTGAACTCTTTGGAGGTCCTATCAATGGCAGGACGCTCAAATATTATTTTTCCTAACTGTACCAGGTTGAAGCTTTTTTATTTTCCCTCATTGTAAATTATCATATCTATCATTGCTTTCAAAGTTAGAAAAATAAAAATAGAAAAACAATAAAAATAGAAAAGAGGGCAGAATGAAAACAAGAAAGGTACAACCCCATACCAAAAAAGAGAAAAAAATTATGAAAGTGTGCAAGCTCAAATGCCACTCCTAAAAACATACTTCTAGTTAGTCATACTGCCTAATCATGACTAATTAGTTTTTCAATTTCCTGCTGATAGCTTAGTGAATTAGATCAGCCAAACAACTCAATCTTGGCTTATCAGTAAGGTGGATTAAGATAGAAAAAACAAAGGTCCAAACAAATTCAAAATATGAACCCATGAATTTCAAAAGAAGATTGGCTCTAATTAGATTAAATCTTGAGCCAAAGATGGAAAACAAACTGGTTCTAATATGCCCAAAACTTGAACCAAAAAATAAAGAAAGACAGCTCAAACAAAATTCAGAACAGAGTTGAAGAGATAATGAAGGATGTTGTTGATTTTCAGATCTTAAGCCTTCACTGTTTTATTTTAAATTTTCTGCAAATTTTAGTCTATGTGCGGCTTGTTTTTATGCCATAGATCAACAACAAGTCAGACTGCTTAAATCCTGCCTTGGCTGCTTTTAAATTTCCTGTTTTAGAATTTAGAGAATAAAAGTCTGTCAGACAGTCTAATCCTGACATATAGTAGTTAGGTAGAGAATATATGAACTCAACTGTCTAAACTGAGTTCATGGAGAAATAAGAGTAGACTTAGACTAGTTTCATGTTTTTTCAAAATAATAAAATGATTGATGAAAAGGTTTGCAAGTCCAAATGCACCTACTGAAGAAAAAATGCTAGGAAGTAGGTAGTTGTTTGGGAAATATTTTTTGCTAATGTAACAAGTTCTAATCATTTCTGTTAGCAGTTGATAAAAAAATTATCAAAGTGCAAGGCACTGATCAGCTTCCAGAGAAAATTGTCTGAAGTTCTTGACACCTTCAAGAAGATGCCATCCCCATGTGGAGCCACTCTTATCCACCTATGAAAATTTTTCATATCAAATGGTGGCTAAATATTTTTTAGCCTTCAAGAAACAATTTATGTCCAAATTGTGAGTTCTTAAAGTCTTATGATGATATTTTCCCTTTGATTTAATCTTCACTGTTGTTTCACTATTAATCCTAAAGAATCTTGTTGTTTACCAAGAGAAGAAACTGCTCCTAAAAAGCTCCATTTTCCACCATCTACCTCTTCATTTCACTCCCACAACAATTCCATTTTCACCCATTTTTCCTTCATAAAAATCCTTCTAAAACCCTTCATCTAACCTTCAAAATAATCAAAATCCCCTTAAAACCTTATATCTCTCCTTCATTTGGTTTTAAATTCCCTTCTTTCATCTACCGAAACCCTTACTTGGCCTTAAAAATCCTTGTTTTTGGCTTAAAAACACCCTTTTACACTATAGGTTATTTAGCCCCCGAGGGCTTATTACCTTTAAACCCTTCATTTCATACGACCTAAAGCCCCGAAATCAGGCGCTTAAAGGCTTGAAAACCCTGTCTGAATTCCTTTCCTTTATTTTTCATTTCCCCGACGTTATGGTCTAAATAAATCTGGACCATCGATCTGTATTGATCAACGGCCATCGGGCTCCATCCTTCTGCCCGATCACCCTCCCTTCCTTTTCTCCCGTTCAAAACTCTATGCCCCATCTTTTAATCTCCATCGTCTGATCCCAAAATCATATGATCAGGACGTAACACGATGAACCAAGACTCGTCCACTATGAAACAAAGCGCTGACGCAATTGTTGGTCCCACTACTTCATCCTCCGCACATCTCTTGATCGATCATGCTCAACCCGCGCCGTTCAATTTGCTATCCATCATCCAATGGCTCAGACTTAATATCGCATAAATTTTGGTATCCCTTCCCAGTGCACTACTTCTGCGCGATATGGGCAGTTTTCAAAATACACGTGTCAGAAGCTGTATGGAATCACGTTCAAAAGTGAAAACCGCCTACCCCCCAAACGCTGTGCGAAAACCATTAATGGTTTTTCAAAACCACTCAACCTCAAATTCCTGCCATAATTCAAATTTTCACTTGGTTAGCTATTTTTGCCAGGATTTCATCCTCCACCGGTGCATTTCCTCATCCTCAAGCGCTCAATCACCTCCATTAAACCTCTGAACGTAGTTTTTCCAACGAATCGCAGGGTTTCTTAATGAAGTTTGTGTGTTTTGCAGGGTTTTAATGGTGGTTAATATGTGTTTTTCCACAGTCACAGAAAGGTGACAAAAAGGCTCGGAGTGACGATTATGTGCCTTAAGCCAATAAAGAAAAGGAGCTGTGGGTTTTGAAATCCGAGTTTAAATCATCTGGATCACGATCCAGGGTTTAACATAAACCCTCCAATTGTAGAAAGCCACCTGTATAAACAAAACAAACAAAGTGTATCAGAGTGAAGAAATTAATGCTAAAGGGTGATTAAAGCCTAAACCTGAATATCAGGGTTTTTAATCTACGGGTTAAAAAGGTTAAGACAGTGTTAAAGAATGAAGACCCGAAAACGAAGATCAAGGCTTAATTAAGCCTAAACATAGCTCAAGAATAGATTAAAGTGTTTTAAGGTTAAACAGAGGAAAATATCAGTAAAGATGTCTCCACTGCCACATAAGAGGCCAGAATATCCTCTTCAGCTGCCAAAGTGCCACCTACAGCCTCAATAAATCAAAAGAAGGCATATTTATTGCCCAATCAGAAGATATTTGTTTAAAGATAGCCAGAGTTATTGCCAGCCTACCTGAAAGAGTTTAAAGTCAAAAAAATCTGTCAAGTGGCTTAAAATTAAATAAAAACCAAATAATACATGGAAAATATTAGAAATATTCTCTATTGAGCCTCTCAAAGGAAGAGAAGCATTAACTTGTATTAATTGAACCTAGAGACCTTTTCTTTCATCCCACCTCCTCTTTCTTCTATAAATACTTTTGAAGAGGATGAGATGTTGTTGGTTGTTGGACTTTGATGTAATACTTGCTGCTCGAAAATTTTTGCATGTAAATATTTCTCAGAGGCTTTGAAGCTCTGTTTGTAATCAAAGAAGTTAGGCTGAGAAGAGAAGTTGTTGCTGTACTGAAACATTGGACTTGAAGTATGTAACTAGATTGACATCAATACACAAGCTGATTCATGGGATCCTGGTCTATACCATTGGTGATGTGCCTCTCATTGTACTTGTTTTCCTTATTATGTTTTTCACAAAATTGTTCATTTTTCTCTGATAAAGAACAACAAATATAGAGCTAGGATTTACTCTTTAAAGTACCCTACTCTCATTGATAAGCTTTATCTTTATGTTTTCCTCCTTTGTATATTTAAGAATGATTTAATACAGTCCAAACAGTCAACGAATGTTGGTGAGCCCATGTCTTACTGTCTAAACTTTAAACATTGTTCTTGAATGATATTTTCATTACATACTAAGCAGAGTTAAACTAGAAAAGTTTATGGTTTGCCCTGTCTTCTAGTTCTTTCTCCAAAGGTGGTTTGAAAGTTTCACTAAGAGTATGCTGAAAGCAGGCCTAGATTTTAATGATATCTTACTTGATCTTAAGCTACACTTTGTTTTCTTATATGTTTTCATCCCTTCTGAAAGTATTCATGTGGATTACTGGATCATTTGTCTGATAAGTCAGCTTTAATACAAGCTTGTCCAAAGAAGTCTATGGTTAGCCCTGTCCATTGGCTAGTTTCAAACAGTTACTTAAAAAGGATTTTCTTGTTTGGAAAGTTGATATATCCTTGTTGAAATTATTGGCTTTTTCCACCTTCACAACACTTTTAATGTTCCATTCCATCATTTAATCTAAAAGATCCTTTGTTATAAATTACTTGCCCCATGGACCACTCTTGAAACTGTTTTGCAATTAAAACCTTTTATGACTCCATAGCCCAATGGATTAAGTGTTGTTTCATACCTATCCTATCAACCGAACCTCGTTTTGATTATTCATACATTCACCCCTCTGAAACTCTTTCATTTTTAGGACTTTCCACTCAATTAAAGATCATACCCGACCAACCAAACAAACCAAAAAACCCTTGTTCTTAATAACTAGCCTAATATCATACTAACGGCTTTAAAGATAAATCAATATTTGCACTTATAGAGAGATCCCTCTTTGGATTCAGGAGGGCTAGATCCTAGAATCCCAAAGTGGTTTTTGATGTAGTCTCTGCAGCGTTTAGTCCTGCCACTCTGCTAAATTACAGAGACCTAACATGAGGGACCATTGTCCTTCACACTTATTACATATGGTAGCAAGCATGATTCTTGTTTTTTCTCCCTATGTTTCTATTACTTTTGTCTTTATGAGGAGAATGTGTGGGAGAGAGACACATTGGATGGATGTGTCCTTTGGGAGAGAAGATCTCCATATGTTTTGCAGTACATGTTCTAAGGGGAGCATGGGAGATAATATGGCCACCACAACAAAACATTTGTCTCTTTATGAGGGGGGCCATAGGATTGAATGGATTCCATATGGTGGTGGATTCCAACTCATCATATATGGAATGATTTGGGCCAGCTTGATTTGCAGCGTTGGAGGAGAGATCTTTGGAGATCTAGTCCTCATCTTTCCACTTGAGGGCAACATTATTATAGCCCAAGATCAGCCAACACTCTACACTTATCATAAGAAGAGAGATGGACAGCGTGGGGTAGGCTACCTTGTCTACCATATTCAGATTTTCAACCCACCTACTTTGCATGAGCCAACGGTGGAGGAAAATTTTTAGGAGTTGCCTAGCTGGGGGGTGACTCATTTTTCATTGCTAATAGCTTGGGGATGGAGGATACATATGGGGAAGAGAGTTTCCATTAGATTTCAGATCCCATTCCTCAAAGGTACCTCTAGACATCACTTTGTTATCCTCTTGAGTATTTCACCTTTACATGATGATAACTTGATAGCTGACTTGCACACTTAGGAGGAGCAATGTGGAGATTTGATTGATAAGATAACATATTTTTACTTGGAGGAGTTCATCATACATTGATGCTACAGGGAGAGGAGGAGGAATAACTCAATTCTATCCTTGCATTTTCTTGAGGACAAGCAATCTTTGAGAGGGGAGGACTGTAATGTTCCCAGAATTAGCAAGAAGCTAATTGAAACATTGATTTTTCTTATATCATCTAGGAGGTGAATAAAATGGGTAAGGAGAGCCATGAGTTAGGAATAAAATCCCTCATAGTGTGAAAGGGATCAATAGAGTGGCTTTATTTTTCACCTTCCAGTGTGAAAAGGGGAAAATTCATGACAAAAAGGTCAAGTTTGACCAAGTCAATAGCGCTGCCAAAGAGGGTGTGGATTGCTTGGGAAGACAGTGCAATTTGAATGGGAGGAAGATCATTTGGTGGAGGAAACCCTAATGTGTGGGGTCCAAGGCAAGAAGGTTTTCATTTGCATAAAAGGAGGAAGAGGCAGCCATAGAGGGGCATATTTGAGTATTTTATTTTGGTCTATCTAGACTCTTTGCATTCTCGGCTATTTAGCAGAGTTGCAGTGTTGTATAGCACAAGGAATTCCTGTTTAGGATTCCTTATCCTTCTTGAGAGGACTCTTGAGGGATTTTTCTACATTTCTCCACATTCAAGCTCAGGGCCAAGCCACCTCCTTCAACTACAATGCAGTTTCTGTTTAGAGATGGGTTGTGTTGCAGGGTGTTGCAGTGGAGAGTTCCATCACATCATTTCCGGGGCTTATCTTTCAGAGGAGGGAACTTATATTACTTCGGGAGATTATTTAGGGAGATTTCAGAGCTGATTTTCATATCTTGGCATCAGGCCAAGCATCTCCCATCTACTATAGCATAGTCCCTCTCCTTGACTGCATTATTCCAGTGTGTATCTGCAGTGGGGGTTTGCACCACTATTTTGGAGGGTGAGATCTTTAGTGTTAGGACCAGCCTATCGCTTGGGAGATCTGTTGGAGGAGTTCTATTTCAGATTGTGCATCATATTCATCCATCTCCATTCATTTTTTGAGTTGTAGCTGCTACATTTCAACTCCGACATTTTCTGCAGTTTTGCCATTTTTTATATATTTCAGCCAATCCTTCTAAGGATTGTGGTACTATTGTTTCCAGGGGTTGAGAGATTGCTTCCCCACAATTATTGAGCTATATATTTTCATATCATTGCATTATCATTCAGCATGTTGAAGTGTCTCCTATAAACTACGCTGATATAGCCTTGTGTAAATTTTGTGTAGTAGTGTCCCTCAATTTCTTACACATGTTCTGTTGAGGCTTTCATTATCTAGCTTGAGTGATTGATTCCTCAAAGCATTGTATACATTTTCTACTATAATATCAAAGGGAAGGCTATTTACATTTTATTTTCTCATATCTAATAAAAACAAAGTTGTTATTCCATCTCTTGTTCAAGAATTGTTGCAGACCCTCCATCAGGCACTTTTCCAAGGCAACAAGGTGTGGGAGACCTGTTTAACCCACCTAGAGTGATTTATTTTGAGCCTCCTCTTGGATTTCGGTCTTAGATACATTCATCTAAGGGATCCAGGTCTTGGTTTCAAATCCTATTGCATACATTTCTAGAAAATGCATTTTCCATCCATGTTTTGCTGACAGATCCCATTTTGGGATATTACAATGAAAATGGAGAACAAAGGATCTTGCAGGGTAAGAATAAGGTAACATCAGTTAGAATGGTGGTAATGCAAGAAAAGCGCAGTCGCATAAAAGGGTGTGTGTTATTTTCAATGCATATTTCTAGCGATAAAGGTGAGGATGAGGATGCAGAGGTATTAAGAAAATAACCGATCTTGCAGTAATTTAACGATGTGTTTCCAACGAATATTTCATAGTTTCCTCATAGAAATGTGGAATTTTCTATTGATTTGGTACCAAGGGCAACACTGACATCAAAGTCACCGTACAGGATGAGCACTCTAGAATTAGTAGACTAAAGTTGCGGTTGAAGGAAATGCTTGAAGAGGGATACATTAGGCCAAGTGTGTCACCATGGGGTACACCAGTGTTGTTTGTGAAGAAGAAATATGGTACTCTCATATTATGCATTGATTACAGGTAGTTTCACAAGGTGACCATTAATAACAAGTATTTATTGTCAAGGATTTATGAGTTGTTAGATTAGTTGAAGGGAGCAGTAGTGTTCTCGAAGATTGAATTAAGATAAGGATATCATCAGGTACACATCAAAGAAGAGGACATTTACAAGACAACATTTTAGTCTAGTTATGGGCATTATGAGTTTATTGTAGTTCCATTTGGTTTCACTAATGCTCCATCTACTTTTATGTGGTTGATGAATAGATTTTTGCGCCCTTATCTAGACAAGTTTGTTATTATATTCATTGATGACATCTTGATATATTATAAGAATGAGGAAGAGAATGTCAAAATTTTAGTAGGAGCATTGAGATTTCTAAGAGAACATCAATTTCATTCTAAGCTTAGAAAATGTAGATTCTTTTAGACGTAGGTACATTACTGATCAGGAGATCAAGTCGCTTGTAGAAAAATGCTCAAAAATGAAGTTGCTCAAAATTGGTCCAAACCAGATCGACTGGAAAGAGCTCATCAATAGGATCCCAACGCCGCAAACGGAACTGAAATCTGTTACCGTATGGAGGAGATATTGCATTTTGAAATTGCCCAATAACCTTCAATTTTGAAAGGGAATTTTTTTAATTTTATGTGTTGGGAAATTTTTTATTTTTATTAAGGTTTAATTAATTAATTAAATTATATATTATTAATATTTTATATAGTTTTAATTAATCATATATTGTATTATTTAATATATTTTTTAATTAATTTATTTAAAATAAAAATAAAAATTAAACCTTATTAAAATTAAACTATTATAACACACATATATTAATAAAAATTTGAAATATGAATTATAATTCAAAACCCATATGTTCAAAGTTTAAATGTATCACGTGGGCAATGTTTTGTTAATTGTTACAACCCACTTAACAAAGGTTAAACATGTTATGGAAAACATTTAAAGCTTAACGTATGGTTCAAAGTATAAATGGCATGTTACGTATGGGAACGGAAGTCAAGGGAGTGGGGGCCAGCCCCTTTTCCCACGGAACCAAGCAACCACGACCCAGAGCCAGTAGTTGAACCGGCAGGTTAAATTGCAACAGCCCAGGTCACGTGGAAAGCGGAGTTCAATGGCACGAATTTTTATAATAAAGTCCAACCTTATCCACTCTGCTTTAAACTCTAAGCTTTTAAACTGATTTCTGAACGGTATGGTCACGTGGCCCTTAACTTAAGCCCCCTCTAACTGGCAGAAATAATGGCGGATTCCACCTATTTAGGCGCCAGTCTCCATTTTTTTCGAGCTATCTGGCAGTGCTCCACATTTAGTGGATTTTTTCTAGGTGACACTGGGCAAACTTCAGTTAGCCATAACTTTGGCTAGGAAAGTCCTTTTGGGACGATTTTATTTATTTATTTTGGGGTACTGAAGCATTCTAGAGCTTTTGGGACAGGTTTCAGAGCCATCAGGGCACTCTATCAGTGATTTTGCCAGCGATTTTGGTTATGGAGCCACTAGGGCATAATGAAAGATCAATTGTGTTGGACTATACTCATCCATTGGAGGTGAATGAATAGTCAATTTATACTGATTTCAGTCTTCTGTTTCTGAATATGCAGCTAATTTTTCCTTTTGAGGCTTTCTACAAGTGTATTTTTTAATTTGAGCATTAATGACAAAGGGAAAAGCCTAATTAGAGGCTTTTGGACCCAGCAGAGGTAGCCCAAGAGAGGGTTGAACTGCTTAAACAAATGCTTACTGTTATGCTGTGCATTTTTGTTGTTATATTTCAGTTTCTACTACATTAAATAGTAACTTTTCATAAGTACACTTTCCCAATCAGACTTATACAGTGAACACAACTCCTCAGTTTCACTTCAAACTACATTACTTCATTTGCAGAATACTTGAACTTGCTTATTCACACATAAAATTTTGATTAATGAATACTTTGCACATAAACAAATACTTTGATTGATCGGATCTATTTCAGTGTTTACATTTTATTTCTTTAGGGAGAGCCAGTTTGTGGGCCAGAAGCTTCTAGTTTCATCCTTTCTAGTAAAGGTGAAATAACCAGTAAAAGCCCCCTACAGTCAATATATGTATAAGAAATACTTTGTTCTCACAATTTTAGATCAATTACGTGGGACGTGTTGTTTCCAAGGAAGCTATAGTAGTACATCCGAAAAAGATAAGAGCTATCATGGAGTGGGAAGCTCATAGGAATGTGGATGAGGTAAGGTCCTTTATAGGGTTGGCAGGTTATTACAGGAGGTTCATCAGGAACTTCTCACTGATTTCTTACCCTATTACATTGCTGCAAAGGAAAGGTCAGAAATTTGAATGGATAGAGGAATGCGCAACAAGCTTTAAGCAATTAAAGCAGTCATTGACAAATGTTCCAGTTCTCAAGATTGAAGGTCCAGACAAAGAGTTTTTGGTATGTACATGTTCTTGTAAAAGAGGACTTGATGGATTCCTTATGCAAGAAGGATGGGTGGTATGCTATAAATTAAGGAAATTGAATGAGCACGGGTAGAATTATCTGACACATGATCTTGAGTTGGTAGAAATCATCTATGCATTGAAGATGTGGAACCACTATATTCTTGGTAGGAGGTTTGTATTGATGAGAGATCATAGTGGAATGAGGTATCTATTTGACCAACCAAATATAAATGCCAGGAAAGAAATATGGGTGGCCATTATTAGTGAAATGGACTTTGAGATATGGTAAATTAAGGGTAAGGAGAATAGGGTTAAAAATTCTCTTAGTGGGAGAGTACATGTGAATCACATAGAAACTATAAGCTCTTATGGGACAAATCTACAATATTGGATATTATAGGAAAGACAACAGGATAACAGGTATAGAGAGCTTTGGCACAAGTTATATTAGGGTACAGGTGATGAGGATGTGCAATATCATCTTACAACAGATGGTTTGATCGTATTTAGGGACATGATATATATTTCGAATGACAGTGAGCTAAAGAATAATATCTTGTGAGAGTTTCATGAAAACCTGTCTTTAGGTCACCAAGGATACTAGAGAACATTGAGAGTAGTGAATAAGTTTTATTATTGGCTGAATATGAAGAAGGAAGTGGCAAAATTTGTGGCTAGCTGCTTGGATTTTCAATAGGTAAAAGCATAATGTAAGCATCCAAGTGGACTACTACAACCGATTCTAATTCTAGAGTGGAAGTGGGAGGTAATTTCCATGGATTTCATCAGAATTTTTCCGATGACATCTAGACAACATGATTCTATCATGGTTGTGGTAGACAGGTTGACAAAGGTATCACATTTCATTCTAGTGAAGTCTACTTATTCAGCTAATGATGTAGCACATATCTTCATCAAATATGTAGTGAGGCTACATGGTGCTCCAAGGAAAATTATGTCAGACAAGGATCCTAAGTTCACTTCAAAGTTTTGGAAGGAATTGTATGCAGGTTTGCGGACAAAGTTGGCCTTCATCATAGCTTATCATCTGCAGATAGTTGGACAGGCAGAGAGGGTTAATAGGATATTGAAGTACATGTTGAGGATGTATGTAATTCATTGGCAAAGGAGATGGGAGGACTACCTTCCGTTGGTTGAGTTTGTTTATACTAATGGTTATCAGGAATCATCGAGAATGAGTATGTTTGAGGCACTCTATAGGCAGAGTTGTAATACTCCCATCATTTGGAGCGATCCATTGAACAAGGTGTTGATAAGACCACATACGTTGGAAGAAATGGAACAGGAAATGAAGCTAATCAAGAAGAATCTAAAGGAAACATAGGACATAGACAAAAGTTATGTATATCAGAACAATATTTTTAAGGAGTTTAATTATGCATCAAGCCCAAGAAGGGCTCCTTGAGGATTGGATCATGTGCCAAGTTGGCACCTCAGTTTTGTGGACATTTCAAGATTCTTGAAAGGATTGGACCCATACGCTATCGACTTGCACTACCTACAATAGTGAAAGTCCAACATGTTTTCCATGTTTCATTGCTTAAGAAGTATGTCAAATATGTTGGTCATGTGTTTGAATGGTATGTATTGTATGTGGATCTAGAAGGCGAATTCTAGTTGTAACCTCAATGTATTTTGCAGAGAAAGATTCTCATGCTCCAGAACTGAGCAAGTTACTCTGCAGTGGAAGCACTTTGGGCCCGATGAAGCTACATGGGAGATGGTGGATAAAATACGGTCTATGGATCCTTATCTATTCGTTTCTTGAGCGATTGTTTTTGGCATATGTTTAGGTGTGATGTTTTGGTATATGTATATATGAATATGGATGTAGATACAACCATGAGTTGTGTTATAAAGCTCCAATAAGTGGTATGGTTGTAATGTTGGTATGGTTTCCATGTTGGTGTCTCTTTTTAGCAGGTTGTTCATTGTAAATATTGCATCGAGCTAAGTTATACAACTCCATGGGAATTATGTTTGTTTTCAGCAGTCATGCTGGTTTTTGGTGTCATTGAACATTGAGGATGGTGTTCCCCTAAGGGGGAGGGGTTTGTAATAGCCCCGGGTTAAAAGCATCATGTAATAAAGTTAATAAAGGAAAAATAATAATCAAGGTCATGTGACACGTATTTCAAGATGAATGTTGTGAAAAAAATCCTAGTGTGGGTGTTCATTTGGTTTATTATGGGTAATAACCATCATGGAAAATGGATTTGGAAAGGCATAAGGAATTTATTGGCATTTTATTTATGAAAATAATGGAAAATAGGAAAAGGAAGGTGAAATGTCACAGTTTTCATGTGAGGAGAAAAATGAAGTAAAATAATGGAAAATTGAATGAATTAGAGTTCTCATTGATAAAAAATATTCTGAGGATCAGTTTGTAGTTTTTTTTCAATTCATTTTTGGAATTCTCTCTCTCTCTCTCAATATTGGACACTTGGATCATTCTTGTAGCACTCTAGCAATGGATCAAGAAAAACAGAGAAATAGAAAATAGGGCAAACAGAAGCAAAGATAAATAAAGGAAGAGAAGAAACAAGAAACTATAGTGGGATTACTTGTAGGTATTGATTTGCATGTGTGATTTCCTTGCTATATTTGGCATGCATGATACATGCATATGTGTATTTAGCTCTCTTGCTTTCATTGGCATGGGTTTTGTGAGGTGTGACAATGATTTTTGGTCTTACCTTGTCATTTTATGATAGCGATGGTGTGATGGGTTCTCTTTTACTCGGTTAAGATGGATAGTAAGATGGTTTCAAAACTGAGTGAGGTGGTGTCTGAATGTAATATTTCCAAATGGGAAAAGTAGGAATATAGTGAAAAATGTTGGAACAATAGTGTAAATCATCACTTAAAAGCAAGAGGCCAATATGGAGACCTTTCATATGTTATAACAACAGCAAAATATGCATGATAAATGGGCCATAAGATGCACAACAAGAAATTACAAGCCTTCAATGGACAAATTCCCTCAATAAGAGGTGATGCTACTATATATAAAAGTAGGAAGACCCTTACATTGCAGTTTTAAAATCTCTTCTACAAAAAATAATTATACATCAGATCTAGGGCTGATATGTGCCTCAAAAGATATATCTATTACAGATCTAAGCACTATACAACCTCCTTTGAAGAACCCCTTAAGGGTTTTCAAAAAAACACCATGTACAATATGGGGATCTAGGCCCTAAGGCTGAAGATTCACTATAAAATACAGCTCTAGAAAGTGTGGTTGATCTGCTATGATTAATACAATAGACTCCTCCAATAGATCCTCTATGTGAAAGGCAGATCCCCTTCACTAGAAAACCTGTTGGGTTTGTGTTATATTCTTTCCACGACTAATCACGTGCGGGGGGGCGGTAGCTCCCCATGTCAGGGTCCGAGGTAGCACCCCAGAAAAAAATTTTGGTCCTTATTTTCCGGTGGGTGGATCCGCCCATGGTTTTGTGCATGGGTTTACACATGGTTTTGGGGTATGATGGTTTTCAGCCCCTGGTATTTTGTAGATCCGGTCAAGGGAACTACGGTTATGTTCTAATCTAGGGTTAATGGATTGGGGTTTATGTATGCTTCGGTATGTATATATATGTGTTGTAACACTAAAATTTTTATAATGAAAAATCAAGCTGGTCATCCCAATTTGGGATCCAGGGGAAAATATCAATGTTTATCTGTTTTATGTTTTATCCTCTTACTACTGTTTATTTTTTGTTTTTAAGATTCGTTTGCAGATAATTTATGTACAGGGTTAAAACCTACATCTGGTATCAGAACAATTTCGACTTCAAGGGGACATCTTTGCTGCTGAGGGGTTTTTTGCTCGGGCCTGAGGTAGACCCTATTCAGTGGGAGATTTGCGGGATCGATTCTTGCGGTGACAGAAGATGGCGAGCGGCAGGAAGATAGAGATTGAGAAATTTAATCGTCAGAGTTTTGAGTTGTAGAAGATCAAGATGGAGGATCTAGTGGTGGATAAATATCAGTGGATCACGGTAGATCTGGGTACTAAACCAACGGAAATGTCAGATGAAGACTGAAAGAATTTGGATCGAAAGGCAAAGAGCACAATACGATTGTGTGTCTCAGATTCAGTATTGTTGAATGTATCTGGGGAAGCTACGGCAAAAAACTTGTGGGAAAAGCTAGGGACTTTGTACCAATCTAAGTCTCTAGTGAATAGATTGTTCCTGCGGAAAAATCATTATAACCTCAGGATGAAGGATGGAGACTCGGTGATAGAGAATTTGAACGCCTTTAATACTGTGGTAAGCCAGTTGTCATCTGTTGATATGAAAATATTAGATGAAGATAAGTGCATCAGTTTGTTGTGTTCTCTACCAGACTCGTGGGATAGTCTGGTTATTGCAATAGGTAGTAATACAACTACCTTGAATTTTTATGACATCGTCTCAGCCTTGCTGTCGGAGGAAATGAGATGGAGAAATATGGAGGGTCAGAATGGAGATGCCTTATCTATATGAGGAAGGTCCCAGAACAGAAACAAGAATAAGGCTTCAAGTGGGAGATCTAAATCTAGATGGAGATGTAAATCTCCTGGAAAGTTTTTAAAGGTGTGCTGGAAATGCAAAAAGGAAGGGCACTACAAAAAGGACTGCAGATCTAAAGCTCCTGAGAAAGGAAAGGGATCTGATGATGCTCCTTCTGTAGATGCAAAAACCACCTCGGATGAAGGTGGGGATGTGTATTTGGCTTCTTCTTCAAATACAAATGTAGATCATCAGTCATGGTTGATTGACTCGGGTGCATCCTTTCACTTCACTCCCCATAGGGAGTGGTTTTGCGAGTATGAGAAATATGATGGCGGTGATGTCTTCTTAGGTGATGATAGGAAGGCTAGAATCGTCAGACATGGAAAATTCAAGCTGAAGCTGCAAGGTGGAAGGATTAGAACACTTCCTGGTGTTTTGCACATTCCTGCATTGGCCAGAAATCTGATTTCTGTAAGCAAGATGGATGATGCATGTGTAAAAATAGTGTTTGAGAAAGATACCTATAAGATGGTTCGGGGAGCACTGGTATTAATGCAGGGAGTTCAGATTAGAACTCTGTACAAGATTCAGGGTAGCACTGTTATTGTTGGGTGCAACAGTTCTGTGGTTCCCGAAAGTGGAGCGGAAAGCCTAGCAGTCTCTAGAGAAAAGACCATGCTATGGCATCAAAGGCTTAGACATATTGGAGAGAAGGGCCTTCAGATACTGCATGGAAATGGTATCGTAGAAGGTATGTCTAATAGCTCTCTAGATTTAAATTTCTGTGAACATTGTGTATATGGGAAGCAGAATCGGGTGAGTTTTCCTTCTGGTGCTAAGAGGGCGAACAAGATATTAGAGCTTGTGCACAATGAGGTGTTTGGACCTGTGTCGGTTCCATCACTGGGCAAGTTTGTGTACCATGTTTCATTCATAGATTACTTCTCAAGGAATACATGGATATATTTCTTGAGGAATAAATATGAAGTCTTTGACAGATTTAAATAATTTAAGGCTCTGGTGGAAAACCAGATAGAGAAGAAGATAAAGGTGTTGAGGACAGATAATGGTGGGGAGTTTTACAAGAAGGAATTTGAAGAGTTCTTTAAGAATTGTGGTATAGCATGGCAGAAGACTAATCCATACACACATCAGAAAAATAGAGTTACAGAAAGAATGAACAGAACGTTGATGGAAAAGGCAAGAAGCATGCTCAGTGGTACCGAGTTAGGACAAGAATTCTAGGTAGAGGCAGTGGAGACTGCATGTTACTTGGTTAACAGATCACCTTCATCAGCATTGGAGGATAAGACTCCACATGAGGTATGGACTGGTAATAAACCCTCTCTTTCACATCTGAGGGTATTTGGATGTGATGCATATTTACATGTTCCAAAGGAGAAAAGGAGCAAGTTGGATAATAAATATGAACGGTGCATCTTTATTGGGTTTAAGGATGGTTTAAAGGGTTACAAGCTTTGGAACCTAGAAACAAGGAAGGTTGTGTACAATCGAGATGTGGTGTTTAGAGAGGTGAAATATGTTGTTAAACATGAAGTCCTACCAAAGGAACCTGGGAAGATAGAGTTTGAGCTAAAGGAGGATGACAGACTCTACAATAGAAGAAGAATCAAAAGAGGAATAGCCACAAACTCGAGTTGTGAGAAGATCAGCTCGGGAAAGAAGACAACTGGAAAGGTATAGTCCATCTACTTTCTGTTCAAATTTTGCTTTAACTATAACTGATGATGATCCCAGAACTATCAGGCAGGCAGTAGATTCAGAGGATGGAAAACTCTGGAAGGAGGCCATGGTTGATGAAATGGAATCCTTGTATAAAAATGAGGCATGGGATCTGGTGCAGTTGATGGCTAGAAGGAAGCCCATCAGGAGAAAATGGGTGTTTAAGAAGAAGATGAATGTAGAAGGCAAGGTGGAGAAATACAAAGCTCGGTTGGTAGCAAAAGGTTATTCCTAGGTGTCGGGAATTGATTTTGGTGATATTTTTCTTCCTGTTGCCAAAGTGACTTCTATTAGATTACTTTTATTTGTTACTGCTGCATTTGATTTTGAGGCAGAACAAATGGATGTGAAGAAAATATTTCTTCACGGGGATCTGGAAGAGGAGATCTACATGAAACAACCTCAAGGCTTTATGGTGAAGGGGAAGAAAGAACTAGTATGTAGGTTAAAGAAGTCTTTGTATGGGTTAAAAAAGTCACCAAGGATGTGGTATTAGAAATTTGATACCTACATATGGGGACTTGGCTTCACCAGAAGTAAGGAGGATCATTGTGTTTATTTTAAATTAATTGGTGATCGTGTTATTTATTTGTTCTTATATGTGGATGATATGTTGTTTATTAGAAATGACAAAGAAATTATCCAAGATTTGAAGACCCAACTGTTCTCCAAATTCAACATGAAGGATATTGGTGTTACAAACTATATTTTGGGAATGGAAATTAAGAGAGATCGGGCAAAGAGGAAGCTCTGGTTAAACTAGAGGAAGTATTTCGAGACTATATTGCAGAGGTTCAATATGCAGGATAGTAAACCGGTGAATGTTCCGATTCCTGTAGGTACAAAGCTATCTGCTGAACAGTTTCCCAAGACACAAGAAGAAGAGGAGGATATGTCCCGTGTTCCATATGCAAGTGCAATGGGTAGCCTGATGTATGCAATGGTATGTACTAGACTAGACATTACACGTGCAGTGGGAGTATTGAGTAGGTTTATGTCAAACCCAAGGAAGGAGAATTTGACAGTAGTGAAGCGGGTTTTCAGATATTTGCGTGGCACTAGTGATTATGGCTTGTGCTACCAGGGAAGACCAGGATTGGAAAGAGTGTTGGACATTCGTGGTTTTGTTGATGCAGACTGAGCTGCAGATCTAGACCAAATAAGATCTACAAGCGAGTATGTGTTTAGCCTATTTGGAGGTGCAGATAGTTGGATGAGTAAAAGAAAGTTTGTAGTGGCTCCTTCAACTACAAAGGTAGAATACCTGGCAGCCACTCATGCAAGCAAGGAAGCATTTTGGTTGCAGAGATTGTGTTCAAGTATGGGGTTGGTGCAGCAAGCTATAAGGATAGACTGTGATAGCCAAAGTGCAATTTTCTTAGCTAAGAACCATGCTTATCATTCAATGACAAAGCACGTTGATGTTCAATATCACTTTGTGAGATATATGGTTGAAGCTAAAAGGGTGTTGATGGTAAAGGTGGACAATTTGAAGAATGTTGCAGATGCATTGAAAAAGTCTGTGAGCACTCAGAAGTTCTCTTGGTGTAGAGAAACAATGGGTGTTGCAAAGCTGGGATAAAGACTCATCTCTCTTGTGGCCCCCTGCGGAAAGAAAACAACAAGTGGGAGAATGTTGGGTATGTGCTATATTATTTCCACGACTAATCACGCATGGTGGGGGTTAGAGGGGGGCCGGTAGCCCACCTTGTCGGGGTCCGGGGCAGAACCCAGAAATTTTTTTTGGTCCTTATTTTCCGGTGGGCGGATCCATCCATGGTTTTGTGCATGGGTTTGCACATGGTTCTGGGGTACGATGGTTTTCAGCCCCTGGTATTTTGTAGATCTGGTCAAGGGAACTATGGTTATGTTCTAATCGAGGGTTAATGGATTGGGGTTTATGTATGCTTCGGCATGTATATATATGTGTTGTAACACTAAAAGGTTTATAATGAAAAATAAAGTTGGTCGTCCCGATTTGGGATCCAGGGGAAAATCTCTGTGTTTATCTGTTTTATGTTTTATGCTCTTGCTACTGTTTATTTTCTGTTTTTAAGATTCGTTTGCAGATAAATTCTATACAGGTTTAAAACCTACAAAACCAACTCTCCAAATGGTGTGCCAATCCACCTTGCAACTCCTCCTATAGAAATAATGCAAATCTAGAAGAAAACTATGTTGTAGGGATAAATAAATAGTTGGACTGATGTGAAGATCTAAAAATATACCCAAGGGCCTTCCTTACTATCCTCCCAATGGAAAGGAAGCCTCCTCCATTGAAAATGAGCAATGAAATGACCCAGATCTAGTCTCCACTTGCTGCAACCTACAAAACAACAAAACCCTCAATAGGATCTACGCTGTAAAAGAAATATGAAGCTTGGCCTTAAGCCTGATAATGGAAAATGTAGTACAAGACTCCTCCAAGGAAGAGGTGGGATTCCCGATTAGGAACACCTAGTACTAAACAACACTCAATCTCAGCTAAACAACAAGAGAAAGATATATGTCTAAATAGACCATATATTCAGAAATATCATATACGTCAACATAATGAACAATGGCTGCCATCCTCTTCCTTAAATTAGATATGAGCTTGCAAACCCTAAGCCCCATCCAATAATAGCACTACTTCCACACAAAGCATCTCCATCTAAAACTACGTTGTCTCTCATTGATGACCACTCCTCCATGGCAGCGTTGTTGATTTGGTCAAGGTTGACCCATTCAAGGTGTTCCATCTCCTTTTCACACCAAAGGGTGCTCAATTAAGCTGCCAAGATTTATCTCCTTCACATTTGGAATTGATTTATTCATTATTAAGGAGAATTATGTACCTCGATTTTCCTCCTATTCATTAAACAAAGCCGCAAAACAACATTGAATATTCCAACTAGATCATGGCTAATTGGGAATATTATAGTCCTCCCTTCCCAAATGTTGCTTGTCCTCAAGAAACTGACAAGGTGAGTGTTGGAAATCTTCATCGTTGGTGACACCAACATGTGATAAGCTCCCCTCATAAACTAAGTGTCTACCAATCCATCCCTCCATGAATTTCTCCTCCAAAGTTCTCATGAGATGCAAATAATCCATCCCATAAGGAGACAATAGTTCAAATGAAACAAACATGGTTTGCCCAATGTTCTCCCTAAAACATGTAGCATAATGAGCATGGAGAATCTCTATCCCATAGGGCACGTACATTCCTCCCATCCTCCCTCCAAACATTCCCATAAAAAGTATAAGCACATCATCAATGTATGGGATCAAAATTAAGTACATACAAACAAAAATTTGTGCAAATGGAGTTGGGTCATAGTCCCACATGTGGAACCAACACAGTAATTCTCCTGATTGCCTTAGATAATGATATGGTAAGTGGTTTCCCCACCACTTAATTGTTTTCCATGTCTTCTCACAATGGATGAAAGTGTGAGATATGTTTGGTGCTTTTGGAGTGCACCCACAATGATACAAAATCTCCCTTTTTCCTCCAAGGGAGTGGCCATGTTCAGAAATGTTTGTGGCCCAAATTTGGCCATGAATTTTATATGTAATAATGCTCCTTATTGGATATATGGCCTACATATACATGGTAAAATAATGCAAATGATCATCGAATGAAACATTAGGTACATAAGCATGTTTTTTACCAAAATTCCTCCTCATACAAATGGAGTGGTTCATAGATATATCTCCTCTCATTCCAAAAAAGGAAAGAGGTAGTTGAAATAAATCCTTCATAGAGCCATGTATCTCTTCTAACTCCACATGGTTAATTCATCTTTGAAAATGATGATATAGTTCCTCTTGAAAGCCTTCCCAAGTGTAGATTTCGATGATAGTGTTGTAGGCCTTCATGGAATAAGTATGGCTAAAAAGGAACTCTTCATAAGCTTTTTGTAGAAACTTCTCCTTAAGCTTGGAGGCTATAGATAAGAATATCCTACCATGATAATAGATGAATCATTCTTGGAATGAATATCCCTCTTCATGTAGCTGGTCATCAAGTATCATGCATGTAAAAAGATCCTTGGAATAATCCACCAACAGTTGGGATTTCCAATATGGATCAATCTTTCATAGTGACAGCACTGATGATCTATCACAAAGAATGTCTGTCGTATGGTTGTTCTCCTCCTTGAAATCTCCCATGCCAAAGGTATATATTGGAAGGTCATTCCTTCCATGCTTCTCCTCCCACATAGCAGAATCTGAAATGAGAGTGGGTAATGATGATGTTGGGAGGATGCCTCCCTCTTCCTTGCGTCTACCCAAGACTCCCAACGTTGTATCATGGTATTCTAATGCTCCCATCCCCCCTAGATATATGCTTGGAGCATCATGTTTTGAGATATCTCTCACCAAATCTGAATCAAGTGGCCTCCCAGGGGTTTGCCACTAAATAATAATGTCCCATGTAGCAATCTCATAAGCATAATAGATGGGACTATTAGGTCCTTGCTTCCAATATGAAAATCCATATATGTTTTCTGTGTGGAAGTGGTATGTGAGGGATATGTGTGCATGCCTTTAATCATTTGAGATTTTCCACTCTTTCTATCCACCCATTCCATTTGCAAATTCTCCCAATCAGTGGTGAGTTTCCCCAAAGTAATCAACCATTGCACACCCAATATCACATTGGTGTCAAGTATGTCAACCAAAAAGAAGTGATCAATAAATATATAATTTCCCATGGTGACTAATAAGGATGGAACATAATGCATGCATTTCATAGTTCTATCTCTTGGGACCAAAACAAAAAATCCCTCAAAAGCATTTGTGGGTATTGCCCTTCTATGCACTAGTTGGGAATCAATAAAATTGTGGGTAGCCCCACTATCAACCAAAACAAAAACCCTTTGATTCAAGATGGAACCTTGAACTCTTAATGTCAAGCACTTAGGTACTCCTCTCAATGATGCAAGAGCCCCTCCAATTGGAGAAAATTCCCCATTCCCATCTCCTGATGGTGTTGGTTCATCTCTTGCAGTGTCAGTGTTGTGACCTCTTCTTGGTTCATCTTCTTCCTCCTCCTCATCATTTGAGAAGACCTCTGTTGGAACAGGGTCTCCTACGAGCTACGAAACTGGTCCAATTTTGTATTTTTTTATTATATTTAGTCTAGCGTAGGGGTTTTGGGGTGGGTCAAAGCATCAAAAGCATTGTAATGGGTCAAAGGGTAAACCTGGGGTCCAAAAACCATGGTTTGCGGAGCATGGGAAATTTAAGCTAAATTGTTATAAATAGAGGAACATTTTGAATTGTAAAGTAAGAAAAGGAAGAGCTATTGATGCGAATTGGGTTTTGAATTTCTGTCTTATGTTTGGGTTTTTGGGAAGGATTCCTGCTGGCTGTGTGCATGGAGATCTAGAGTCTTGCTATGTGCAGACCCTGCTGCTGTGTGCGCAGGCTGGGACAGGTATTGTAAGAGGGAGTTGATGAATTGATGAATACAAAAGGCTATTTGAGAACTGAATCTATGTGTACTGTTTATGCGAATCATTGGTAATTTTTGTCTTATGCGTATTCTCTATTTGGTTGCGAAATTTTTGTGTGAGTGTTTTACTACATCTAGATCTGTTTTGTTCTATTTTATGCAATATTGAGCTACTGTCTTGAAAGTATATGATTATTGAGCACCATAGTATAATAAACCTTGCACACGTGGATGCGAAAAGAGACCTATAAGTCCTTCTCGGGAAGATCTGGACATCTCGAGGCAAGACGCAGCTCTGCTTTCCTTATCTATCCTTTCTCAGGGTGCGAAAACCTGGTTCCAGCACCCACCCATATTACTTCGGGTGAGATTTTGACCTCCGCACGTAGGTCACTGCCGAAAGGGCCAGTAGTATAGGGGTTTGTTGGCAAACCTTGATCTCCAAACCTCGGTCAGGACCCCTCAAGCCAACAAATGGTTCTATTGCCAGGACCTGGAGCATTTTGAGGAAGGGATCGGGTAATGAAAAGAGAGTATTGGAAGCCTAACAAAGGAGAAGAGTAGGTATGAGTGAATGATCTCCATTCTGGTCTAAAGTACAACGCGGAGTGGTAAGTACTATCAAGAAGGGGATAAATCTAGCCATAGCCTGCTGAAAGAAACAGCTGCGCAGAGCCCACCAGAACCATGTAAGAATACAACCTCACCCAAAACCCCTCCAGAAGGATACATGACAATGCACTTGAAATTACCTACCTTTAAAGGTGTGGGCGATGAGGACATGGACCAAATTTGGTTTGTTGCAGACTCAGTATGGACTGCACAAGGTGTGGTGAGCGATACTGTGAAAAGGGCGCAGCTGCCCCTAGCATTTGAGGAAAGAGCATTGGATTGGTACATGTGGTACATCTCTCAGAAAGAGAGTGAATCTATTCAAGATATTAAGGACGCTCTGAAGCAAAAATTCTGAAAGCCAAAATCTTATTTTCAGTTGGTAGAAGAAGTGAAGGATTTCAAGCAAGGTCTGTCTGAGTCTGTATGCGAGGCTGATCAGTGATTGAAGAAAGCAATCAGAGAGGGAGGATTTAAGTATGATGACTGATAGCATACCGAATGGTTCATCACTATGTTGTTACATCACTTACATATACCTATGGGCCACCAAACCTTCGAATCATAGGAAAAAGCTTTGGAAGCCACCATGAAACTAGAAGCCGCGCCTAGAGAAGAAACTTTGGGAGGAGTGCCACAAATTTAGGAGCAGCTCGGAGCTATGCACACAGAGATCCAGAACCTATGGAAGGAACGGGGAAAAGGAGATAGTGCAAACCTATGGTGCATACAATGTCAGGCGTCTGGACATATGAAGGATCAATGCCCACTATTGGTAGATTACATGCAGGCAGGGGGCCCTAGTACGCTACGTCCAGGCTCAAGCGGGTCTCCGTTATGGTGTGATGACTGCCGGGTAGCCAGACTACATGACACAGCCCAGTGCCCTCGACTAAGTACAGGCAAACTGAAGCAACAGTGGTGTAGATTCTGCCGGTCAATAGGACATGATGAGCAAAAATGTCGCACCTACGAACTAGTGATAGATCGAGGAAGCTTGTAGAGAGTACAATCAGACCCTGCGTCACCTAGATCCTCCGCGATCTTCGGTGGCTCCCCAACAAGGGGCAGGGGAGGTCAGGGGGGAAGAGAAGGACGGGGACGGGGACAGCTAATCTGTTATAACTGCGGGGAGGTCGGACACTTTGTAATGGACTGTGCAAACCCTACCAGGAAATCCTGTAAATATTGCCAGCAGCTGGACCATGAGATTGAGGACTGCCCAATCTTGATAACAAAAATGCGAGAGAAATAGCCAACACCAATGAAGAATGTACAAAGATTTAAGGCCGAACTACGAGGCAGAAATTCAAGTACACCACGCAGTAGGATGGCCATGAAGGAGGGTGCATGGGGTCCTCCGAGTCAATAGGCATCTAACAACCCAGAAGGATTGGACCCCAAATTAGGACAAGAAACAATCCACCAGGACAGTACTAAGACAATAAACTCTACTCTACGGACTATGCAGGCACCTGCCCACCTAGGAGTGGATGACGAGGTGAGGCCCTTCTTGCAAGTGTGTATAAAGCTATTACGCCACCCACGGGCTGAATAAAACCCTCAGGCAGTAATCGATAGTTGTGCAGGGAAACCCCCCCTATCTCTAGAAGTTCGGGACATACACAAGATAGGCAGATATGGGAAACGTACTGGTAGGGAGATGAGATTAACTGCCCAGATCGGTAATTATGAAATGGAGCAGGTTGTCTTAGACTTGGGGTCAGATGTAAACGTGCTACCTAAGAAAACTTGGCAGTGAATTAGAGAACCCAAATTGGAGTGGTCCAATATCCAACTGCGTATGGCCAATCAGCAGAAGATTATACCTCTAGGAAGACTATCAAAACTCATGGTAGATATCGCTGGGGTTAGGGCCCAGGCTGATTTCGAATTAATTCAGATTGTAGCAGATGCAGACTCGTACCCTATGCTCTTAGGACTCAACTGGGCCATAGATATGGTGGTATTGTCAACCTCAGGAAAAGAAGGATGGTATTTGAGAATAACGGAACAAGGGTGATAGTACCATTAGATCCTATGGAGGGAGAATGATACAAAGAGCCAATATGCGGTAACAAAGGGGTAGATCACATTTACAAGTTGACTGCGCAAAATGAGGATTGGATAAATCCCACGACAGAAGGGGTACTCTGCTGGAAATCAGACAGCGAGTAGTTCTCTGACTCTAATGAGGAGATGGAGAATTCGGAAAACCAATTGCATGATGTCTCAACACCATGATGTCCTTGGGTCGCGAGGGACCTCTGATTCATTTCTTCAGAGGTAAGAGATCTACCCCATTTTGATGAGTCTGGTAGCATCCAAGAATTCCTGAGAACAATGGAAGCTACAGTTCCAAGAGAACGATGGCTCTGGGCCCTTAATCTAGCTATGCGTGGGACGCCTGCGCGATGGTGGGACACCCACAAGAAAGCATTCTAGGACTAGGAGACATGTCGAGATATGATGATCCTATGGTTCACACCTCGGGTTGACATATGCACCAAGATGTTCCTCGAACCTGGAGATCCCCGTGCGCATCTGCTCACCTGGATGGACAAATGTTCCGATCGGACTACATAAGAGTGGGTTCATCTATTTATTCATGCTTTGGGCCCTATCCCCGTCGCATGGTATTTAGATGTGGAGCTACATCAGTGCACCCACCATTGGGAAATACTAAAATATGACTTTATAGGAACGTTTGGACTAATTGGGGGGACGGAGGTGCTCAACGAAGCTCTGCAGGACATCGATGTTTTTGTATTTAATGACTCACACCATCACGCCGCATCAGAGGTCCTTATTTGGGAAGCACAAATGCAAGACATAGTCAACTGCCGAAGCTTGGAGATAGAAGAAGAGGAAAACAATCCTCGAAACGTCTCTATCCCAGAATCCGAGGGGGAACGCACCGTCATTGGACCTCCGCTGAAGAATATTGATGTGACTCAACCTCTCAAGCTACGTGAAGTTAATATCGGGATGGAAGAACATCCTAAGTTGGCTAAAATTGAGGGCTATTGGGACGAAGGAACCATCGTAAAAATTGCAGAGCTACTTACGGAATATCAGGAATTATTTCTGATGAAGTTTTTCGAGCTCAAGGGTATCACGGGGGACCTAGGTGTTATGCACATCACTCTGAAACTAGAGGCATGCCCCGTAAAGTAGTGACCTTACCGTCTGAACCCTAAATCTAAGCAAAAGGTCAAAGAAGAACTGGACAAGATGCTTGCTACAGGTATCATTGAATTAGTGGAACAGTCGGATTGGGTAAGTTCGATGGTTATCCAGGAGAAGAAAACAAAGGGGGAGATATGCATCTGCGTAGACCTGCACAAGTTAAATGATGCCTGTGTCCATGACCCCTTCCATACACCCTTATTAGATGAAATCCTTGATAGCGTGGGCGTGCAGGAAGCCTATTCATTCACCGATGGGTTCTCAAGGTACCATCAGACCTGAATTGCACCTAAAGATCGTAGTAAGACTAAATTTGCAATAGAATGGGGTTCCTTTCAGTATACAGTCATGCCCTTTGGTCTCACGAACGCACCCGCTATCTTATATAGGGTAGTAGTTGCTATATTCAAGGAGTTTATCCATAAGTTCCTGGAGGTTTATTTCGATGACTGGACGGTATTTGGCTTGGTAAAGGAGCATGTCTCTAACCTGCGATTAATTTTGGATGCATGTAGAAAGCACCAGATTTCCTTGAATATCAAGAAGTGTATCTTCTACGTGCCCTTCAGAATCCTGCTCGGGCACATAGTTTGTCGGCAAGCGCTGATGGTTGATCTTGTGAAGGTAGCTGTAATTATAAACCTGGCAGTCCCAACAAAAAAGAAACAACTGTGTTCTATTCTCAGACACACGGGCTATTACAGGAAATTCAATCAGGGGTATGCACTTATTAGAACACCCATGGAAAAACTACTTAGGAAGGATGTTTCATTTTTTTGGAATGATGAATGTCAGAAGAGTTTTGAGCTACTCAAGGAGAAGATGATCTCTGCGCCCATACTAATATTTCCTGATTGGTAAGAGAAATTTCATGTACATGTTGATGCATCAGGCATCACCTTGGGTGTTGTCCTAACTCAACTTGGAGAGGGAGATATTGATCACCCGGTTGCCTTTACGAGTCGGAACTCTCGGGCGCCGAGCGCAACTACTCTACCACCGAACGAGAGGGACTGGCCATGGTATATGCATTACAAAAATATCGATACTATCTATTGGGTGGACACTTTAAGATGTTCATCGATCATTCAGCTTTGAAATACCTTGTCAACAAGCCTGTGTTGGGGGGGAAGATTTGCCGCTGGCTGTTACTATTTCAGGAATACGATTTTGAGATCATCGTCAAGCCTGGAAGGCTGAACATGGGTCCGGATCATCTGTCCCATATTGAGACGGGGGAAGAACCCACTAACTTGGAGGAAGGATTACCAGATGTGTAGTTGTTCACCATTAAGGTTGTTGGCACACACTTCACTGATATCATTTAGTTCCTAACTACAAGCATAGCCCTCGAAGAGTATTCGGTGTAGCAGAAGAAGGAGTTGGTTACTTGAGTGGCAGACTTTACTATCATTGCCGGCTAGTTATACAAGCTAGGTGTTGATGAAATACTACGTAGATATGTTTTGGAACATGAATGGTAGGCCGTTTTTGCGGAGGCACACGAAGGCGTTGCAGGAGGCCACTATGCAGGAAGAGAAATGGCCCAAAATATCTTGAGAGCTGGGTTATGGTGGCCCACTCTACATCAGGATTCTCACGCACATTGTAAATCGTGCGATACATTCTAGCAGATAGGATGGTCCTCATGCAGAGATGAGATGCCATTGCAACCTCAAATGGCTTTGCAGGCCTTTGAAAAATGGGCCATTAATTTTGTGGGACCCATCAATCCGCCAAGCAAGAAGACAGGTGCACGCTACATTATTACTGCCACTGATTATGTCACTCGATGGGTTGAAGCGCTAGCGATGAAGGATTGTACTGATGATACTGCTGCGCATTTCATCTTTGAGTAGATCCTAACCAGGTTTGGCTGCCCAAAGATCCTAATGAGCGACAGAGGCACACAATTTGTTAACGAAATGATACAAGCACTGAATGAGGAATTTCAGATCCATAATGCGAAGAGTACACCATACCATCTGTAGGAAAATGGGGCGGTCAAGGCTTTCAACAAAATCCTAGAACAGTCATTGACCAAGGTTTTCAATGATGGTCGTAGTGACTGGGATGTACGCATCCCCTCTATTCTATGGGCCTTCTGGACGACCTGCAAGAAGCTAACAGGAAGGACCCCCTTTCGGATGGTCTACAGCAAGGAGGCCATTATGCCACTAGAATACGTTGTTCCTAGCCTACGTATCACAACATTTACAAATATGGCAGAACCTGATATAATTGAGGAACGCCTTGTGCAACTTTTGGCATTGGAGGAAGATCGGTTTATTGCTAACTTTCATCAGCAGGTTTAGAAGGCTCGCAATAAAGCCTGGCATGATCGACATATTCGCCAAAATATATTCATAGCAGGTGACCTAGTCCTCTTATATGATAGCCAATTTGTGAAACACCTAGGAAAATTCCAATAGCACTAGCTTGGTCCCTATACCGTTAAGGAAATCATGAATGGTGGAGAAGTCCGGCTAGCTACCCTGCACGGTGACATGTTACCAGGCTATGTCAATGGTAGTTGGCTTAAACCATACAGGGCTAAATTACTATATGGCCAGAATAATTGGCTCAGGCAGGATCGGCCCACCTGGGCTAGGATGTTGACACACAAGCGAGATGCACACGCTGGTCATCAAATAGCTCCAGGGGTGATTAGCAGACCTGTGGCCACAGTGACTCAGGACGAGTCACAAGATTGTGTTGGGGGACTCTTGGAATAGGGTCTCCTACGAGCTATGAAACTAGTCCGATTTTGTGTATTTTTTATTATATTTAGTCTATCGCAGGGGTTTTGGGATGGGTCAAAGCCCCGAAAGCATTGTAATGGGTCAAAGGGTAAACCTGGGGTCCGAAAACCACAGTTTGTGGACCATAGGAAAGTTTAAGCTAAATTGTTTTAAATAGAGGAACATTTTGAATTGTAAGGTAAGAAAAGGAAGAGCTATTGATGTGAATTATGGTTTATTAAGTCTGTTTGGGTTTTGGGGAAGGACTCTTGCTGGATGTGTGCGCGGAGATCTAGAGTCCTGTTGTGTGCGGACCCTGCTGCTGTGTGCACAAACTAGGACATGTATTGTAAGAGGGAGTTGATGAATTGATGAATATGAAAGGATTTTTGAGAACTGAATCTATGTGTACTATTTATGTGAATCATTAGTAATTGTTGTCTTATGCATATTCTGTATTCGGATGCGAAAGTTCTATGTAAGTGTTTTACTACATCTAGATCTGTTTTGTTATGTTTTATGCAATATTGAGCTATTGTCTTGAAAGTATATGATTATTGAGCAACATAGTATAATCGACCTTGCGCATGTGGATGCGAAAAGAGAACTATAAGTCCTGCTCAGGAAGATCTGGACATCTCAAGGTAGGATGTAGCTCTGCTTGCCTTACATATCCTTTCTCAAGGTGCGGAAGCCTGGTTCCAACACCCACCCATACTACTTAGGGTGAGACTTTGACCTGCGCAAGTAGGTCACTTCCGAAAGGGCTAGTAGTATAGGGGTTTGTTGGAAAACCTTGATCTCTGAACCTGGGTTAGGACCCCTCGAGCCAACAACCTCTATGTAATGTGTCTTTCTTACTGCACATCTATGCCCAGGTGCCCAAGATTCTTGGCATGTGAAGAAAAGCTTCCTCTTCCTCAAATATTTCCGGACATCATCATCAAGAGGTTTTTTATATTGGCTCTCCTTTGAAGGAGGAGCCTTCTCTTCTTTTTCTTTTGATGGAAAAGAGGGCTTATGCTGAAATGTTGCCTTTGCTTTTGGCAAGGAATCTTGAAGGTCTCTAGCACTTTCAATGGCATCTTGAAGGGTAGTGGGCTTGGTATACTTAACCAACCCATGAAGAGGTTCATCTAGCCCATCAATGAACATATACACCCTTCTTGCTACAGATAAATCAGGAACCATAATAGAAAGTCTTAAAAATTCAGAAATGTAAGTTTCTTGATTATCTGATTGTTTAAGCTTTGCAAGCCCCATGAATGGTGCTTCAGGATATCTTTTATAAAACCTTTCCACCAACCTCCTAGTGAACTATGAATATGCAATTACATTGGCATGACCCAATGTAGACAAGCCATGGAACCACCAGTAATGTGCTTCACCCTCAAGGTGTAGCGCTGCAATCTTAATGGCCTCCATTTCTGGAACTTTGTTCAATTGGAAGTAGATGGCAAGCTTCTCTACCCATGATTTGGCAGTGCACTTGGATGACCCATCAAAGTTGGGTAAAAATAATCTGCTCATAGTGCGGTGTAGATCATGATTCTGAATAAATCCACCACTTCTATTATGATTCCTTGGTCTTCTATTGTCCTTGATTTGAAAAAATTCTTGAAAACTCAAGTTGTCCTTGAATCTATGAGTTTGAGACTCATACTCCATAAAATAGTCTTCAAGGGATTCTTTCTCTTGAAACCCTTCATTTCCCCATAGCCAAGAATGTATACATTGTAGAGTGTTGGGAAACTTGTGGTTGTTGCACTAGTTGATCACTCTAGTGATGATACATGCGAGAGCCTTCACCATGATGAAATCCTTTAGGGGATTCCTTGCATATATCCATTCTCATCTCCTTGATCTCTCTAGAAATGTCTTGCATGGCTCTAAGAAGGATCTTAGGGAACTCCTTCTCTTCATCTTCACCTCCAGATAAAGGGGTTTTACCCTCGTCTTCTTTGTCATTTATATAACCAAACTTCCAGTGTCTTCTTCTTTGATACCTCTTATCTTTATCAGTAAGAGGCTCTCCTTCTTCATATGACATATTGGCTTTTCAAGATGCACAGGTTGTGCCAAGATTATGCTCTGATACCACTGTAATATTCCCAAATGGGAAGAGCAGGAATATAATGCAAAATGCTGGAAAAATAGTGTAAATCATCATTTAAAAGCAAGAGGCCAATATGGAGACCTTTCATATGTTATAATAGTAGCAAAATATGCATGATAAATTGGCCATAAGATAAACAACAAGAAAGTATCAGCCTTCAATGGACAAAATCCCTCAATAAGAGGTGTTGCTACTATATATAAAAGCAGGAAGACCCTTACAACATTGTTTTAAAAGCTCTGCTACAACAAATAATTATACATCAAATCTAGGGCTGATATGTGCCTCAAAATATAGATCTAGTATAGATATGAGAACTATATAACCTCCTTTGAAGAACCCCTTAAGGGATTTCAGCAAAACACCATGTACAAGATGGGGATCTAGGCCCTAAGGCTGAAGATCCACTGCAAAATACAGATCTAGAAAGTGTGGCTGATCTGATATGATCAATAAAATAGCCTCCTCCAATAGATCCTCTAAGTGAAAGGCAGATCGCCTTCACTAGAAAACCAACTCTCCAAATGGTGTGCCAATCCATCCTGCAACTCCTCCTACAGAAATAACGCAGAACTAGAAAAAAAATGTGCTAGAGGGATAAATAAACAGTTGGCATTATGCCAAGATCTAAAAATATACCCAAGCACTTTCCTTACTATCCTCCCAATGGAAAGGAATCCTCCTCCACTAAAAATGAGCAATGAAATGACCTAGATCTAGTCTCCACTTTCTGCCACCTACAAAACAACCAAACCCTCAATAGGATTTGCGCTATAAATGAAATATGAAGCTTGGCCTTAAGCCTGATAATGGAAAATGTAGTACAATACTCCTCCAAGAGCTTCTCAATGGAATAGGTGGGATTCCCAATCAGGAACACCCGCTGCTAAACATCACTCAATCTTAGCTAAACAGCAAGAGAAAGATATATATCTAAATAGACAATATATTCATAAATATCATATACATCAACATAATGAACAATGGCTGTCATGCTCTTCCTTAAATAAGATATGAGCTTGCAAACCCTAATGCCCATCCAATAATAACACTACTTCCACACAAAGCATCTCCATCTAAAACTTCGTTGTCTCTCATTGATGACCACTCCTCTATGACAACATTGTTGATTTCATCAAGGTTGACCTAGTCAAGGTGTTCCAACCCCTTTTCACACCAAAGGGTGCTCAATTAAGCTACCAAGATTTATCTCTTTCACATTTGGCATTAATTTATTCCTTATTAAGGAGAATTATGGACCTCCATTGTCCTCTTATTCATTAAAAAAAGCATCAAAACAAAATTGAATATTCCAACTATTTCATGGCTAATTGGGAATATTACACTGAAGAAGAACACAAGGCCTAGGAATCCTTGGACTTTTTAAGGTGGGATTGCAGAAAAACTAGATTTTGTGTACGTCAGTGGGCCTAGGAATCCTCGACTGGTGAATTGATGGATATACAGTAAATCGTAGAGGTGTGTGCCTCAATTATGCCTAGGAATCCTTTATCGGTGAATGGTGGGATATATGGTAAATCCTAGAGGGTGGAGTCTCGATTAGGCCTAGGAATCCTTAACCGATGAATGGCAGGATATACGGTCAAGACTAGAGACTAGGAGATAGGTGAATTCCTCATGGTGTAGGTGGAGAGATCCGAAGGCATCCATACTTGTATATGCCTAGCGATCCTTGGACCGATATATGGTTGGATTGTGATAAAGCCTGGTATTGTATGTTATTTTTTGGGCCTAGGGATTAGTTGGTGGATTTCGATAAAGCCTGAGGAAACTTGGATTGGTTTTGTTGCAAGTCCCACATTCATGCTTGGAATATGGCACAGGGGTGATTGGTTAAAAGAAACATTTGGCTCATCCCAATCTATGGTCAGGTGGTTCGGGGAAGTCCTGACTTGGTTGGCTTATGCATTCAATGATTCATTAATAAGAGCTCATTCTCCTTGGTATTTCATGTGTAAATGTAATTGTTCATATGTGGTTTTTATGGTTGTTATATCCTTTTTATTTCTATTGGTTATATGCTAGTTATGAGTATGTTTTATGTGAGACTTGATGTATGGATCTCATAATGTTTTTATTATAAAATGAATGAACCATGAATATACATGACCTAATATATGATGATGCATATATTGTGATAAGGAATCAATTCTTCTTCATGAATCTCAGAAGAAGAAGAAATGACATGTTTGACGAAATGTTTGCCATGGCTAGTAGGGGTCAGATCAAGTAATTGTACCAATGATTGCTTTAGTAACCTTATTCCATTTTTTTTATCATTTTTGAAAGTTTCATGAAGTTATTGGCAGTGGCCTTAGATATAGCCTTGGAAAAGTGGCTCATAATCCAGGGTCCTTGGCCTAGAATTGTATGAAGAAGTCCACAGTCGTTGGCATTCCTTATTGTGGGAGTGACTGCAAGGCCTCACTTTCATGCTTGGCTTAACATGGGAGCGGTTGAGGGTCCAAATCAACAAATGACTAGTTTTCCTAGGGTTTAAGTACCTAGAATGGTTGGTTTCCTCCTGAAGGGTTTGTACTTGTTGAGGAGGGTCAGATTAATATTTTTTTTTTTTTTACCGGTTCCACTTCCTTAACTATACATGGGGAGTTTAATCACATCATAGTAGCCTCTTGTCACATGTTTACACGAGTGGACCAATTATCTTGGGTAAATGTGGGAGGAGAATGTTACATTGGATACACCAGAGGAAGAATATATTGCTAAAGTGGAATGAGCTACCTCAAGGAAAATTTGAGAGTTGTTAAGTAAGGAAAAATTGAGAAAATAAATTGTCACCAAGGAGGAAAACCTATAATCAAGTCTTGTTGAGGTTGGATTGGAAATGTGAGGTCGAATAGAGGCTAGGTGATTTCCTATGCGCGAAGCTAGGGTGTATCACTGCGAAAATTTTACTAACAATGTATTTAAGCATTCTAGTATACTTGTTTTAATAGAACATGACTCTTCTCTTCAACGCAACGATAGTTCGAGACAACATGCAAGGCACAATACATTAGCAAGTATAGTATCCTAACAAAATCCTTATTTGTGAGTTTAGAGGAAAACAAAACACAAGTTTGACACATTCATTTTAAATATAGTAGAATGCAATTAAGACATGTATGATCATTCATTTATGCATCAAACATAAATGAAAATAGTCTACACTAGAAATTGTTATCACAACTTTGAAAACATCACAAGCACATCCACATAGATGAAAATAATTTAGATCCATGAAAAAACATAATATTAATTAGAGAAATGTTTAAAAAAAACTCACAATTAAAATTGTCAAAGAAAACTCTAATGCAAGATAATAAAATAAAAACAAAATTACATGGAATAATAGATAATCCCAAGAGAATTTAATAAAGAAATTTTCCTCTAATCTCTATAAGGTCATACATAGTAAAACAAAGCTATAACCACTTCAACAATAATTCAAAATAACAAAACTTATAGTTCTTTGCAACTCAATGTATAAAAACAAAGAAACAATTTTCCTCAACAACATCTACTTCATTGTTTTAGAAAATAGTGAAAATAATGACCAGAAAAGGAAATTGACTACCCTACAAGTGGTATCAATGAATCAATAATTGATCTGAAAATGAAACTATTTGTAAATGTTGTGCAATGTTTCCATTTCCATTTAACTAAGTGTGCAAAGTATTCTCCATGTCTTGCAGGTTAAATAAAGTGTTTTTGGTAATTGTTTCTGAGTTTATGTGTGAGGATTTGTTATTTAAATTTACTGTTTAATATATCATATCAAAAATACACAGCAAGAAAAATTCACCATAGAATAACACAACAAACTGATGAGGTAGTTCACCCCTCCTGGGCTACATCTTTTAGTCCAAGGCTCCCCAATGGTGTGTCCTTACTCTATGAATTTGAATAAAATGGTTACATAGTGAAATATATGCCTAAACAGGAAAAAGAAGCTGTGAATTTGACTTCAGAAGACAGAAATAAGCTAAAAATGGCTTTTGTTTCACCTCAAACAATGAAGTACAACCCAATACAAATCCATCTCCTTGATGGCCCTAGTGGCCCTTTCCTCTTCCCTGAAGCAAAAATGGCTGAAGAACACCTCTGTTCACTCTGCAACCTATCCCAAACACTCCAGAAGGTTGAAGGAAGCAAAATTGACTAGATTTTCATCTTGTTTGGTCGAAAATGGAGAAATTTATGACCAAAACATTCTGCCTAATGGCACTAGAAAACCTCCTCCAAAACTGGAGGAACTCTAGTTAAATCGACCAGAATAGGCGAACAGCTCATATTAGGTGGAACCACGCTATTTTTGGGGGTAGCAATAAATTTAACTGTCAGTTCCAAGCGCATTCACATGCCAGATTTTCAGAGACGGTTTATGCTGGTGGTTAGTGTCAAATCCGCGCCTGCGTTCATGGCCTGTAGGTCATATGGTTATTGAGCTAACACCTAAGTGCTTAAACCAAAACTTTCTGCCGTTTGAAATGGGGCTCAGCCCTTGGTCACTTCTCATGGTCGCAGGGCCTACAACCCTTAGCCCTGGGGGATTAACCTCATTTTCCGCTCATTGAACAGGGCTTAGCCCGTGGGCTTGGACCCGGGTCTTATCACCAAGGCACTAGCCCTTGAGGGCTATACCCATTGTTCTGCCGGACTCGACTGCTTAATCTACTGACCCGAATCGCCCATTACTAATTCAATTTCCACCTGTGGTGTAGTGGTTGGGTCGACCTTGCCCGATGAGTCAGGTCGAGGGTTAGACCCCCCTTCCCCACCAAATTCAACATGATATTTTAACCATTGGCCTGGGGCCACGTGGTAGCCTTTGTGTAGGCCACATGGCACCCTATAATAGGCCCATTTAAAACATTATAAAATGAAAATTTTCCTTATAAAACTTTTAAAAATGACAAAAAAAAATTTGGTCAAAAAGTCATGTTTTTGGAGGTCATTGGGCGATTTCAAACATTAGTGACTTTCACATACGACATCGTATTTGAGTCCTGTTCATGATGCCAGAATCACAGCAACGAGGCCTTTCTGGTTGTTCAGATTGCAACCATTTCTTAGTAGTTCCATTTTTTAGCATTTTTTTGACTTGGACATGATCTCCTAATCACACCTCCCCATAGGGAAGCTTTTGGACCCCAAAAGCCTTCAATTACCTGTTCAAAAGATGAGGGTACAAATCCCTCACATTTTCCACCTCCATCCATTTTTCCTTACTCGGTTTGTTGCCTTTAAGACCAACCCGAAGATAATCAATGCTTCCCCTCCTCGAAGTGCATGTCCTTCTGTTAGGGATAGCATCCTCTTTTAGCTCATCCAAAAATTATGGTGACAAATCCTCTATGGATGGAAGTTGAATGTCACTTTCATGATCAACAATTAAAGGAGGTTCATACAAACGTAAATTTTCCACATTCACAACAGAATACATTTGCATATATGAAGGAAAATCTAGTTAAAAAGCATTATTTCCAACTTCTTTAAGGATCTTGAATGGACCATAACGAATAGGCTTCAGCTTTTTACCTTCTCCTTGCATTATTTCCTTACTAATATGCAGCCATACCTCATCTCCTTCTTGAAACTTATGATCAACTCTGTGTTTGTCATGTCTCTCCTTGTACTTGCCTTAAATTTTTCCAAGCTATTCTTGAACCTGCTGATGTATTAGTTGAATTCATTCAATCAACATGCGAGCTTTTTCAATGTCACTATGCCCATCAATGGCAACATCCTTGTCAAGAATGAAATCTAAAGGTGACTTAGGAAAATACCCAAAACAAGCTTCAAAATGTGAAGTATTTGTAGAAGAGTGCTTGGCCCGGTTGTACGCATGCTGAATGTAATGCAAATGCTCATCCCAAATCTTGGGATGCTTGCTACAATAACCTCTCAAAATATGTACAATGGTTCTATTCACTACCTCTGTTTGGCCATCTGTTTGCGGATGGAAATCATTACTCTTCTTCAACTTGGTGTCCATCATCTTTGATGCCTGGGCTACTACACTCAACCCACATTTTTCACTCTTTGTTAAAATTGCACTTCCAGTTTTGCCCAATAATTTTAAATCTGGGCAACCAATAACATGCAGAAGCTTTAATCCTTAAAAAATGATTATAAAACCATATAACACAGGCCCTTCTTAACCTTCGTGTGCAAAACTTCACCTATTTCAGATCTATGGTTAATATCATATGACATTACCCATTTCATGAATTTGGATCAAGGGTTCAAAAATTTAGTTTAACAACCCAAACATAAATTTTAATCAACATTGATTAAAAACCCTGACGCATATAAAATTCTTTCCAAACCTTATACCTCGACTTTGAATTAAAACAAAACCCGACAGTCGTTCAGGTCCCACAACAACTTCATACTCACATATACAAATTTCATATGCGCACCCTTTGTGATCAACTATAATATATTAACTTATATTACAGTATATTAACATATATTACAGCCTCCATTCAATTCTCAAGTAACATTGTGATAAAGCCTTAACTTTATATAAGGCGCCAGCAACATAAACGCTCATGATACCTTAGGCCATTGGGTCCCACACGCACTTACCTTACCATTAATCTGCACAATACAAAACCCAACCTTACCTAACCTTCACGCATCTCCATGATGCGAACGCCGTTGGATTCTAATTGCCGATGATCGAACGGATATCACAATTCTTTTATCACATAACTTTAATGCTCACAAAAATTGTGAAATAGGTTGTATTTCAAAACCACCATATGAAACGTGTCAATAGCCGAAGCGTATCACAATTTTTTTCAACAACCAACTTACCACTTATAAATTGTGTGAGACCGCTGGTTTTGTGGGCTAAAACCACCATTACTGTTGCCCCTCACAGTTCCGTTCCTCTGAATCAAGGTTCCACTTCATTTCTTCAACGCCTTTATTATATGTGAATTTTGCCTTCACTCTTGTTTATTCTCTCTTCACCACTATTCCGCTGACTCCTGGTTCCACCCCTTGAAACCATCCTCCTCTTTGTTCTTCTTATGAATCGATCCCACTGCCATCGACTCAAACCATGCCGATTCAACTATAGACCCGGTCTCATCGAGTTCCCCAGTGAACTCTCCACGCACAAGTTAAAACACATTCCATTTCAATAGTCAGTAATTTCTGTTAGGCTTCCATCTAAAGATCTGATATAATCAGATACTGAAAAATATATTGAAACAAAATTCCACTGCATGTCATCGAACCTTGCAGTGGTCGATGACTGCAATCCCTCCTTTCAGTTTCTCAAGGGAGTGCATGAATCCCTCATGTAATTTTGTCCAACCACAATATCGATTAACATAGATCCTTCTATCATTTGCAGAGCATCAATTAACTTGAAAATCACAAAGTTTCATCACACTAGTTTCTACAATTTCTTAGAGGAATTTCAGTCCATTCACATAGAGTTAAATCAAATAATATTCATATAAGGCTAAACAAATCCTTTCATATAAACAGCCGAATTTACTTACAAAGCTTCTTGTTTGGCCAGATCTTCAATTCGATGGCCTACTACCTCTCTACTCTTCTCTGAACAACTATCCTCCTACTCTGCACAACTCTGAGCTGCTCTCCTACTCTACAGATGCTTACATTTATACAAGAGATGAATGAATCGATTCAACTTCTTTAACAGCTCAACAAAGACTCTTGGAATTCTCCAAAGTCCTTAAAGTTAGACTCCATTCCTAAAATAACTGAAGCTGACTCTTCACCTTCCTAACTTAATTAACTTCCCTCATGTTCTCTAGTGGTTAGAGAACATTTACAATTCCTCACCATTTTATTCAAAATACTAATATTTACATGAGAATTTAAAAACATGAGACCCCCCTATGTCTACTTAGATACAAAGTATTTTTTTTGTGCCTAATGCCCCTACATTAGACTCCCAAGGTTAAAATTGATCATGATCACCTGATCATGTGTCTTCAGTCTTCGTTTTCCTGGGTCCCATACTTTGTTTTGCTGCTGTCCAACAGCTGCATCATCCTTCAACTACACTTCGCCAGGTCTCCATATCTTGTTCTGCAAATTACCTCCAGTTATACTTTCACAATCTCTTCGTGTCCTTCCTTTGTTAAATTTTTTTTGCTTTCTTGCTGTTATCTGCTACCTCTGAGATACCTTCGTCATCACTCTTCTGATGTTTTCAATTTCTCTGTCCAATTTATCTTCCGTCTAGAAATTTCTTTGTCCACTGCTACCTTCAACTTCTGTTGATGTCAATACTTCTACTATTACTGTCTTCAAAATTTTTGCTGCTGCCCCTGTGGCTATTTCCTCAATTGTTGCTAACATTGTTTTTACTCCTGCAGATGTCACCCCCCATGTTGTTGCCTCCCTAACTTCCTGTCCCTCCGCAACATTTTATTGCTCATCATCTACAAATTTACCTTGAAAAAGTAAATTATCTTTTAAGTCTCTAACTGCAGTTACATAATCATTCAGTATACTAGTAAGCAAATTTAAATTATGCAAACTAGTATCTGCTCCTCTTTCTTTCACAGCTTCAGGAAACCTCATTCTAGTGTCTGCAATTTCACTCTCTTGTTTAAATGTTTCCAGCAACCATTTCAGCCCCTCATCAGTATGCTTCAATCTAAATTCAACATCTTCTTCTTCTTCCTTGAAAATCTTCAGTAATTGTCTTCCACCTTCTTGATTGATTCTGGCAATCAAATCAAGTTCTTCAAGCTCCACGTTTTCATCTTTTGTCAAAATAGAATTTTGATTCTTCCTTACTCTAGCAGTTCCACAAGTCTGTCCTCCAGTCTGTTCTTTATTAATCAAACAAATTAGCTCCTCCTTGTCATCAGTGACAAGTTTCTTCATATGAGACATGACTGTCTCACCTTTTTTCTACAATAGTTCTTCTTCCTCCAAGACAACTCCAAATGATGGATTGTCTTCTGCAATACTTGTAAGCACAATCAGACTGTCAGTGTCAAAATCACTAGACCTAGTGGTCTCACTTGCTGGTCCAGTCACCAAGTTTTCTCTCTATAGTCCCAAGTCTGTTTCAAGACTCAAACGATCTCCACTATCTTTCTCCTCATCTTTCATTGTGCCAACCACCATGCTAAAATGATGATCCTTCACAATGTTTTCAACCAACATAGTTTCTCTTTCATTCAATTCTATGACAATTTTCATTTGTTGTTCTTCCTCTTTCCCTGTATGATCAACACATGAACCTTCAACATTAAAATTCCAAGGTCTCAATACCTCTTCCTCCTTTAACAACACATCAGTATGTTTTTCTGAGGTTCCTTCCAAATCCTTTGTCAGCACATCAGTATGCTGATTTTCATCCCTCATGAGACTGTCAGCTAGTCTCTCCTTCTTTCCATCATCTGCTTCATGAATTTCCTTCTGTTGTGACTCACCAAAATGAACTCCTTCGTTTGGATGAATCATTTTCTTATCCTCTATTCTTTGATTTTCATTCATGACAATTCCTCTGTCTTGCTTCTTCAACAATTTATCCTATGCATATGTCCTCTGCTTCTCCAATTATCTTCTTTGGAAATCCAACCTTCTATACAATTCAACAACTTCAATTGGAGTAGATTTTGGGAATATTACACAACCTTTTATACCTTCACTTTTTCTTGACAAATCATCTGCTGGTCCTTCTCTCTCTTCTTCAATATTCTGCTAAATATCCTCATTAGACTCCCTTGTCTTCACTTCCTCCTGAGATATTGCTATCTCAGTATTGATCTGAATAGATTTCATATTCAATTTCTCCTCCTCAACAAACTTTGAAGTTTGCTCATTTTCTTGTGATGTACCTGCAAACATACACAACTCTTTAGTTTTAAAACCATAAGATTTTTCAGTCTTGGTTGCTTTCTCAAGCACTTCCCCTTGAACAGATCTGCATGTGGAATCTTCAAATTCCATCCTTGACTTAAGAACTCTAAGTTCCTTTTCCTCTGTAGAACCTGTCATCGCCTCACAATGGTCAAACTCAAAAATACAAGTCTTTACATCATCTAGCTGATCTGGACTTGTCCAATAACTCAGGAAATCATCAATGATATCCTCTTCAGCAAGACAAGCTTCTTGTTGCCTTAAGTCTTGATCATGGTTCACAAGATCCTTCATAGATCTGTGTTCTTCATCTGTACTCTGTTCTACTTCACAAACATAAATTTCTTTTCTAAACTCAGTTGCTCTGAGTTCTTCTCTCAAGAAGGAAATCTCCTTTTGCCTCAACCTTAACTGTAATGGTTGCCATTTTACTCTCTTCTTCATGAGACAACCAACTCTCTGGCTTTCCTCTATCCTCTTTTCCAGTTTATTAAACTGCTCATTGATCTCAGCTACCTCTTTCTAATATTTTGCATCAATCAACTGCTGTGTTATGCCATTTGCCTTGGCATCTTCTTTCTCTCTTTTGTTGTGGCCTCTCTCAGAACCTCTGCAATATCTTCTATGACTATCAGTAGTCATCTATTTCTCCCATGAATTCTTCACTCATAAGCTACACTAAGCCTCTGCAACAGCAAGCTCTCTTTCTGCAACTTACCTCACCAATCCTTTCCTCCAGATCTGGGCTTTTGGCAAATACTAGTCCCCTATCTGTTGGAACCTTCTAAGCACTCTCTTCTTCTCTCTCTAGGATTCACTCTGCAAATTTTCAAGAACACATCTGTTCTTATTTCATCCAACCTCTGTTGGGATTCCTCCAGGTTCTGCCACACTTTCTTCTTCACTTTAGAATCCTCTGCTGGATTCTTTCATCACTGTTCTCAAAGCTGTGATCTGCTTTTGCTGAGATTTCTTCAATTTCCTGCAATATGAATTCTGCAAAAAATTATTCAAACCAGAGTTAAACACTGCTCATCAACTCACCTTCCCTAGAGAACACTGCAATTGTTCTCTCTTTCCATCCTTTAGCTGAATATTAGGTTCACCGCCTTCACCATCAAACTCTTTCTTCACTTTCTGCAACCATCATCTTGCAATCATAAATCTCAAATCAGATTTAAAATTATTTTACCTGCAAGATCCCTGCATGATCTTGTTCTTCATTCATTCTGCAAATCCTGTTCACTGCAATTCTCTGTACTTTACTGCATATTAGATTTAAAAATCTGATCTTCTCTCTTCAAAACTGTAATCACTCTTCAACAAATTTAGAACTTCAAATTTCCCTCACTAATTCAGTACACATGCATTTCAAAATTTAATTTTCAACGAGCTATTCCAGCTTTGATACCACTTGATTCCCGGGCTACTACACTCAACCCACATTTTTCACTCTTTGTTAAAATAGCACTTCCAGTTTTGCCCAATAATTTTAATTCTGGGCAACCACTAACATGCAAAAGCTTTATTCCTTAAAAAATGATTATAAAACCATATAACACAGTCCCTTCTCAACCTTCGTGTGTGGAACTTCACCTATTTTAGATCTATGGTTAATATCATATGACATTACCCATTTCATGAATTTGGATCAAGGGTTCAAAAATTTTGTTTAACAACCCAAACATAAAGTTGAATCAACATTGATTCAAAACCTCGACACATATAAAATGCTTTCCAAACCTTATACCTCGACTTTGAATTAAAACAAAACCCGACAGTCGTTCAAGTCCCACAACAACTTCATACTCACATATACAAATTTCATACGCACACCCTTTGTGATCAACTATAATATATTAACATATATTATAGTATATTAACATATATTACAGCCTCCGTTCAATTCTCAAGAAACATTTTAATAAAGCCTTAACTTTATATAAGGCACCAGCAACATAAACTCTCACCATACCTTAGGCCATTGGGTCCCACATGCACTTACCCTACCATTAATCCGCACAATACAAAACCCGACCTTACCTAACCTTCATGCATATCCACGATGCGAACGCCGTCGGATTCCAATTTCCGATGATCGAACGGATATCACAATTCTTTTAGCACAGAACCTTAATTCTCACAAAAAGTGTGAAATAGGTTGTATTTCAAAACCACCATATGAAACATGTCAATAGTCAAATTATATCTCATTTTTTTTCAATAGCTAACTTACCACTTATAAATTTTGCGAGACCGCCGGTTTTGTGGGCTGAAACCACCATTACTGTTGCCCCTCACAGTTTCGTTCCTCCGACTCAAGGTTCCACTTCATTTCTTCAGTGCCTTTATTATATGTGAATTCTGCCTTCACTCTTGTTTATCCTCTCTTCACCACTGTTCCGCTGACTCCTGGTTCCGCCCCTTGAAACCATCCTTCTCTGCATTCTTCTTATGAATCGATCCCACTGCCATCAACTCAAACCATGTCGATTCAACGATAGACCCAGTCTCATCGAGTTCTCCAGTGAACTCTCCATGCACAAGTTAAAACGCATTCCATTTCAATAGTCAACAATTTCTATTAGGCTTCCATCTAAAGATCTAATATAATCAAATAATGAATGCTATATTGAAACACAATTCCGCTGCATGTCATTGACCCTTGCAGTGGTTGATGACTGCAATCCCTCCTTTCAGTTTCTCAAGGGAGTGCATGAATCCCTCATGCAATTTAGTCCAACCACAATATCAATTAACATAGATCCTTCTATCATATGCAGAGCATCAATTAACTTGCAAATCACATAGTTTCATCACACTAGTTTCTACAATTTCTTAGAGGAATTTCAGTCCATTCACACAGAGTTAAATTAAATAATATTCATATAAGGCTAAACAAATCCTTTCATATAAACAGCTGAATTTACTTACAAATCTTCTTGCTTGGCCAGATCTTCAATTCGATGGCCTACTACCTCTCTACTCTTCTCTGAACAACTATCCTCCTACTCTGCATAGCTCTGAGCTGCTCTCCTACTCTACAAATTCTTACATTTATACAAGAGATGAATGAATCGATTCAGCTTCTTTAACAGCTCAACAAAGACTCTTGGAATTCTCCAAATTCCTTAATGTTAGACTCCATTCCTAAAATAACTGAAGCTAACTCTTCACCTTCCTAACTTAATCAACATCCCTCATGTTCTCTAGTGGTTAGAGAACATTTGCAATTCCTCACCATTTTATTCAAAATACTAATATTTACATGAGAATTTAAAAACATGAGACCCCCCTATGTCTACTTAGATACAAAGTATTTTTTTTCTACCTAATGCCCCTGCATTAATCTTCCATAAACTGGACCAAAACTTCCTAACAAATCTGGAATCTCTGTCACTAACAATAGAAGTAGGCAAGCCATAATGAACCCATACATGTGGAAAATATAAATCAGCAGCTTGTTCAACAGTTATAGATTTCTTACTTGGCATAAGAATACACATTTTTCTGAATCTATCAACTACTACATAAAGATAATCATGTTGCTTTCTAGATAATGGTAGACCTCCAACAAAATCCATAGAAACACTTTCCCATGGTCTAGAAGGTACCGGAAATGGCGTATATAAACCAAGATTCCTATTGCTATGCTTTCTTGTAGCACATAATGAACAACCTCTAATGAAATGTGAAACACTATCTACCATGCGAGGCCAATAACAATACCTCTGTAAATGTGCCACCGTTTTTCTTACCCCGAAATGTCCAGCAATAAGAGAAGAATGATTTTCTCTCATGACACTTAGTCTCTCCCCCTGTGGTATACATAACTTGCCCATATGAAACAACAAATTATTATGCAAGTGATAATCTTTCTCCTCAACATGATTCCCTTCACTCAAGTTAGCATACACATCCTTAAAATCAACATCTGATGCATATTGTTCTATGTAGATCTCATGTACAATAGAATCATTCTTAAGTAAAGTAGTAGCACTAAAAATAGGCCTTGAAAACATATCAACAAATTTATTGAAAATACCTTTCTTGTACCTTATTACCAAGTGAAATTGTTGTAGGAAACCCATTCATCTGAAATGTCGTGACTGCTGCAATTTACTTTGCAACTGCAAGTACTGTAAAGGTTGATGGTCGGTATGAACAACTGTTTCTTTGCCCATCAAATAGTGTTTCCACTTTTTGACGCTTTTTACCAACACATACAACTCCTTATCATATGTAGGATAATTCATAATAGCATCATTAAATGTATCAGAATGAAATGCGATAGGCTTACCATGTTGTAAGAGAACTGCACCCATGGCGTAATCACTAGCATCGGTTTGAATCTTGAATGGTTGTCTCAACTCCGGTAATGCAAGGACTAGAGATGAACTTATCTTCTCTTTCAAAGACTCAAAAGCTTTATGTTGCTTGCATCCCCATTGGAAAGCATGCTTCACACTTGTCACTGCATGCATAGAAGTTACTATGGTAGAGAAGTTAGAGATAAACTTCCTCCAATACTGAGCTGAACCCAAAAATATTCTTACCTCTGTAATGGATTTGGGAGTAGGTCAATTCACAATGGCTTCTACTTTAGAAGGATCAATTCTCAAAACACCTCCTCCTACTATGTGTCCCAAATAAACCAAAGAAGTCTTTCCAAATTCACACTTTGACATTTTAAGGAACAACTGATTTTTCTTCAAAAACATCAAGTACTTTCTTAACATGCATGACATGCTCTTCTCTAGTCTTGCTGAAAATTAAGATGTCATCTAAGTAGACAATAATGAAATCATCAAGAAAAGGATGTAAGACATCATCCATTACCCGCATGAAAGTTGCAGGCGCATTGCATAAACCAAATGGCATAACAAGCCACTCAAAGAGTCCCTGTTTGGTTTTAAATGTTATCTTCCAAATGTCACTTTCTGCAATTCTAACTTGATGATAACCACTGTGTAAGTCTAACTTAGTGAAATATTTAGCATCTTTGATCTGATCTAACAAATCATCTATCCTTGGGAGAGGGTAACGTTTCTTTACCGTTCTTTTTTTCAATGCCTTCAAGTCCACACACATGCGCCAAGTTCCATCTTTCTTTGGAATCAACACTATCAGTGACCCACATGGCGAATTTCTTGGTATTATGAAACCTTTGTCCAACAAGTCCTTAATTTACCTCTTTATTTCAACATTCTCCATGATAGACATGTGGTACATGCCTATGTTAGGAAGAGGACAATCTTGCTGTAACTGGATTTCATGTTGAATCTCACTTTTAGGAGGCAAACCTGTTGGTTCCTGAAACATCTCATGATGTACATCAACTACATCATATAAATCTGATTTAAGCTTGGAATCAAAATTTTCAAATGACTCATGATTCACGTCAACCTTGGGCTTAACCATAAGAAGTACAAAACTCTTACTAGAATTCACGAGCCTTTTTACCTGTCCCGCATTTACCATCGCTATATTTGTCTTCTTGCGATGTGCTCTAGCAATAAACTCCTTTCCATCTTTAAAAATATGATACTTATTTTCATGGCGATGGAAGATCGCTTTCCTGTCAAATAAGTAAGGACTTCCCAAAACAATTCTTGATATATCAAGCGATACTATATCAAGTTCAATTGTGTCAATAAAGTGTGCAGTAATTGCAAATCGCAATATGCACTTTCTTGAGACTTGTAAGTTTGCATCCTTGCCTATCCACCCAAGTGGATAAGGCTTTGGATGCGGAATGGTCTCAAGTTTAAGCTATTTGACCAAGTCTTCTGATATGAGATTTTCTTGTGACCCACTGTCAAATAGCGTGTCAATTTTTGTATGTTTTGAGACTACCCTCACATGGAACAATTCAATTCTTTCTTCCTCATTTGGAGCTTGTACATGACAGTTTGAAGTACTAGTGCTTGACTTAGTTTCAGTTTCCTTTCCCTTCATACTCTTCAAACCCATGGCTGCAATTTTGGTTTCGTCACCTGAATCATCACCTAAGTCTTGTGGTGTAGTTGTATTAGCTGTAGTTTTCTTCTTTCCTTTTTTTTTATTAAACTGAGTTCTTTTTTCAGGATGAAGTTTCCAATAGTTTTTCTCTTCATGGCCTTCTCTTGAACAATGTTTACTTATCAATTTCTCACCCTCTTGTTTGACAGATGCATTCTTTTTGCCTTTTCCCTTAGAGGTTTTATCTTTTTTTTCCCCTTAAAAGGCTTGTTTCTACCCTCATCAAAAGTGTTTTTCCCTCTAGCCTCTAAATGCATAGCTTGTACACAAAATTCATCTAGACTAGTAGTATTGAACATAAGGATAGTATGTCTAAGGTAGCTGTGCAAACCACCTATATATTTCTGCAATGTATCTTGACTTTGTAAGTCTACCCCTAATAAGAGTGCTCTTCTCCTAAAATCTTGGGTGTAGTCTTGTACATTTTGTCCCTTAAGTTGTTTGAAGTTTTGCCACTTCATGGTAGCATTTTGTAAATGAGCTAATGGATAAAATTTCTTTTTAATTGCAGTGATAAATTCAGCCCATGATAAAGTGATCTTACCATGTTTTTTAATTTCATCCTTGGTCTTGGCTTCCCACCATACCAATGCTGCTCCATCCATTCTCAAAGAGGCTAACTGTGTCTTGGTGTCGTCATCATGAAGGTTTTGTATTCTCAAGTAAACTTCCAACTGTCTTATCCAATTGTTAAGTTTCTCTGCATTGGCCTCACTATTAAACATATGCAACTCAAATTTAACATCAAGCTTTAAAAATGGACTTTTACCAGTGATTTTAGACTTGTGAGATTAATTCACCGAAGGAGAGGATGACGATGTAGAGGAAGAGGATGAAGATGGGGATGGTGGATCACCATTACCTCCATGTCCTTTATTTGACTTGTCATCACTTTTATTTCCTCCTGAAGAACCCTCTCCTTCTTTCTAGTGTTTAGACCCTTCTCCAACAAGCCTATCATTCCTTTCTTGGTAGAGTATCCTTACCATCTTCTTCATGTCCAAGAAATCCTTTCGGAACACCCGTTCCTCTTCTTTGGGATCAATGTTTTCAGGAGCTTATCCTTCCCTTGAAGACATGCTTGAGGCTTCTTCTATGGCTCTTGGAGGCGGCTCTCTAGCCTTTCTTGGTTGAGGATTACTTTTTGCACTAACCAAGTGTCATTCACCTCTCTTGAGTTTAAGCCTAGTAAGCATAAAAACTTGCAAATAGTCAACTATATCTTTGCACAAGAAAAAATGTAGAGTAAAACTATAGCTCCTAATGCTCAAATCCTGAGCTTTGATACCATCTGATCTGAAAATGAAACTATTTTTAAATGTTGTGCAAAGTATCCATTTCCATTTAATTAAGTGTGCAAAGTATTCTCCATGTCTTGCAGGTTAAGAAAAGTGTTTTTGGTAATTATTTTGAGTTTATGTGTGAGGATTTGTTATTTAAATTTAATGTTTAATATATCACAACAGAAATACACAGCAAGAAAAATTCACCATAGCATAACACAATAAGCTGATGGGGAAGTTCACCCCTCCTGGGCTACATCTGCCGGTCCAAGGCTCCCCAATAGCGTGTCCTTGCTCTATGAATTTTCTCAAAAATGGTTACACAGTGAAATATATGCCTAAACAAGCAAAACAAGCTGTGAATTTGACTTCAGAAGACATAAATAAGCTAAAAAGGGCTTTTGTTTCACCTCAAACAATGAATTACAACCCAATACAACTCCATCTCCCTGATGGCCCTAGTGGCCCTTTCCTCTTCCTTGAAGCAAAAATGGCTGAAGAACACCTCTGTTCGCTCTGAAACCTGTCCCAAACACTCCAGAAGGTTGAAAAAAGCCAAAATTGACTAAAATTTCATCTTGTTTGGTCGAAAATGGAGAAATTTATGACCAAAACAAATTTATGCCCAATGGCACTAGAAAACCTCCTCCAAAACTGGAGGAACTCCAGTTAACTCCACCAGAATAGGTGGACAACTCAAATTAGGTGAAACTGCGCTATTTTTTGGGGCAGCAATAAATTTAACTGTCAGTTCCAAGCGTGTTCACATGCCAGATTTTTGGAGATGGTTTATGCTGGCGGTCAGTGTCAAATCCGCACCCCCAGTCATGGCCTATAGGTCATATGGTTATGGAGCTAGCACCTAAGTTCTTAAACCAAAACTTTCTGCCGTTTGAAATGGGGCTTAGCCCCTGGTCACTGCTTGTGGTCGTGGGGCCTGTAGCCCTTAGCCCTGGGGGCTTAACCACATTTTTCGCTCATTGACCAGGGCTTAGCCCATGGTCTTGGACCCAAGTCTTATCACCAAGGCGCCGGTCCTTGAGGGCTATACCCATTGTTCTGCCCGACCCGACTGCTTAATCTACTTACCCGACTTGCCCATTGCTTGTTCAATTGCCTCCTGTGGTGTAGTGGTCGGGTCGAACCTACCCGATGAGACAGGTCGAGGGTTCGACCCCCCTTCCCACCAAATTCAACATGATCTTTTAACCATTGGCATGGGGCCACGTGGCAACCTCTAGGCATGCCACGTGGCACCCTATAATAGGCCCATTTAAAACATTATAAAAATGAAATTTTGCCTTATAAAACTTTTAAAAATGACAAAAAAAAATTTTGGTCAAAATGTCTTGTTTTTGGAGGTCATTGGGCGATTTAAAACCTTAGTAACTTTCACATACTACATCGGATTTGAGTCTCATTCATGGCACCAGAATCGTAGCGACGAGGCCTTTCCGGTCGTTTAGATTGCAACATTTTTGAGCATTTTTCTGACTTGGACATGATCTCCTGATCAATAATCATGCACTCAAAAATATTAAAAATGTAGAGCTTCAATCCAAGATTCACAAGAACAATGACAAAAAAAAACTTGACAAACTATATTGACATATGCAAGGTCATCATTGTGTATTAATGATGAAATGATAGCAATGACAACACAACTCATAAAAAACCTAATGAGGATTCAAAATATATTACAAGAAATATACCTTGGAATGACCTTATAAAGGTTATAAGGTCTAAAATGGCATTGCCAACCACAAAGGATTGGTGAATCTAGAATCACAAGACTAAAAAATAGAACATGCAAAACAAAAGAACTGTATACATATTCCTTGCAACAACCCAAGTGGAGGAAGGTTGACCTAGTTTAAGCCTCTTTCATACCTACTTCATAGTGGTCTTATCTCATATAGATGCCCTACAACAACCATTGAAAACATCAAAAGAACAAACTGGCATGAACAACCATAGAGGATCCATAAGCCTAAAATTACAACACCTAAGATTAAAGCATGCACCAAAAAAACATTAAAGAAACCCAAAATTATCCAAATGTACATATGACCAATATAATTACTACACCTAGGATTAAAGCATGCACCAAAAAAACATTAAAGAAACCCAAAATTATCCAAATGTACCTATGACCTATATAATAAACCATAATTACTTACCCTAGAATTATAACGGCTAAAATCACAAATATATCTAAGAGTAATAATTCAAAACCATCAATCACACACCTTTGTAAAACTATTCATGAGAGATAAAAGACCTAATCAATGTGAACAACTTTGCAACATCTAAAATCAGAGCTTACAACAATAAGTATTCTAAACTATAAACCACACCATAAATCTAGAACACACTACAATGAAAGCCCATACTAACCAAACACACCTAAAACCACCACAAAAGTTGATTCACAACACAATATTACTACAAACTCGCTAACAAACCTTATTCCCTTGAAAAGTCACTCACTCAATAAGTAAGACACATTTGTACTTCGAGTGAACAGTACAATCAATGGGTTTAGTGCAGTCAATGGATATTTCTTGATCACCCTTGTTATTTATTTATTTTGTTCGTCTGAGTCAACAATTGAGTGTGAGGGGATACCAAGAATCCGTGCTATGGTAGGGACTAACAAACTCATGAACATGAATGATCATATTTGAAGTGTCCATCCGTGGTCTCTTAAACTGCTTTCACTTCCAACCACTTTGATCATGTGGAGTGTAATTACTAAGTGGTTTCGAGGACGATAATTAGTGGGAAAACCGTGTGGATTTTCACCAGACTACCATGAATACAGTTCACGCGTTCAAAGAAAATGACAAAGGAAATTTCAAAATTTCAAGTTTAATTACAGTGTTAACTATACCGTTTGTGCGCTGCAATTTTAGTTACCCCATAGTTATAACAACTAGAATGGTAAGAGTAAGAATTCAAACCCATCGACCACATAAACCTTCCTGAATAGAGAGTTCATGCGTTCAAAGAAAATGACAAAGGAAATTTCAAATTTTCAAGTCTAATTACCGTGTTGACTATACCTTGTGTGCGCTGCAATTTTAGTTACCCTAGATTTATAACAACTAGAATTGTAAGAGTAAGAATTCAAACCCATCGATCACATAAACCTTTGTGAAATCCAGCTTGTGGGATCAACAGAACAAACAAATGTAAACAACTACAAAGTATCAATTAACCTAGAGTTGCGACATCTAGAATCACAACATGCCCATACTAATCAAACACACCTACAACCATACAAAGGTTGATTCACAACTCCAATAATGTTACTGCAAGCTAGCTGACAAACCATGTTCCTCCCAAAACTCACTCAATAAATCAGTAAGACACATTTTCACTTCGAGTAAACACTACAATAAATGGGTTTACCACACTCAATGGAGATTTCTTGGTCACCCTTCTAGTTGTCCAACGAGGTCTCCTCTCTATTTATTTATTTACTACCCTAAGAGTCAACAACGAGCGAGTGTGAGAGGATACCAAGAAGCCGTGCCTTGATAGGGACTAACAAACACATGAACATGGATGATCATATTTGAAGTGTGAAACCCTAGCCTCCTAAATTGCGTTCACTTGCAACGACTTTGATCATGTGGAGTGTAATTACTATGTGGTTTCGAGGACAATAATTAGTAAAGAGGCTCATCTAAAAGTCTACATGAATGGACAGATGCAAGTCTCCATGGATGGAAGACTGGGAACACCGTGTGGATTTTGACTAGACTTCCATGAACAAAGAGCAACGGAAGCAAAAATGAAAGTTCATGTGTTCAAAGAAAATGACAAAGGAAATTTCAGAGTTTCAAGTCTAATTGCCGCGTTGACTATACTGTCTTATCGTGGCAATTTCATGCCGTTTCCCTGACTCCAACTCTCTCCACCTCCAACTTTTCTCCGTCTTCTTAATGTATTTGCAGAGTCCTTCTTCTTACCTTTGTTCTCCTTGGCCTCCTCCATCAGATCGAAGGCGTGGCCGAATAATTTGTGTCTACAAGAGAGGCGCTGAGAATGACAATAGGTGTTATTCTTCCCAACTCAATGCCTCTGACTGTTCATTTTTTGTTTCTTGTTGCATCTGTTCTTCTCCTCCTCCTCTGCTCCTCAACATCGTGTCTGGGCAATCAATACGAGAAATGTCTCGCGGACACAATTACATGTGAGGACATTGAATTCAGCTACCCATTTGGGAAAAAAGGCAGCGGCTGCGGTGACCCTGAATTTCAGCTACACTCATGTGATTACGAGAGCCATCCTCTGATTAATATTGGTGGAAATGACTATCACATATTGGAGTCCTCTTTCTTGGCAAATTCTAGCACATTTAAAATCTTGAGAATTCTTAACGACAATCTGTGGGCAGACCAATGCAATTTCTCAGGTAACTACTCTCAATTCTGGTTGCCCGCCTCTCCTTTTCAACCCCTGGACACATACACAAATATCACGCTTTGGAAGCACTGCGATGATCAAATTTCTCATACCATTCCGCGTGGATTACCAGTGCATAAGTTGAGTTTATGTGGCGAAGATTGGCACTACAGTTTGAGCCCACTTTTAGACTTAGAACACATACCCTTATGTAACGCATTTCAACTACCAATTAATAGGGATTCCACTCAGTTTTCCATTAATAATCAGACATTACTGCACAAGGGTTTTGAGGTAACCTGGCACGTCGAACCCAACAGATACCGGAGTTGTGAAGATTGTTTGAATAGCAATGGGAGATGTGGTTATAACATTTCAAAACCCACAACTTTTCTTTGCTATTGCCCCGACGGCAGCACGAATCCAGACGAATGCCCCGATACCGGTAGGGTTTACTGTTGTCTTCTACAAAATCTTATTAGGGTTTACTAGGGTTTACTATTGTCTTCAACATCACCTATCTGCTTGTTTGTTATATATACTATGTGCTTCTCATCAGAAAATTTGTTGAATCTTGCAGATACTGAAGATACAAAGCATGAAAACATGTCAGCAATTGCAATAGGTAAACATGATTTCTTCCTGATCGCTATTTCCGATTCAACATCAAGGTGAATTTGCAGATTGCTTTTGCATTAATATTCTCTTCAGGGGCTGGACGAAGATCCCAATTATATAAATTTCTTCATTCTACCGCAGGTTGCTTCATTGTGGGGGTTGCGGTAATAGCAATAGCATTAGCACTAGTCCTGTTCTCAACCTGCAAGAAGAGAAATCCACCACCTCAAAATTTACAGGGAAATGAAAACAATGTGGCCAATCCTTCTTCGTTCTTCAATTCCTCCTCTGCATCTGAACCTGAAAAGTCCTCGTCCGTTGGAATAAAAGTTTAGATCTCTACATTCCAATACAAATCTTTCGAAGTTCTTGGTATCTACGTAATTAGCTCTTGGTATATATGTAAGTGTGATTTAGTGGTTAATTACGTGTACAACTTTACTCGTTTATACACTAATTGACATTTAGTGGTCAATTACTTGTAGAACTTTCGATTCCTTTATCCAATGTTGTAGTTATAATAGTTTTTACTTCAGAGATAATTTAAAATGATGTGTTTTTTCAATAAAGATAAATGATTAATAATGTAATTAATTTTTTAATGAGATTTTATTAACCTACTTAATAATAATAAATAATAATTATTTTACACGATTTATAGTTTAAGAAATTTGAAGAAAGTGACTTACCTATAACGTATTGTAAGTATAAAAGGCTGTCATAAAGTTATTTTCTTTTTGGCAAATATAAATGTTATTACATTTACATTTAAAAAGAAATTATGTTGTCCTAAAGGAGCAATAAATAAAATATTATAAAGAAAAAATTCAAACTGCTAAATTAAAAATGAAGTTTTATGAATTTTACAATAAAATAATGAAACTGAAATCAGTGTTTTTGTAGAAACATCTTATATATGACATATTAAATATCAATTTGAAAACATTAGTAAGGATATTACTTTCCTACTTTTTTAACTTATCAAAAGTAATTTTCTATTATTCTAGTAAAATATGTTATAATAAAAAATATGTAATTTATGTGTTAACCTATATTAATTTATATTATATATAAAAAATAATTTTCTATTAAAAGTAAATAGTATATAAATTCCATTGGGTGGGTAGTGTAGAAGGGGTTATTACAAATACTAGAAAAACAATGAAAGCTTCATTTATTTAGGGTCTTAGCACACCTAATAATAATTAGGCTTGCCTATATATTTTCAAGAGGTTTGAAAATCACAATTAATGTTTAAATTTAGGATTTGATTGTGATAAGGGATTTTCAAAATGATATTTTTTTTTTTTTTTCATTTGATATTTTGTATAATTTCTTTTTTTTTTTCTTCAATTTTCTGCAAGTCGAAACAAATTTTTTGTTTAGAATTTAATTTTGTGATAAAATAAAATTTCTAATAAATTTTATTAGCTTTCTATTACTTATTTTTTGGAATTTTTTTATACACTGATAAATCAACTTAGTGTTTCTTTGAGTGTGTGTTTTTAACAATCAAAGGATTCATAAAAATTCATGTTAATACGCGCTAGTGTATTCTTTGAAACTTTTTGTTTTTTAGAAACAAAATGTGTTACAACAATCTACAGAGAATCTTCTTCGGTTTCGTTATATTTACAAAACCAACTGATGCATATCATAATTACTAGAATTTTTTGAACTGATCCAATATGAAAAAACTGCATATTTTGAATATGTTTCGCGGTGCATGAAATTTCTCAACATATAAGTTATAAACTAAAAATCTAAAAACTACCATTACAGATGACGGACCAATGAAATGCACCATAATTTTTTCAAATTTTTACAGTGTATTTTGGAAGATACAGAATATTGATTTCACTGAATCATAATGACCTTCATAAACTGTTTGCACCCGTTTTATTACAAAATTAATTAAAATTAGTAAATATTTATGAAATTCCATAAAAGTTATATTTCCTTAAAGTAGATTGAATTCTGAAAATGCTTGTCTTGGTTCCGATAGTTAATTCATAATGTTTCATGGAGTTTAATCAGTCCAAAGTTGAAGATATGTATTCAGAGCTTCTCTCTGCATAATTGCAGACGTGTTAATTTGACTGAACTATTAAAAAAAGTTCGGTAGAATTGTTTTTTGCGTCAACAGTTCATCAAGTCTAATGCCACAAAAGTTTGGTCGAATTTCTTATAAAATTTCGACCGATCTTTTACTTGACTTTCCGTCGGCCGGAAAATACAACCAAGCCCCTCCAAAAAAAACATTTCACGGCAATATAAATTGATGTAAAAGAATTCATTATTTTCATATAATTTCGCACATTTCTTCATCTGGTCTGATTTTGCAAAGGTCTAATTTTGCAAATGATTGTTTTGGGTTTAAGGACTTTTCTTGGAGGTATGTGATGTTTTTTTGGATGTTTTTTAGGCTTCATTTTTTTTAAGGTATTTTGTTTTTAGAAGTTTTGGGCTTACTTTTCATTGTTTTTTGTAAGGTATTTTGTTTTTAGAAGTTTTGGGCTTAATTTTCATTGGTTTTTTTTGAAGTATTTTGTTTTTAGAAGTTTTGGGCTTAAATTTCAAAGGACATTTTTTTTTTATGTATTTTGTTTTTTAGAGGTTTTTGGGCTTAATTTCCAAAATACATTTTTTGGTTTTAAGGTTTTTTTTTTTTTAGATATTTTGGACTTAATTTTCATTGTTTTTAAAGGTTTTGGGCTTAATTTTCAAACAATATTTTTTTTTATGTATTTTTTTTTAAAGGTTTCTGGCTTAATTTCCAAATGACATTTTTTGGACTTAATTTTGAAAGGACTCTTTTTAGGCTTAATATTCAAAGGACATTTTTTGGAGGTATTTTTTAAATTGATATTTTTTAGAGGCTTTTTTGAAGTATTTTTTAAAGTGACATCTTTTAATTAGTTGGAATTAATTTTCAATGGACAGTTTTTGGAGGTATTTTTTGAAGTGACAATTTTTTAGAGAACGTGTTTTGGGTTGAAGTAAATCTTTTATAATGATTTTTTTAAATGAGTTTTGTCTAACTTGTAAAATGAAATTTTTTTGCAGGAGTTGGAAGGAAATATTTTGAGTTTCGTTTCATTTTTATAAAACATTTTTTTCTCGGATTTTTTAAAGTATTTTGGATTGAAGTATGTATTTTTGCAAAAAATTTGAAATGATTTTTTTAAATTAAATCTTTTGTGATTTTTTTTTAATTGAGTTTTTGTCTAAATTTTTGAAGGAATTTTTTCGAACTTCATACTCTATTATCATGGGAAATCGGAGGAATTGCACGAGAAAATATGATCGAACAAGAGACCCTGAAGAACGTAGAGAAGAGGGGGGAGAATCTCGGAAAAGAAAGAGATAAACACTTTCAAATATTGAAAGGGAAAATCAACCTCAACTAGAAGTTGAAGCAGGTATGTAAATGTAAATATTATGAATTTGATATTTAAAATTTTCCTAGTAAAAAATGTGAAGCTTTATTTTTATTTGATGAACTAATTTGAATAATATTTTGCAACAGAGAGAGATATTCCTTAAAACATTGATGATTAGATACAAAATTTTGAAAGAGAAAGTGAAAGAGATATTGAACCAATGATTGAAGATGGTGAAAATGTTGAAAGAAATTATATATATATATGGTGAAATTCAACATTTTCACCATATATATATATATATATATATATATATATATATATATATATATATATATATATATATATATATATTGAACACATGCACGTATTATTGAAATCATACATATTTATTAATTTAGTTATTTATTGAATATGTAAACTTATTATGTACTATTCATTCGAATATGTACATATGAAATCAACGTCGATGATGAGATGTTAGAAAATGTTGACACTCACACATATGGAGATAAAAGAGTTGACCATGTTATACGATATCGTGTTAAACACATTTTTGATACGTATTTCATAAAGGAAAATGTGACAGTTCAAGCCCAAATGTTGAAAGTTCTCTTATCATTAAGGAAATTAAAAGAAGCTATGACTTTATTGGGTATTTGAAAATCAACAAAAGATAAAAAAAAATGAAGAAAAATGTGATACAAAATATAAATAGTGCTATAAATTTAATTAGAAGATCTAGACAGAAAAATGTTTTAGTTGCACGTAGAGCAATACATATGGCAATGGTTTCACCAAGTACTGAAGAGAATCGCCTGGTAAAATCTATGGCACGAGCATTAGGAACCTCACGAAAAAATTTGCACAAACATCAGAAATTTCGGTTGCAAATAGATTTAAATGATGAAATTTCTTGTTGGAGAGCTATTGTAGGAAACCATACAAAGATAGACTTGGAGAAAATGTTAAAAAAATAATATATGAATATTGGAAGAAAAATCCATGTGTTCCACCAAATGAAAGGGATGTGATACGAAGAAGAATATCATGAAATCAATACAAAGATCATGAAAAACATTTCTTGGGCACCACTCAGATATAGTTGTTGAACAAGTTCAAAGAAGAGAATCATGAAATTCATGTCTCAATCAGTGCTTTTCTTCAACAAAAACCATGATATGTAAAACCTATCACTGTACGCAACACTTGTTGTTGTCGTTATCATGTGGAATTTCAGTTATATTATGACACATTATTTAATTTTGGTAGATCATTTTGGAAAGATTCACTTCCTCCTTCCACTATCTGTGATTTCATATCTCAAATTCTATGTGAAAGAGAAAGCGATGAATTATTTTATGAAAAGAAATGTATTGGTGGTAAAAAAATGTGATGATTGTGGAAATTTAACTAAATTTAAAAACCAATATCGTACTCATATAAATGATCAATAATTGTCCAACATGAAAGTGAAATGGACAAGATATGAATATATCCATGCATCGATTCAAGGTTCAATTAGTGCTAAAAGAATTGAATTATAAGAAGAATAAATTTTTGTGATAGATTTGAATACCTACCACAAACACCATTTTGTCAGTAATTTATTTTGCAGAAAACTACACACTTGTTCCACAAAAAAGAAATTCAGTGTGAATACTATCATTCTGACCAAGTCTCCATGCTCATCCATATTCTATATAGACATGTTGAACAAAACATTGATCATATAGAAAGCACCAGTGAAAATTGGCATGTTATTAAATAATATCACTTTTATATCAGTGACGATCATACACATGATACATATTTTGTACAACACTGTTTTGGAAATATTTGTGACTCCTTGAAAAGTCATGGAATAAAATTCAATGAACATTTGATATGGTTAGATTGATGTGCAGGTCAATTCAAATCTTCACAATCATTCTTTTGGTTATGTTATCTTCATAAGAAAACCTGCATTAAATATTGTTGGAATTTCTTTGAGACTGACCATGGAAAAGGAGAAAATAACGATGCAGGGGTATGCATAAAATGAGCAATTCGAATATATCAAATGAACCCCTCTGCAAACCGACTTGTGGACACTAAATAAGTTGTTCAATGGTGCATCGCTGCTCTAAGCCATGAGACTAACCGATCAAGGGAAGTGTGAAGGTACATTCAATTTAATTTTTATTGGATATCCATATTTAAACAGTGTACATTTATGTTAAACTCAACAATGGTGAGCACCATAAATACACAAGATGCATGAGAAAGATAAACATTTGATGTATTATTACTCACAATGATACATATTTATCATACATGGAGTGACCCTTGGATTCCATATTCTAGGGTCCCTTGGATTTCCTATGTCCATTCATCCTCTACACCTACCCATAGAGGATTAGGTGTCCAAAATTCCCCGCTTAATCCGAAGGGGTATGTGTGAGTCTAAGAAGAGAGTTGTAATACAAATCTTCAAAGTATGCATGGCAGCACTTAGGCTGAATCAGCTCTCTAAAATGTTGGCATAAAGAGGTGGTTTAAGCATGACCACCAACACTGGAATGCTTAGTGCAGTTCCCGAAACTCTTCCAAATCTGACAAGAAGCTGAGGGCTTCTGTTAGAGGAAGTGTCCCTCATATTTGAAGAGGGAGACCTTCAATATAGAAGAAGGGAGGTCTACAACCTGTGATGGTTTAAGGATGACCACCAACACTAGAATGCTTCATGCATTTACCGAAACTCTACCAAAGCTGGCAAGAAGCTGAAGTCTTCTGTTAGAGGAAGTGTCATGAATTATTTGAAGAGGAAGAATATCAACCTCGCATGGATGGTTTAAGGGTGACCACCAACCAAAGGAATGCTCATGGGCATCCGTGTCTCTGGCTACAACTTTGAATCTAGAATGATAGGTTGTGGCTCAGGCTCGCTTGAAATTTTGTGTCTCTAGCTACAACTCTGAATCTAGAATGAGAGATTGTGGCTCTAGCTCGCCTGAACTGTTGTGTCTCTGGCTATAGCTCTGAATATGGAATGAGAGATTGTGGCTCAGGCTCGCTTGAACTGTTGTGTATTTGGCTACAACTCTGAATCTAGAATGAGCGATTGTGGCTGAGGTTCGCTTGATGTGGCTTTGAAGCTTGTAGATGACCACAATTTCTCCCCCTGTCAGGTACAAGGTGAGATGATGGTGAAAAATCAACTGCAAGTTTGTTCAATATTCTAGAACAACTTCTGACATGTGACTTAAACATCTTCTTGGTTGTTTATACCCATTGCCAAGAAGCAATCCATCCAAGATGAATCTTTGTTCTTGCAGGAAGCTTGTTTCTAAAGCATCTGTGTGAAGAATGGGTGTGCTGCCCACAGTGCTTGCATGGGTGAAGATCAAAACAACGATATTTCATATGGCCAACTCGATCACAGTGTCAGCATTTGACAATCTGTTTTTGTTGTTATGGAAGAGGAGCAAGATCTGGAATAGTTGAAGGTGAACCATCATGAAGAATCTGGCACTCTCAAATTTGACGGGATTGGAGTAGTTTGGAATATGAAAAGATAACTCCTTTTCATATCAAAGACCAATTCTATGCTTGTTGTAGACGAGCTCTTCCCAAGGTCTGATGATGGGCTTGGGAGGCGCAAAATATATGTTTTCTTCTGCATGCAAATCTGCTCTTATACTGGGAATGGAATCTGAATCAACCACAAAATTATTGGCTTGCTTCTTATGGGAGTCTCTTTCAATGTTCTGAAAAGAGACAGGTTCAAAATGATGACTCCACTACTATAACTCTTCTTGCTGGAATTGAGATTCAAGCTGCAAAAACTTAATCTGTTCTTGTGCATCTTTCAGAGAGGTTTGAATATCTATGAGAGTTTCTTTGCTGACTTTAACTCTATCTTTGACATTAGATTGTATCAGAGTTTTTAGAAACTCTAGTACTTCACTAATTCGAGCCATTTTCTCCAATATCAAAATTACACTTTAAACATTCATGACACTTGTGGATCAATGAGGAAGAAGTGACACCTGATAAATCAATAGTTAATGATAATAACAATTACATTTGAATGTTTTCAGCACATAGAATGAAACTCAAACGTTGGTTCATGGAGTATAATTCCCAGAAATATAAATGCTAACTCGTATTGGTATTAACCCCTTTTCTCTCAGCGATACATGCAAGGTTTGTTCTTGAAATGTTACCCAACAGTCGCTGTGAAGCTACAACAATATCAAAGGCATAGGAAAAATGCCCTACAACCATCTATGTGGCTATTTGAAGCACCCCACCCAATTTCGATCAATGAAATGCCAAGGATATTGCCTTATGTAATGTTCAACACTAAGTATTCAAACTTTAATCAATACAGCATCGAATTTTAAAGTAGATAGAATACATATATTACTAGGAGTTAACGTCGAATTCAACACACAAATGACGAGCACCATTTAACCCCCACAGAGTTAGCCCCAGCCCCTCGAAGGAAGAATCACAAGGCTCCTGAGAAGCAAGTTTGAGAGTGAGTCACTGTGCTACTGTCAAATTCCTCTCTGTATACCCAGTTTCTTGAATTTGAGGCTAGGGTGGACGCGGCCCTGGCCACAAAGAAGATTGATATCTAGGAAGCCCTAAAAAACATTCCCTCCCTTCAGTGCACGCTGCGAATCTATGTTTTCAACACCTTTTCAAATCAAAAGATGTATGGAGGGACGTGGCAAGGTAGGTCGATGCAAGAGGAGGGTCGTCGATGGAGCCTGCATGAGGGAGAGTCACAGTGATGCACAGGGTGTATAGGAGTATGGTTTTGTGGGGTTAACATCTGAGGAGAGGACTCAAACCGGTGCAATGGTAAATTCAAACTAGAGGGAGACAGATAGTCACGTGCAGTCGGTGTTGTGGGACTTGAGCACTGAGTGCTAAGAGCTGACCATAGCAATGGGAGGCCGCAAGACTATGTTGGAGTAATGCGTATGGAGGGCCAACACATATTTCAACGCCCCATTCAATGTTCCTCACAAGAAAAAAATGCAGCTACCATATGTAAACCAATTCAATGCCTATAGACAGTGTGAAAAATGTAAAGCCAAGTGCATAAATGAATTCTGACCTTCTGATAAGATCTCGGCGAAATTGCATAGAGAAATTAGTGGTGTTTAGCCTTCGATTTCCATGGTTTTTTTATCGATTGCACTAGAATTAGAACCTTCCAGTTTACAAATTCATCATTCACGATCTGGAGAATAATACTTGCTTGAACCCCGGATGCGGGTGTTTCAATGGCTAGTTAATGGGATGGGACGAAGGGGCGGCAAGTCCTACCGACACCTGCCCACTTGGTACGCGGAGTTAAATGGACATCTGCACAACAACATGTCTCATTTACACTCCCCTCCTTCCAACGCTATGGGCTCTGCAATCAACAACATTCGCGCGCCTTCAAACATGATGAACCCTGCCTCCGCATGCACTGGCGAGATTTTCACTATGGAAGCAGTTAAGAAGACTAATATGTTTGGTTTGGGAAGGAATAATTTGGTGCATGTTAAGACCTGTCTCATGGCGGGTGGATTCCATCAGCAACAGGTTAAAAATCACCCGGTCTTGGCTTTCCCACAGAATCGTTTTGGCGTCGTTGGTTACTGTATGCACAGTCGGGAGAGCGCCTATCTGTGTCTGTTGCGTTCTTCGCAGAGGGAGGTTTATCCTCCTGGGCATCTTCAGCTGTTGCTGCGACCTCGTCCGAGTTTGGGCCACCCTGGGCTGGCTTGCTCGTTTGTTAAAGAGTTCTGGACCCTGCTCCATCACACTATGCCGAGGCTTCGACACCGTATGTGGAGTATGAGGGGTAGCTCTCGGAGCCATCCCTCTCGTTTTCCTTCCAGCCCATCTCCGGACTCCTCTTCCTTCGATGATGGCTCCAGCCACTACCCCAGAACTCGAAGCGGTCGGGGGCGCTCTCAGGATTTCCGCTTGTTCTGGGGCCCCCATTTGCGTCGCCCTCCTGCCTCCTCTGCTAATACGACTGGCACTGCTCAGTTCACCTTCAACAGCACCCTTAATCACTCGCGGATAACTTCCATTCTCTCGGTGGTTTTTCTTGAAGACATCTTGCCAAAGGAGTCCAGCTTGCAGCAGGCCGTTCCTATGGAGAATGTTGCTGCTCCTGACACCTAGTTCTCGCAATTCAATCTGGGCAGTGGTAGCATCCCGTCGCAGCCTCCGCCTTGCCCTGTAGATTTTTTTTCTAGATGAAGACATGCTCTCTGCTCAACCAAGTCCCTCGGCTTCTCAGGCAGAACTTGCTCCTGAAATGCACGCCACCGAATGGTGCAGGATTATGGAGGAGACTCCGGAAGACTAATGGGTTCGTTGCTTGGTCTTTTTCTCTATTTGTGTCACCCAAATTCTTGGGTTTTTTCTATTCTGAAGCTTTCTGGCCCCTTTTTGTCTTTTCTGGGCTAATGCATCTTTTGGAGAAATCTTACTCTACACCCCTCCGTGGGTTTCGACAGTTCACTTCTCTGTTTTTTCCTGAATTTTTTGCCTTCAAGGCAGTAGTCACTAACTTCGGTCTCGTTGTAACATTATCAGCTTGTTAATAGATCAGTATTACTTAGAAAAAAAAAATAATACTTGCTTGAAAACGTTGAGCTTGTAGGGTATGGTGAGGCCGCCCTGGTGATCGAAGCCAAGGAAAAATTTCAACGCACCATAGTCGAGTGTGCGAAGAGGGACAATGTGCCACGATAGAAGGCTGTGAGGTAACGCATCATTGATAAACTCCTTCACCCACTGATCAATGTTCCTTCTCCTCCCACTGGTTAGCATTGAAACATAGGGAGGTGGGTTCAATACTTTCTTGTATTATCCAATTAGCTCCTCGACGCTCTCGAAGGAGGTAGCGAAATCGAATAACCGCGTGAAAAATGGATACAAGGATTTATACCATGCTGTGGAGAGGAGTATACAGTGATATGATGCTACGATGGTGGTATCAGTTACCAGGTTCTTCTCAGTTGCCTCCTATTATTCTCGAGGCCTTAATAACAACAATAAAGTTTAGTGACTTGCTGATGTCCTCATACCAAAAATAATGGATCCCAACTAGCTTATATAGGATTCTTGGAACCTAACTGGTATTGATGGAAAAAAATTCCAAGAATAGAACTTCGCAATGGTCTCAGGGAAGGATGAGGCAGCGTGGAGGGTGTCAATGCCATAAGCGATGCGTAGAAGCTATTGAGAGGAGGCCTATGCCAAGAGGAGCATAGAGGAGGTTCTGACTGTGTTGAGCGGAACCAGTGGACAGAGGGTTGAAAATTCACTCGATAGCTAAGCGTGTGAAGCAAGGAGAATATAATTTTCCTAGGTGCTGATAACGACAATGGTTTTATTCTGAATAACTCGGTGTGGATGCGTGGAGGACGAAAAATGGGATCCAGACTCTCCCACACACACACAATTCTGTGACGCACACTCAATTCTTGCTTTAGAAATATTCCAAATAGGAATTTTAATACCAGAAGCGCTCATACAATGAATCGAAAATGGAATTTGACCTCAGATTAGAACGTTATTCTTCGGGAACTGGAGCGCTTGAATGCATTCATCCAGGGAGAATATGTATACCAGTCATTCAACTCATATAGAATACATTTAAACAATTCAATTTTGTGGTCTTCACTAATATTAACACATACCATTGAACGTAGATATCTCTCGGTAGATGCACCAATTTGATTTTTTGTAGAAGCACCAACTCACTGTCATAAATTGACAAAACCAAGGAGATCACTTAATGCAGAGAATGGAGCAATGGTTTACAAAGGCCACATATCATGGCTCTGATATCATGTTAAACTCAACAATGGTGAGCATTGTAAACACACAAGACACATGAGAAAGATAAAACTTTGATGTACTATTACTCACAATGATACATATTTATCATACATGGAGTGACCCTTGGATTCCATATTCCAGCGTCTCTTGGACTTCCTATGTCCATTCTTTCTCTACACCTACCCATAGAGGATTAGGTGTCCAACAATTTATCACAATGATTATCTTTGATGTTATTTTGATATCATATTTACATTCTTCTTTGAATTTTCCATATACATGGTTTTTTGGCATATTGGGGTTGAAGATGTAGATCGATCAATTGGAAATGACATTGAAACAATAAAAGCGACTCGAAATTTCATTCAATTAAAACAAAGTTGTCCACAAATGTGTTTGCATTCGATAAAAGAAAATATTCTTTTTTTTTTGTCATGTTTCCATTGATGTTTGTGAAAAAAAAATGTATGTAAAACATTGGAAACATACAGAGCTAAATACAAAGGGGAAAATGTCCGTTGCAATGTTTGAAGAAATGCAATCAGACGAGACTACAATATCATCTGATGGTGATGGAGTTTCTAATATTATTAGAGAAGATAACATTTTAATTGCTTTCAAATGATAGAGATCTAGAAATAGATACTAAATTTATTTTAAATTTAATTTTTCATGTTAATTATGATCTAAATTTAAATACATAATTTTTTTATTGTGCGGGAGATGCTTTTGTGTTAATTGCACCTACTGACAATGATGAAAATGTGAAGTATTATTTGATGCGTTGCACTAAACTAAAGATTAAATTATTAGAAAACTATACTGATCACGATTTTCCATATGACAGGGGATCTATTATACTGAAAGGTTATTTTTTCAGACAAACTAATCAAAGTGGGGATTTTTTTTATTTTGAAGACTATGAACCTGATGTCATAAGTTGTCAATATAGTCACTTGGTGTGTGCAGCACGCATAAAGTTGATAGATATTCAATCAAAGAAAAAAATGAAAATTAAGAAATGGAAAATTTCAAAATATGATCATGAACGGATCATTGAAGATGGCATTCCATTGGAATTTTTTTTATTGAACTCCCCAACAATTTCTTCTCTTTGGATTCATGTTTTACAACTTCCACAACTCAACTAAAAATTGAACTGTCTTTTTATGTTATCTGTGCAAGTGTTTGCGCATGTACATTGTTTTGTTACATGCACACTAGTATCAACTGAAACTAGCTTCTTTATACATGCATTGATGAAAAATGTTGCATGTATTGGATATATGTGTGTGTGTGTGTGTGTGTGTGTTCTAGAATGCAAATCATTGAAAATAGATTTTTTATGTGCATTGATGAAAAATGTTGCAAGTACATGATATATATGTTCTAGAATTCAATTAACAGAAAGTGGCTTTCCTATGTGCATTGATGAAAAATGTTGCAAGTACTGGATATATATGTTCAAGAATGCAATTAACTGAAAGTAGTTTTTCTATGTGCATTGATGAAAAATGTTGCACACGTACTGTATATATACATGTTCTAGGCAATTAACTGAAAGTAGCTTTACTATGTGCATCGATGAAAAATGTTGCACGCATTGGATATATATATGTTCTAGAATGAAATTAATTGTTCAAGTAGTTTTACTATGTGCATTGATGAAAAATGTTTCACGTACTGAATATATATGTTCTAGAATGTAATTAACTGAAAGTAGATTTTCTATTATCATTGATGAAAAATTTTGAAGTACTGGATCTATATGTTCTAGAATGCAATTAACTGAAAGTAGTTTTTCTATGTGCATTGATGAAAAATATTACATGTATTGGATATATATGTTCTAGAATGGAATTAACTGAAAGTAGATTTTCTATACATGCATTGATGAAAAATGTTGCACGTACTAGATATATATACATTATAGAATGCATTTTTTAAATTTTATGATTGTTTGACACATCTAACAAGACCTAAAATCTTATGATTGTTTATATGTGTGTGTGTGTGTGTTTCAATATGTATTGTAATTCAATCGTTTTAACATATATATTCGAGCATGTACTTAAATCATTTCTACATGTACATATATTCATGTGAATTTTTTTTTGTTTCGAAAACGACAACTTAAATTTAAAAAAAAAAACATTATATCATAATCACATGCCAAATGTAGTTCAACCATCCAAAACTTGAGTTTTAAAAACAAAAAATTATATCACAATATTACCTCACATGCCAATTGTAGTTCAACTATCAAATAAAAAAAAAAAATTATATCACATGCCAAATGTAGTTCAACCATCCAAAACTTAAAAGTTTTAAGAACAAAACATTATAGATCACAACATTACTTCACATACCAAATGTATTTCAACCATACAAAACTTGAGTTTTAGAAACAAAACAAATTATAACACAACATTACTTCACATGCCAAATGTAGTTCAGCGATTCAAAACTTGAGTTTTAAAAACAAAACATTACAGATCACAAGTATCAAGTACCAAGTAACATTACTTCACATGCCAAATGTAGTTCAACCATCCAAAATTTAGGTTTTAAAAACAAAACAAATTATAACACAACATTACTTCACATCACACGCCAAATGTAGTTCAACTATCCAAAACTTGAGTTTTAAAAACAAAACAAATTATATAGCACTATAACATTACTTCACATGCCAAATTTAGTTCATCAATCCAAGAATTAACTTTTAAAAACATTATATATCATATTCACATGTACCAAATGTAGTTCACATAAAATATTTCCAAAATTTGTAGATCTCACAAGTATCAAGTATCAAGTATCAAGTTATATATGACTTCATCTATATATATATATATATATATATATATATATATATATATATATATATATATATATATATATATATAAGACTAAATCTATTTAAAATATAATGTTCCACGTGTGCATATGCATCATCCATCAAATATTGCATGTGTATCATCCATCAAATACATATGGATGTAGTGTCTCTCCCAGCAAAGTCACAATCCTCAAGCTATCCTGCGAAGCATGGGGAACCTGTACACAATGTGTACAAACATTAAAATTTAATGTTTTAAAATTGAGTGAGAATATATAGAACTTCATGTAAAAAAAACAAAATGTAAAAAAAAATTCATGCAATACCTCATGAGGTTCCCTCTCCATTTGTTGCTCGTCTACTAAAACTTCCCCCACTAGAACATCTTCAACAGTAAACTATACAATATATATATATATATATATATATATATATATATATATATATATATATTAAAATATTTCAAATGAAAATGCATATATAAACTTATTTTCAATAATATTAAAAAAAAATGTTAGACAACTTGTTCAAATGGTTTAAATGGTATGGATGTTCCTATCTCCATCGCTAGAGTCCATGGAGAAAAGAAATCCTCTATAGGAACCTAAAATTCAAAAAATTTAAAAGTATAAAATATCTCAAGATCAAGATCTCAAGTTATAATAAAACTTTTGAACTTAAATTTGTAAAGTATAACTTAAAAACATATATTTAAGTGAAAATTTGAATACATCCTCTACTGGTGGATTTGGCACATCTCCTAAGAGAGGCTCCAAAAGAAAATCTCCAAAAACCTAAAATTCAAAAAATTTAAAATAACTCAAGATCTCTAGATCTCAATTTATAATAAAACTTTTAAACTTCAATTTATAACTTATAACTTAAAATCATATATATATTTAAGTGAAAATTTGAATACTTGTGCTGGTGGATTTGACACATCTCCTAAGAGTGGCTTAGAAAGAAAATCTCCAAAATTCTAAAATTCAAAAAACTTAAAATAACTCAAGATATAGAGATAGATATATCTCATTTTTTAATGGAAATTTTTGAGGTGGAATATATAACTTAAAAACATAAAATTTAAAAGTGAAAAATTGTTCATACTTGTGATGGTGGATTTGGCACATCTCTCAAGGAAGAAGAAGGTACCTCCATCCCAAAAACATCGTACGGAATCAGAATATGTTAAAACATTTTATTATATATATGTACATGTACATGTGTGCACAATTATTTATTTTAAAAACATCTCATCATGTTTCGATATATATAATAATAGATAAAAAATAATTGTACATCATTATGTGTTCACTTCAAAAACACTAACATTTCCCAACATATCTTGATGGTGAGAACCATATTGATTATATGATTGAGGGTGAGACCCATCTTGATTGTTTGAACCAAAGGCTCTGACCGTGATATTAACATTTTCTTCATTCATCAAGTGTGACAACTGCAAATGGTGCTAACATATAATGATACAGTTTTGTTAGATTAATGTATACAAATAAATGTATGTATATATGTATTTATTACAAGTGCTAAAATAATTGAACCCTAACCATTAACACATACCATTCCCATGCCCTCTTGCTCATGAACAATTAGGTCCTACCAACCATTGCGACAATTCTTTGCATATGTTTTGAGATCTTCAACACTTATGTTGTCAATCTCTTCATCTGTATAATAAAAAAAGTAGTGCGTGCATTCTCAAGTGCTCTTTGTCGATTCAAACAAACATCAACTCCACTCAATCCACTATGAAAATTCTCAATGATGGCATCCCTTCCTTCTTGACTAATTTGAGAAGTGGCATCCATCTCTAACTGCAAAGTTTCGACACGAAGAGGTTGACTAACCAATGGTGGCTCAAGGAGAGGTAATTCAACATCACGCATAGTGCCCCTACGGTCACACAATCAACCTTTCCTAGGACCAAAAAATTCAGAGAGAAGGTCATTGTATTTGGGTTTCATTTGAAAAAATAATTTTGTATAAAGTAATTTTACAAAATAAAGCGGAAGCTCATCATTCCATGGGAGTCCTCCATAGGCCACAAGGTGTCTGTTATCCATTTCAACCCCCCATTAATGATTTTTTTTGTCATCAGCCCCTCTTGAACTTTTCAAATTTCCTATTGCGGCTTAAGAAATTCATTTTTCCTATCGTTGCCTCTCCCGCCCTCTAAAATGCATTAGAAAGGGCCGCAGATTCATTTCTGAAAATACATGAACCCCATCCCCTTTGGTCCTAGCCTCCTACCACTATTCAATCACGTGACCAAGGCGTTAGACCTCGTACTAGACCAAAATGCGCTCTCCGTGTAAGATCATCGGGCGCGCTCTGTGCCATCCGATTAAATATAAATCAACGGTCCACTGCCAGCCTGTCCTGGTGGTCCCCGCGCCCACGCACATTGCAAAAACCAGTTGTATTCATCGCACCGCCTTTGTGGGGCAGGTGGTATTCCTCAAAACGGAGCGATTACACTTATCACCCACCGTGTGTCCCTCTATACGACCCCAATACCACCCTCCATCATGCATTATCTTTCAGTCAAAGTTGTGCAGCGATATTAATGCTGGCTGTCCAATCTAAAGAGCTCCATCCAATGGCAGTCGCTGGGAGTAGTTGCACGGGTGTTAATGTAAGTCTACAGTGTCCCTGGCCTACTGTCTCATTGTTCTTTGACGCTTTTTCATCATTGATTCCCCCCAAAGATCGAACGGTCTGTATTTAAACCTCACCACGCCATCGACCTTGTGGCTCCACGTCATCCTTCCACGTGCTCCCATCGTAGATGCGTCAGTTTCTCATCTATATTCCTGTTAAAAGGTCAAAGTCCATTGCCTTCGTTAAATTTCACGTATCCTTCCAACCTTCACCCAAAGTATTTCTCCGCCATTTATATGCATTTTCTGCCACCCTGCATCGTCTCACCACTCCGCCAAGTCTGCACCACCATGTCCATGGATCCTGCCATGCCATCGTCCCTATGTCCGGTTTTCTTAACTAGTTTGTGGGTTTTGCAAGTTTGCAGTGATGAAGAAATGGCCATTACTCACGACCACCATTACAGAAGTCGAGGTTGCTTCAAAGGGCAATTGTTCAGCGGCTGAATTTATGAGGAAAGATCTGGAAAGCTGTTACGACATAGCTCTCATTAAAACAGCAGAGTTCAAAATCTACCAAACCCTCTGGAACCATTCAAAACACAGATTTTTTCAGAAGGTGATATAAATGTTGGGGAAAAGAAAATTGACGGAAGATCGAGGATTTTATCATTCAGCTCTGCAGATTTTCAACACTAATACAAAGCTTAGGAGGCAGAAAGTATGAATGCACAAGAAAGCAACCTCCGGGTTTTATTGCAGCAGGTTTCTCTCTCAGGAAAGGACAGAATGCTACATAATTTATTCTTCATATCTTATCCCGGGAGGAAATTTACACCTATAGCATTTACTTCATGGAGCAGCCACATAGTACTTACAGCGTTCTTGTGCCTTCAAACAATATGGGCATGCACTTTTTCACCATTTTGTTTCAATGAAACAATTAAATTTTTTCACCTACTTCTTTTATTAGTTTTTCTTCTTCTTCCTCTATAAAAACCCAGAAGAAACACATTGTAAAGGCTCCAAATTTTTATCAGAGAATTGTGTAGTGAAAGGCATTTTTGTATACATTTTGTATAAGCTCTTGTATGAAGGCTCAGAGCCCATAGGGTCTCAGTGAGGAGGAGTTCTATCTGTATTGGAGGATTCTGGTCTTTGGTATCCCACAGTATGTAACTTCCTTTTATGTGTTTAATATAACATTTCATTTTATCCATCTTCTTGTATCATGTACTGGAATGCGAGTGGCTCACTGATTTTAGGTAAGGATTTATCCTAGTTGATACCCATACTTGTATCATTCAAGCGCTTTAAATATGGCTTGGGCATGATATATTGTTTCGTGATTCATTTCATCCATCTTTTTGCTATATTAGTTGCTTTGGGAGGGTGCTTTTAAAACGCCATTGTCATGTATGGATTCTTAGAATGATAAGCCCATATATGGTTCTGTTGTGTATCTGGGTATCAGACCAAATTTAACTAATATCTTCCTATATTTCTTTCATTGCATACACCTTCTGATATTTGATTTTTGTGGCATATTACTTGAATCGGCCCTCTCTACAGTAAATTGTCTCTTAACTATCTGATGCTTTTGTGTTAGAGCTTTGCATCTTGTCTCTGCAGCATTACTTTCCCTGTGGCAGTTTCTGTAAGTTCTGGTCCCATTTAAATCCATTTCCTTGCTTTACAAGAGATAGCAGGAGAGCCCTTTGGATTGACACCCAAGTTACATTATGTGCTCCTTGCTATGATAAGATGTCCTAGGCACTGGTCTATGGCAACTCTAGGCTGTCTCTAGGGGGACAACATTTGTCGACAACAGTGTCTATCATACAAATAATGAGCTATATGAGGGTGCTTAAAATATTGCACCTTCAACATCTTTCTTTTCAACCCTTCTTTGAAATTAAACATAGACTTGGCCATTTCTATTATAACTCTTTGTTTAACAACCTCCCATTTATCGAGACCCATCACTGTTTCCTTTCTTTTTCTCATCACTTCTACAAAAGTATTAGTGGTTGGCCCAAGCTTTAGGTACATGTCTACTAGTTCGCTTAAAGAGTGTGTAACTATTTCCAAGCTTTGTCGACTCTCAGCAGGTAGAGTCAAATCCACAAGATCTCTCTTCAATTTTGCATGAAGATGTTGACACCTTTCTAAGGTGAATTGTTGCATGTTTGTTTCCCAAAGTATATTGAAAATGTCAGACGAATAAGTCGTGGTTGGTGGACAACATTCTTCTTGAATGACGTGTTTTACCCTACGTCTTTTTTGAGAAACATTTGGAGCAATATTTTCAGTCTCTGCATCAATATACAAAATTTTGTATATTAAAAAACACATGTAAAAAAATTTGTACAAATTGAATGAAAATAATATTCAAATTGATGGCCACCTTGATGTGGTTGGCTAGTATCTTGCCCACCCTGAGACTGTTGAGAACCAGAACGACCCTGCTGATAATGAGAATGACCACTGATTGATTGAGAACCAACACGACCATCCGTTGATTTTCCTCTGGGGGAATACATATCACCACCTTCACGCAATCAGCTAGCACTTATTGATGGCCCTCCAAGAGAATGTAAACCACCACCAACCTCACGAGATGAGAGAGAAGCTTCATAAAAAAATATGAATTTATAATCAATTCAAAAATACATTCATACATATAAATACATGTACATATTCATTGATTAAATTGCGTGAACCATGGGCATGCTCCATTGATGGAGTAGACACCCTTCTCCTATTAGCTCCTAAAAAATAAAAAGTGAAACTTATTAACAACTAATTTAACTCACAAAGTTGATAAAAAGTCAATTCCATATGTACACACGTGTATGTATATGTATGGAGATTTAAGATTATATTTGAATACCATGAACATCCCTCGATCTATGATCCCCCTCTCTCGTAGAGATATGGGATTCTATTGATTTTCGTCGTTCATCCTCCATGATATATATATCTACAGTGGAAATTTACAATTATTTTTTTAAATTACTATTTAAAATAAATTCAAAATAAATTTCAGAAAATTAATGTAATTTAGTGTACAGAAATTATGTAAAACACAAATTTCAAAGCACTAATTGATGTGTGAAACTCAATTTAAGAATTTTTTTTTATAAAAGTGTTAACTTCACTAAATTGTGCTTTACATGGTAGGATTTTTTTTATAAAAAGGTAAAGTTCGCCAAATTGCGCTTTTCATGGTGGGGGCACACTTGGTATAAAATTGGAAAAAACACATGGTCATTAAAAAAGAATCGTGAAACTCCATTTAAACAAAAATTTGTTGAAGTCCTCACATTTTATTTGTACAAAAATGTGAAGTTCACCACTTGTTGCAAATGTGATGTTCACCAAGTTGCGCTTTACATGGTGTGGTGGGAGCACACTTGGTATATAATTGAAAAAAACACATGGTCATTAAAAAAGACACATTTATAAGTACAAAACACAAACATATCCAGGATATGTTACAATATCCATCAATAAATTTTGAAGGAGAACGTCTCAACACTAATTCACCTTTGAGAGATGAATCTTGAATTTTTGAAGAAGAGCGTCTTAAAACTAGTTCATCTTTGAGAGATGAATCTTGCATTGGCATTGCCCCCGTATAATTCTAATTCATCGATTAATTCATCATTGATAGATGAATCCTAAATTGGCATTTCCCAATGCAATATATCAGCAAACATCTTATTCACATTTGTACAATGTCTTATACTAAAAAAAGGAAATTGGCTAACAATATTGTTTGCTTTTCCATGCAGTTGTTTTAGCCTCTCATTCTTAACTTGGTACACACCTTTCATCTGGTTGCACGCAAGTTCGAAATTGGTGAAAACTACAATTCCATTTGATCCATACTCCCTAGCTGTTCCCAAGCCTTCTATCAATGCAATATAATATGCCTTGTTGTTTGTTGTTCTTCCCGGTATATTCATTTTCCTTTGGACGACCTTGCTAGTCACAATATTGGAAATCATATATGTAATCATTGATTTCCCTGGATTGGGATAGCAAGAAACATCTATGCATAATGTCCATTTTTCAACCATATTTAGTGGGGTTTTTTTTTATCCCGACCAAAAAAAAATAAAAAAAATCAATAAAAATATATTAAATTAACATTTATTGCAAATGCATGGGAGAAATGACACATGTGCATGAGATAAATGACATGTGCATGGTTTATCTTAAATTTTTACTTAAATTTTATGGTAGAATTCACATCTAGAAATGAGATGCGTTAAATATTGCATTGCCTACAGTTTAAGGGAGATTTATGACACATATACATGGTTCATGCATGGTTTGCATGAAAGTTTGCCTTAAAATATATGGCAGAAATCACATCTAGAAATGAAATGCCTTAAGAAAGTGTTGACGAGAAAATTTGTCCAGCCAACAGTAGGGGATCTCCCCAGTAAAAAGTCCCAATTAGACCTTAAACCGTTTGGAGTAGGGATCCCATCCGGGGTGTGGGTCCGGCTACCGCTTAAGACGCCTTCCCTTCTGGTCTCAAAAGAACCTGATTAAACCTGCGGACACACTTATTCATAGGATACGAAATACATGATCGATGCATGGAACATGTCTACAACACTATACGTAGCAAGAGAATGAATAAAACACATACGCCCGAAGAGATGTGGTTAACGACACGTCTTTGGGGTCATGCTTGCAAGGTATCTTACCACAGAAGAAATAGTTCTTAATGGCAAGATTCCTCCTTACTTCTAAAAGATAAAACGAAATGCTAATAGACAAAGGTATTAACATCCATTTAGAAAGCGATAAAACTGAACATCATTAACACAAGCATAGATAAACATGATGCATAAATGATGTTATTAGAAATGCAGTTTCATTAATCATAGGATGTTAGGCCCCATTCAAGGGACTCTGTAGTCTTTGTCACGGTAAAATACATCTGTCAAAGGGGTTTGTAAGTATTCGTATTCATATGTAAAAATATGGTCTTTGTTGTCGATGGCTCTGAGTTTTCACAAAGCACACAAGTTCCGAATGAAAGTAGACAAAGCTTCCTTTTGGGTCATGTTTCGACTTTAAATTCCCGACGGATGGGCTTCCTTGCGACCCAGTATTTTCTGTGACTTGTGACCTGAGCCGTTGTTGCGACCTGCGACCTAGTCGCTGGGTCGCTGGGTCACGCCGTCGGGCATTTACCAAGGGGTGTGACTTTGCGACTTGGCGACCTATGCGACTTGCGACCCAGGCAATGTGCGACCTGCGACCTCAGTGAATATGCGACCTACGACTTCGGCAAATATGCAACCTTGCGACCTAGGCAGATGTGTGACCTTGTGACCTCCTTGGATTTGCGACCTGCGACCTCATTGGATTTGCGACCTGCAACCTCGGCAGATGTTGTTACTTGCGACCTTGGGCAGTTGTCCAACCTGCGACCTCAGTAGATATGCGACCTGTTTTGAGAAGGGCCCCTTTTTTGCTGAGGAAAACTCTGGCTCGTTGTGTGACTGAAAGGTTTTTCCTGCGATAAAGTAACATAGGTCACATCTCTCCATGATTGAAATAATAATTATGCTAAAGGCATTTCAATTGATTTGCAAGAGCGAAAGAGAAAAAGCAATAAGTTTAGACCCCTGTGTGGTCAACTACTGAATCATCGGAGAGAATGGCTAGGGTAAGCTTTCTCTGTGCCCTTTCTTTATCAGGATCATAATCTTTCCCATGCACCAGGTTTTCTTCAAGTCTTGGAGTCAATCACTTGATAGGCATGGGCTTCTACATTCCCATGCTCAGTGGTCGCTGAAAGTCTTTAAGCTCATCGATTTTCCTATTCATGGAAGAGCAATACTTGCTATTTTCGATTGGAGAGCGACAGATCATGCGCCAATGTAGCGAACTGTCGTGGAGAAACTTTGTGGGGGGCGTATTTGACACTCTACATTTATTAATACTTTAGCTGCAATGTCTGTTCCTTCACCAATAAGACCTAACAGTATCTTCTTTGTACCTGCGAAGTTGTGTCCAAGGCGTCTTGCTTCCTCCTAAGCAAGCATAATTACTTTAATGGCTTTTTCAGTAACACATTCAAACATAGCAACAACCACCCCTCGCCTTGCTTTTTCTTTTGCACTTAGATGATATACAGCAGTTGCAACTGCTGCATGAAAATATTTCCAATCCTCTTAACAGTATGGTAGTTAAAATCACATGGCCATCGTAGATCTGTTATAAGGTCTAGCTCCAACGCGGCTTAAAACCCCGGTGAAAAGGTATTTGAGCCGACATGTAACGTTCTTCTACTGTGCTCCATGGTCTTGAATAAGAATTCCAACGCATGCACCCTTCATGCGAGTATTTAACCAGAGCGGAAGAGGCTTTGCATGCCTTCCATAGACACGTAGAGGATAGGGGATAGCCGGCAATGTTTGTAATCAGCGTTGATAGGATAGTTTAATTTATTTTATATTAGCCTCAAGTAAACAAGCGATCAAGTCATAATGTGGAAGTCTAAAATATCACACATAATATCGTTGAACCCCGTCACATTTTAGTAACGCTCTTCATCATGGCGCTTCTATTCTATGGAGATATTTCAGGTGGCGGGTAGTCGCAGCATGCCAAGAATGCTGTGGATGTCCCATGACTTGATGAATTTTCGCTCTCTGGCTTGCGTGTAGCAGCAAAATTATCTCTCGTGCATGGCAGCATGCATTGGGCAGCCTTTCCATGTAATGTGGCACATCAGCAGCTTTGATGGGGAATGAGACACGTGGAAGATGAATCTGGGTTTTCTGATGGGGGTCGCAAGGTCGGAGAATCTCCTTAGGTTGCAGCTCTCCCTGGGCATGTCACTCTGCGACCCTGTGACCTACACAAACATGCGACTTGCGACCAGGGGTTGATGGGGTCGTTGGGTCGCACAATCGGCTGAGTTGCAGCCTTGGGCGATGCCCTATCTTTGTGACCTGGCGACCTAACAATATCGCGACCTTCTCCATCGACGCTGTAACTCTGCACCATCAATAATGTATGCAATGGACCATCGTGCCTTGTGCAACTCTGGTTTTTTTGACTGTCGACGCGCCATAATTACTTCAACGTTGCCGCTTTTCATCAATGAAAATTCTTCTTTCGACATCTATCTGGTCATGCTTGCCACAGTCTTGGTCTGCTTATGTTAATCTCCACCGATTTGCATCCCCCAGACCCTTAAGTTCCCTCATCACTCTGATAACTTGGATTCACAGTCGATGAGTCGGATGGTGAAGGCGCAGGTCCTCCAACTAATGTTAGACTTCGAGAAATATCGATGTCGATAATATTCTGCAATAGTACGTGCATATACTCCTCCTATCGCTCACCAGACTGCAGCACGTAACTATGCAGGACCTGTGACTACCAATTCCGTTCCATTTTTAGACATCAAACGTGACTACCATATACATTGTCTCCAGGAGTTGTGACTCGTGATTTTGAATGTAGAATAACCATGCATGCGTGAAGTTTCAGTTGAGTTTGTTCAACGCGTCTTTCCCATCGTTCCCCTTTTCTTGAATATCTTAATGTCGAGGAGGAAACTTCATTCTGAATGACAGAAACAGTTGGGCGTTATGGCAACAGCTAACCTTACGTGTTTGCATACAGATAATATGGTGGAAAAAACACGATTTCTTCTAGAAAAAACCGTAACCTTACACCTTTTAAAATCACGGCTATAGATAGTCAATTCTAACAACGCCTTTATAGCTATGTTATGATTTTGGCTCCACGTAAATTTGGCCGCTATATGTATATGCCGCGCATGTTGTTATGGATTGAACACCTGGCACCGAACATGTGGCTCCATGCAATGTGTTATATGGTTCCGCTCGCCCCTCACATGGTTTTGAAACCGTGTGTTTCAACGTAATTGGTTTGTCCGTCAACCCTGCCCTCTTTTGACCACAAATGTCACAATGTCGTGCTGGGTCAGTTATGATGTTTGAGAGATCCTTATTAACGCTTAGAAGGGTGGATAGTTTCTGATTGACACATCAAAAGTGACATTTTCGGATTCTCCACTTCCAAGTCTTCATAGCAGTGGGGTTTTTGCATTCAATTTTGGTCTGCAACTATTAGGAGGCTTTGTGATGAACTGTCATGTACAGGGTGAAGGTAAGAGCAGCAATCCTATGGTGCAACTGTCTATGAGGCATATAGCTTGTGTAGCAGATGCTGCAATTTTCATGGCACTAACTGCAGCTGTAGACCTGAGCATTGAAGCGTGCGGGCCGTTCAGTAGGAAGCCAAGGAGGGGTATTCGAAATTGAAAAGATAATGACTTAAAAAACCACTTAAAGCCTCCATTTTCGTTGTCTTTTAAATACTGAACCTTTTCTGCAAACAGAACACCATATAATAATTATCCTGGATCACATATTGTGATAGTAATTTCTTCACCATGGTCTGTCTATACACTAGCAATTTTTCCAGTTGCTGCTCGATTTTCATTACTGGCCAAATCATTGTATATCCATTTCGACGTTGAAAACCTCAGCATGAAAACATTAGAGCCAATCAAAATAATTTACGCCCCATGCAACGTGCCCATGCAATTCTGCGCCATCTTTCAAATGTAAGGTTGACCGCCCACGTGGATTAAAACTTGTAGCATCAAAATGTGTGCGCTCATTTATAATTATCCTATGGTTTTGAAAGCATATATCTTTATCCTTTTCACGCCTCAAACACAACGTTGGACTGCTTATTTTATATGTTTTGGAAACTTCATTGTTTTGCATTTTGGTATTTATATATACAACATCACCTTGCGCCCTTCATAATGTTATCATTGAGTTTTGCTCCAAGATCACTTATGGTTTTAAAACCATTTGCTTCCGAGCCTAGTCTTAATTTTATCATTTACTTTTCCTCCTAATATGAAAGATTCTACTTTTGAAAGATCGAGGGTCGAAAAATACTTCTCAAGCCACATTAATGCCTCTTTTGATATGAATCCTTTCTATCTCGTGGTTCTGGAGGCTCCCTTTGCATATGCATCAATGTGCCTAGCTACAAGAGGTGTATGTATTTAAACATGCCCTTTTAGGTTGAATCTGAAATTCTTCATCTCATATGGTCCCACATAGCCAAAATTTATGGATATGAAAGGGTAAAGGAGACTAGGGTTTTAAGTCCATTTCATTGCTCCACGTTGTACTCCTTGTAGTGTAATTAATTCTACACTTTGTAGCTTGGGATCCATAAATGTTGCTTCCAAAGGGTGCGCTCACATATTCGAAACCCTGTCGTTGGCTTGCCACAGAAACACATATGCTTTCGCGCTACTGCCTGGCACGAGCACGCCTTGAATGAGATTGTCATTCCGTAGGGAAACCTTCTGAGTCTACTTCGTTCATCAGGCTATAATTCAGGCTCATCGAAGTGGCAAAACATGTTTCTTTGCGTGCGCCCATCGACATTGAGAAGTTATGATGCAGGATCTAGACATTTCCAATGGAGCGCTTTTAAGCATCTGGTGTGCACTAGTGAGGAAAGCTTTTGCATCAGTGACATAGAAGGTTCTCTCCAATCAAACATGCATCACACTATTATCCTTTTAACGGTACTGGTCGCTTGCTCCTCCTCCTCCCCTATTCCACAACTTGGCTTTGTCGTCGAGCTCAAATTTATTGCCCTCAATGTCATGACAAGATTGAGGAGTTTGTCACCCGTAGGGTCGACCTGTGTGGAATATTACAACATCATAATTACTCTTCAATAGTGATGGCCACAGATAAAATATATGATACTAACAAACTTAAAATATGTATTCAATCAACATGTTTAATGACCCACGGTGAGAGGGCCTTTAATCGTCAATAGACGAAAGGTTCCCATTCAAATGTATGCATGGCAGTCTCATTACATATGGCGCGACTGTGGTAAGAATGTTCGAGCGTATGCTGGATGATCCTTCCCACATATGGCATGATTGCAACAATGATACCTGATCATGATGACGAGACAACTCATGAGGGGTTGGGGATAGGTCGGCGGGATGTCACTGATTGCAGGGTTGGTGAAAGACCTTGAAAACTAAGCGAGCATAGGGGGGACCCGAAATTTTAAATATACCCAAAATTTTGGGTGGTGTTGTAGCGGCTACAACAAATGGCGAACCACTGGTAGAATCCAGCATCTCTGTTAAAGTCACAACAATAATCTGAGCCAAGATAGTGATGCAAGGGAATATTGAACATGTTCTGCGGGTACCCTTTGTATTACTTTGGCCCTTTACAGGTATGCCTAGTCCTTGTGCCTCAACTAAGTCCCGCTAATCAGAAACACCTCAAAGAGAAAGCTCACAGACGCCAGTAGCTTGTTGATGATGTGAAGAGCAAGGCAGTGGGTTTATTATTTTCAGGATTTTTTAAAGTAAGTTTCCGGTGTTGCTCCGCTGCCAGCAGGCCTGGACAGTACCCCGACGGAGTCACTTCAAGAAATCACAAACGTTGCTCTGCTGCCAGTGAGCCTGGTCAGTACCCCGGCGGAGTCGTTGCATTACCTCTCTGCGCAGGAATCCTTTCTCGATCCTTTACCCTTATTTGTTTCATGTGCTTACAGCACTTATTTTCATGTTCTCGTGGCACTTATTTTTCATGGGCGGATGAGGGATCCCGACTTATTTTACGAGCATGAGAGGTTGTTTCTTGTTTTACAAAAACTGAAAGGTATCCTGATTTGGGTTTGCCCTGGTGCCAAACCTTCACATCCCATTCACCACAATAGGCGCAGCGCGTAGAACAACACATTAAAACGTCCAAGACTATGTTGGGCACGAGGCTTAGGCTTACGGGTATGGGCCATTTCAACTCATCAGGTCTTCCATAGACAACCGGCTCGTATCTCCCCAGATAATAAGTTTAGACTCATAGGCATCTTGTTGATAATGCGACTTCGATGACTGGTCCTAAGAGAAAGCTGCCTCTTGAGGTAGCCACCGCAACCTCACACAAAACGATGGAATTACTGTTTCAGCAATTGGGGCAAAACAAGACTGCAAGGTGATAGGGTTGCAATGAGGGCTCATGAAGTGGCAGGCGATATGACAACAATGATGTGAGGGAGAGAGAGTACGATGCAATGTAATGAGCGAGGCTCAAGGTGCAATGAAACGCCATGTGCGAGAACGATCAACCAGTTGTAGGTGGAAAAGAGGCGCAATACAAGCAATGATTATTTATGCAGCAACAAGCAACTAAAAAGGAAATGAAAGAAAATACTTGTAACATGATGTTGCCTAAGATATTAATCGTAAACAAAAACAAAAAAGACACTTTTAAACTATGAAGTAAAATTTGGTAAGTAAACCTAATTAACTTTGAACTAAAATTTTATTGCAAGTCCTAGCTAGCCTACATCTAAACCCTAGTTTAACCAATGATGTGGTCGGGTTATGTAAAATCAGCTTTCCAGTGCAGCCACCGCATCAGTTCCTGACCTGCAAGAACAACAATGATCAGGATTAGAGCTAATATCCAAAAAAGTGCACCAGCAACAAAACTTACCTGAGGAGTAGGTGCCACGATAAAATGATCAGAGATACTTACCAAAGAACATGCCAGAACAAATTATGCAAGCTGAATCCCATTCTTATCTTGATAACCAGCAATATGTTCTTGAAACTCAACATTATGGATAAATGACATAAAATTATTCATGCATGATCCTGGATTTGAGGGGTGATGGGTAAGCCAATTCTTATTTGCAAGCACATTCATCGAATGGGGTTGGTTGAGTTGATCGACAATCTCATCATGGTGTTGGGGACCATCAGTTTTATGGAATGGAAACAATAAGCAAGTGCCAATTGAATTATAGATGCATGCACATCCAAGCGTAGAAATTCTAGTTTCGAAAACCCTAGTCCGGGGTTGCTCCTGGGTTTGGTTAAGGGTATGGGGATCCGAATCCACTTTTAGTGGGGGCTGCAATTCCTTGCCGTTTTGAACAAAATCCAGACCTTCAAGCGGGGGGTTTCCCAACGTCGATTTCTTGGTGAGCTTAACAGGCGAATGGGCATGATCATCAATTGTAGTGATTTGAAATATGTCAGTGGGCTTTGTATCAATTTGGTCGAATGTTTGCGCACTGACAGATTGATAATCCAAAATGTCGAATTCTCCAGATTTGCCAGGATGGGGTGAATTCGACGTGTTTATGCTGGAAGGAGCATGGTACTGGGGAATTGTCATTTCAGAAACGTTCGGCGGAAGCTGATGCGTTTCAATTTTCTGGTGGGTATTTGAATCTTCCCAAAGCGGATCATCGAATTCAGGTGTCTTCGTATAGTCAGGAAAGAGATTTGAGTGACGGTCGTCAGCGGTATGATTGAATATGTTTTCAGATAAGGATTGATCGCTGCAACCATCAGTTTGGTCAAGTTCGGTACCTAGCGAGTTAGGCTCCCTGGGGTTAACCATCTGGGATGGATCAATAACGGGGACATCTTGAAGTTGCCCAGATAGGAAATCACTCCCATGGTTGTCTAAAGATTCTGAGTGAGACAGATCAGATTTAAAAGATTCATCGATTTTAGACTGTGATTGTGAAACACCACCTGCGTGCTTATGATTTTTGCCAATACCAGTATACGAAAACTCTGAATGTCTAGACAAATTTACTGGTGTGGCGGGATCAAGAAACAAGCTAGGGAACACTGAACGAAAAGATTGAGTCGCAGGGGCGTTAACCCTACAAGGATTTTCAACACGTGCATTCAAAGGACACAAAGATCTGGCAGACCTTGTAAGGGAATCCACTTTATGCGGGGTAGGGGTCGATTCATAATCCATATGTGAACCAGATTCATAGTCTGAATGTGAACTAGATTCATCATTCGAATCTGAACCAGATTCATAATCCAAATATGAACTAGATTCACAATCCGAATGTGAACCAGATCCATAATCTGAATATGAACCAGATTCATAATCCGACTGTGGCTCTGATTCATAATTCGAATGTGAACCAGATTTAGGACCAACTCCAGGGATACATCGAGTGGGCTCGGGGTAGGTTTCATGAACCGGGAGAGGTAATGAGCCACTGGGGTGTTCAGATTCGACACGGTACGTGAAAGACTCAAGGTCATAACAGCCATTGACTTGTGGATTGTGATAGGAAACACTAGGTTCAGGTCGGGTTGCTAACTGAAATGGTTCAAGGGAAACGAGAACCACATACGTGAACTGTTCTCTTAACAACCTCCAATCGACATCCTTTTCAGGGAACTCAAACCAATAATGAACGAATCTGATAGCGAACTCACCTAAAGATTCCTGAGGTCCCATTCTGATGTCATTTATCTTTAGTAAAACGTTATGAAAATCATACCTGTGAAAAGCTTGTTGTAATTCACTGGCGAGTTGTTCAAATGAATGGATGGAAGCTTCCGGCAAAGTGCAGCACCATTGCTTAGCGCGACCTTCGAGAGTGAGGAAGAAAAGAAAACAAATGAAACCTTCATTTTCAATTTTTTAGCACTCACTAAAGTCATAGAAATCTAAAAGGTGCTGGGTTATAGGTACCCCATTTTCACCATCAAAATTTAACTGGGACAAGTGATACATAATTTCATTGGAGATGTAGTATCCAGGCTCATAAAACTCCAACAAACATCTCGGGATAATGATTTGGGAATGAGCCATTACAGATATGAGATTAACTGCAGGCTCTAAAGGCTCAACTTGTCATCTGCCCCCCCCCCTTTCCTTAAACATCTGGTCGGAGGTTCGGGCCCTCCTTCTAGTGCCAAATATGTTGACGGGAAAATTTGTCCAGCCAACAGTAGGGGATCTCCCCGGTAAAAAGTCCCAATTAGACCTTAAACCGTTTGGAGTAGGGATCCCATCAGGGGTGTGGGTCCGGCTATCGCTTAAGACGCCTTCCCTTCTGGTCTCAAAAGAACCTGATTAAACCTGCGGACACACACTTATTCATAGGATACAAGCCCTTGTTATTTTCAGAAAATGTCTTAGCACTATCGTGGCAAGAGAATGAATAAAACACATACGCCCGAAAGATGCGGAATGGTAAATATTTGAGATATACAAGGTATCTTACGAAGAAATAGTTCTTAATGGCCAGGCCAATTCACTCCTTACTTGACAGGATAACCAATGCTAATAGATAAAGGTATTAACATCCATTTAGAAAACGATAAAAAAGCGATAAAAGCTGAACATCATCGCTGACATAGACTAAACATGATGCATAAATGATGTTATTAGAAATACGGTTCATTAATCATAGGATGTTCTGAAACGAGTTCAAGAATACACATGGTCATCATGACAAAATACATCATCCGGCAAGGGTTTTGTAGGTATTCGTATTCATATGCCTAAGAATATGGTCTTTCAATGTAGTGATAGTCTTGAGTTTTCACCAATCCATTTACAAGTTCCCGAATGAAGTATTTATAGGGAAAAGCTTGCCCTCTTGGGTCCCTGACTTTTCAGCTTCCCGACGGATGGGCTTCCTTGCGACCCAGTATTTTCTGTGACTTGCGACCTGAGCCATTGTTGCGACCTGCGACCTAGTCGCTGGGTCGCTGGGTCGTGCCGTCGGGCATTTACCAAGGGGTGCGACTTTGCGACTTGGCGACCTATGCGACTTGCGACCCAGGCAATGTGCGACCTGCGACCTCAGTGAATATGTGACCTGCGACTTCGGCAAATATGCAACCTTGCGACCTAGGCAGATGTGCGACCTTGCGACCTCCTTGGATTTGTGACCTGCGACCTCATTGGATTTGCGACCTGCGACCTCAGAAGATGTTGCGACTTGCGACCTTGGGCAGTTGTGCGACCTGCGACCTCAGCAGATATGCGACCTGTTTTGAGAAGGGCCCCTTGTTTGCTGAGGAAAACTTTGGCTCGTTGTGCAACTGAAAGGTTTTTCCTGCGATAAAGTAACATAGGTCACATATCTGCATGATTGAAATAATAATGATGATAAAGGCATTTCAATTGATTTGCAAAAGCGAAAGAGAAAAAGCAATAAGTTTAGACCCCTGTGTGGTCAACTACTAAATCGTCGGAGAGAATGGCTAGGGTAAGCTTTCTCCGTGCCCTTTCTTTATCAGGATCATAATCTTTCCCATGCACCAGGTTTTCTTCAAGTCTTGGAGTCAATCACTTGATAGGCATGGGCTTCTGCATTCCCATGCTCAGTGGTCGCTGAAAGTCTTTAAGCTCATCGATTTTCCTATTCATGGAAGAGAAATACTTGCCCTTTTCGATTGGAGAGCGACAGATCATGCGCCAATGTAGCGAACTGTTGTGGAGAAACTTTGTGGGGGTCGTATTTGACACTCTACATTTCTTAATACTTTAGCTGCAATGTTTGTTCCTTCACCAATAAGACCTAACAGTATCTTCTTTGTACCTGCGAAGTTGTGTCCAAGGTTTCTTGCTTCCTCCTGAGCAAGCATAATTACTTTAATGGCTTTTTCAGTAACACATTCAAACATAGCAACAACCACCCCTCGCCTTGCTTTTTCTTTTGCACTTAGATGATATACAGCAGTTGCAACTGCTGCATGAAAATATTTCCAATCCTCTTAATAGTATGGTAGTTAGTATCACATGGCCATCGTAGATCTATTATAAGGTCTAGCTCCAACGCGGCTTAAAACCCCGGTGAAAAGGTATTTGAGCCCACATGTAACGTTCTTCTACTGTGCTCCATGGTCTTGAATAAGAATTCCAACGCATAAAGAAGACTACCCAGCACCCTTCGTGCGAGTCTTTAACCAGAGCGGAAGAGGCTTTGCATGCCTTCCATAGACACGTAGAGGATAGGGGATAGCCGGCAATGTTTGTAATCAGCGTTGATAGGATAGTTTAATTTATTTTATATTAGCCTCAAGTAAACAAGTGATCAAGTCATAATGTGGAAGTCGAAAATATCACACATAATATCGTTGAAACCTGTCACATTTTAGTAACGCTCTTCATCATGGCGCTTCTATTCTATGGAGATATTTTGGGTGGCGGGTAGTCGCAGCATGCCGAGAATGCTGTGGATGTCCCAAGACTTGATGACTTTCCGCTCTCTGGCTTGCGTGTAGCAGAAAGATTATCTCTCGTGCATGGCAGCATGCATTGGGCAGCCTGTCCATGTAATGTGGCACATCAGCAGCTTTGATGGGGAATGAGACACGTGGAAGACGAATCTGGGTTTTCTGATGGGGGTTGTAAGGTCGTAGAATCTCCTTGGGTCGGAGCTCTCCCTGGGCATGTCACTCTACGACCCTGTGACCTACACAAACATGCGACTTACGACCAGGGGTTGATGGGATCGCTAGGTCGCACAACCGGCTGAGTCGCAGCCTTAAGCGATGCCCTGTCTCTGCGACCTGGCGACCTAAAAATATCGCAACCTTCTCCATCGACGCTGTAACTCTGCACCATCAATAACGTATGCAATGGACCGTCGTGCCTTGTGCAACTCTGGTTTATTTGACTGTCGACGCGCCATAATTACTTCAACGTTACCGCTTTTCATCAATGAAAATTCTTCTTTCGACATCTATCTGGTCATGCTTTCCACAGTCCTGGTCTGCTTATGTTAATCTCCATCGATTTGCATCCCCCAGACCCTTAATTTCCCTCATCACTCTGATAACTTGGATTCACAGTCGATGAGTCGGATGGTGAAGGCGCAGGTCCTCCAACTAATGTTAGACTTCGAGAAATATCGATGTCGATAATATTCTGCAATAGTACGTGCATATACTCCTCCTATCGTTCACCAGACTGCAGCACGCAACTATGCAGGACCTGTGACTACCAATTCCGTTTCATTTTTAGACATCAAACGTGACTACCATATACATTGTCTCCAGGCATTGTGACTCGTGATTTTGAACACAGAATAACCATGCATGCGTGAAGTTTCGGTTGAGTTTGTTCAACGCGTCTTTCCCATCGTTCCCCTTTTCTTGAATATCTTAATGCCGAGGAGGAAACTTCATTCTAAATGATAGAAACAACTGGGCGTTATGGCAACAGCTAACCTTACGTGTTGGCATACAGATAATATGGTGGAAAAAAAATGATTTCTTCCAGCAAAAACCGTAACCTTGCACCTTTTAAAATCACGGCTATAGATAGTCAATTCTAACAACGCCTTTATAGCTATGTTATGATTTTGGCTCCACGTAAATTTGGCTGCTATATGTATATGTCGTGCATGTTGTTATGGATTGAACACCTGGCACCGAACGTGTGGCTCCATGCAATGTGTTATATGGTTCCGCTCGCCCCTCACATGGTTTTGAAACCGTGTGTTTCAACGTAATTGGTTTGTCCGTCAACCCTGCCCTCTTTTGACCACAAATGTCACAATGTCGTGGTGGGTCAGTTATGATGTTTGAGAGATCCTTATTAACGCTTAGAAGGGTGGATAGTTTCTGATTGACACATCAAAAGTGACATTTTCGCATTCTCCACTTCCAAGTCTTCATAGCAGTGGGGTTTTTGCATTCAATTTTGGTCTGCAACTATTAGGAGGCTTTGTGATGAACTGTCATGTACAGGGCGAAGGTAAGAGCAGCAAGCCTGTGGTGCAACTGTCTATGAGGCATATAGCTTGTGTAGCAGATGCTGCAATTTTCATGGCACTAACTGCAGCTGTAGACCTGAGCATTGAAGCGTGCGGGCCATTCAGTAGGAAGCCAAGGAGGGGTATTCGAAATTGAAAAGAGAATGACTTAACAAACCACTTAAAGCCTCCATTTTCGTTGTCTTTTAGATACTGAACCTTTTCTGCAAACAGAACACCATATAATAATTATCCCGGATCACGTATTGTGATAGTAATTTCTTCACCATGGTCTGTCTATACACTAGGAATTTTTCCAGTTCCTGCTCAATTTTCATTACTGGCCGAATCATTGTATATCCATTTCGACGTTGAAAACCTCAACATGAAAACATTAGAGCCAATCAAAATAATTTACGCCCCATGCAACGTGCCCATGCGATTCTGCGCCATCTTTCAAACGTAAGGTTGACCGCCCACGTGGATTAAAAATTGTAGCATCAAAATGTGTGCGCTCATTTATAATTATCCTATGGTTTTGAAACCATATATCTTTATCCTTTTCGCGCCTCAAACATAACGTTGGACCGCTTATTTTATATGTTTTGGAAACTTCATTTTTTTGCGTTTTGGTATTTATATATACAACATCACCTTGCACCCTTCATAATGTTATCATTGAGTTTTGCTCCAAGATCACTTATGGTTTTAAAACCATGTGCTTCCGAGCCTAGTCTTAATTTGATCATTTACTTTTCCTCCTAATACGAAAGCTTCTGCTTTTGAAAGATCGAGGGTCAAAAAATACTTCTCAAGCCACATTAATGCCTCTTTTGATATGAATCCTTTCTATCTCGTGGTTCTGGAGGCTCCCTTTGCATATGCATCAATGTGCCTAGCTACAAGAGGTGTATGTATTTATACATGCCCTTTTAGGTTGAATCTGAAATTCTTCATCTCATATGGTCCCACATAGCCAAAATTTATGGATATGAAAGGGTAAAGGAGACTAGGGTTTTAAGGCCATTTCATTGCTCCACGTTGTACTCCTTGTAGCGTAATTAATTCTACACTTTGTAGCTTGGGATCCATAAATGTTTCTTCCAAAGTGTGCGCTCACATATTTGAAACCCTATCGTTGGCTTGCCACAAAAACACGTATGCTTTCGCGCTGCTGCCTGGCACGAGCACGCCTTGAATGAGATTGTTATTCCGTAGGGAAACCTTCTAAGTCTACTTCATTCATCAGGCTATAATTCAGGCTCATCGAAGTGGCAAAACATGTTTCTTTGCGTGCGCCCATCGACATTGAGAAGCTATGATGCAGGATCTAGACATTTCCAATGGAGCGCTTTTAAGCATCTGGTGCACACTAGTGAGGAATGCTTTTGCATCGGTGACATAGAAGGTTCTCTCCGATCAAACATGCATCACACTATTATCCTTTTAATGGTACTGGTCGCTTGCTCCTCCTCCTCCCCTGTTCCACAACTTGGCTTTGTCGTTGAGCTCAAATTTATTGCCCTCGATGTCATGACAAGATTGAGGAGTTTGTCACTCGTAGGGTCGACCTGTGTGGAATATTACAACATCATAATTACTCTTCAATAGTGATGGCCACAGATAAAACATATGAGACTAACAAACTTAAAATACGTATTCAATCAACATGTTTAATGACCCATGGTGAGAGGGCCTTTAATCGTCAATAGACGAAAGATTCCCATTCAAATGTATGCATGGCAGTCTCATTACATATGGCACGACTGTGGTAAGAATGTTCGAGCGTACGCTGGATGATCCTTCCCACATATGGCATGATTGCAACAACGATACCTGATCATGATGACGAGACAACTCATGAGGGGTTGGGGATAGGTCGGCGGGATGTCACTGATTGTAGGGTCGGTGAAAGACCTTGACAACTAAGCGAGCATAGGGGGGACCCGAAATTTTAAATATACCCAAAATTTTGGGCGGTGTTGTAGCGGCTACAACAGAAAGGATGAGATCCATAGGCTACCTGGCCCTTTACATGCCTTAAGAAAGGATGAGATCTAGAGGCTACCTAGCCCTTTACATACTGCTTTAGAACTTGTAGAAGTTAAGACTCAACCAAAAAACTAAAATCCTATGGAATTTCAGGCACTTTAGGTTTAGTTTTTAGGCCTTAAATTTTTCCTTGAATTAATGGGGGAAAGCCTTGAGTTTGGGGGATACTATCCTATGAGAGTTTAGCCACTTTAGGTTCAGTTTTTAGGCCTTAAATTTTGCCTTGAATTAATGGTAGAAAGCCTTTAGTTTGTGGGAGAAATGACATTTACATGGTTTGCAAAATTATTTTATGCACTTACTAATACAACTAGTTGTGGTGGTTGATGAAGTTATGTCAAAAGTCACACCTTTATGAGTTTTTGGGAGAGATTAAACAGAAATGACACATGCCTTAAAGTTTGCCTAAAATTTTATGGGAGAAGGGAGAAATTACACATGTGCAAGGTTTGCCTTAGAATGGTAGTGGTTTATGGATATTAAAATGAATAACTTCTATTTCCATTCCAGATATTGACTGTAGGGGCATTTACTGGATACGTCACCTTTGAGAAAAGATGAGATCCAGAGGCTACCTGGCCCTTCACAGACTCTGCCTTTATAACTTGTAGAAGTTAACACTCAACAAACTGACTAAAATCCTATGGAAGTTAAAAATCCCATGAGAGTTCAGCCACTTTAGGTTCAAATTTTAGGCCTTAAATTTTTCCTTGAATTGAAGAGAGAAAGCCTTTATTTTGTGGGAGAAATGACATTTTCATGGTTTGAAAAATTCTTTTATGCACTTACTAAAACCACTAGTAGTAGTAGTTTATGAAGTTATGTCAAAAGTCGTGCACCTTTATGAGTTTGTGGGAGAAATGAAAATTTGCCTTATAGTTTATGGGAGAAATAAAATAGAAATGACACATGCCTTAAAGTTTGCCTAAAATTTTATGGGAGAAGGGAGAAATGACACATGTATAAGGTTTGCCTTAAAGTGGTAGTGGTTTATGGATATTAAAATGAAGAAATTCTATTTTTGTTCCAAATATTAATTGTAGGGGAATTTACTAGATATGTCACCTTTGAGAAAAGATGAGATCCAGAGGCTACATGGCCCTTTACAAACTCCTCCTTTAGAACTTGTAGAAGTTAACACTCAACAGACAGACTAAAATCCTATGGAAGTTAAAAATCCTACGAGATTTTAGCCACTTTAGGTTCAATTTTTAGGCATTAAAGTTTGCCTTGAATTAATGGGTGAAATCCTTTAGTTTGTGGGAGAAATGGCATTTACATGGTTTGAAAAATTATTTTATGCACTTGCTAAAACAACTAGTGGTAGTGGTTGATGAAATTATGTCAAAAGTCGCACCTTTATGAGTTTGTGGGAGAAATGAAATATAAATGACACATGCCTTAAATTTTGTCTAAAAGTTTATGGAAGAAGAGAGAAATGACACATGTACAAGGTTTGTCTTAAAGTGGTAGTGGTTTATGGATATTAAAATGAAGAACTTCTATTTATGTTCCAGAGATTGACTGTAGGGGCATTTACTGGATATGTCACATTTGAGAAAAGATGAGATCCAGAGGCTACCTGGCCCTTTAAAGACTCTACCTTTAGAACTTGTAGAAGTTAACAGTCAAGAGTTTTATAATAATTTTACAGCTTGAACATCAACTTACACTATCGTAATATCATTGTACATAATCTAGATTATTAATATCCATTACATCATAAAACACTCCACTTTTAACATTTTTTACAAGACTACAAGCATCATGGAAGGTGTAAATTTAGGTACATTAATGAAATACATTGGGTTGATTTAAATATTACAAGAATTCCGAGTTGGTGAATTATCTGTGTGAATTTATTTGCGGTGTTTAATTTTGTTCATTCTGTGTGAATTTATGTTCATTCTGTTGATGAATTCTGTGTGAATTTATGTTCATTATTTTGTTGAACTCTGTGTGAGTTTTTGTTCATTCTATTGCTGAATTCTGTGTGAATTTCTATTCACTTTGTTGTTGAATTCTGTGTGATTTTTCTTAATTCTATTCATTCTGTTGCAATTAACTCAAATAAAATGTGTTCTGGAAATACATTGCACAAAATATGTGAATTAATTGAAGTATCATAATTGAGATGTACATGAAAAGATTTCTAATGTAATTATAAAAAATTAAATATGTATAGTACATTTGTGGAGGGAAAACACAGAGCATTTGAGACTGAGTATATTTGTACAAGAGGGTTTTTCCTGAATTATAAAAGAATATATTTTTGTAAGAAAATATAAATCTAATTATACTTTGAACTGAGTTAAGAAAGTCAAAGTAGTGATTCTAAAAACCATGGAATTTTAGCATGTATATATATATAATAACCAAAGGAAAATGAGATGAAATAAACAAAATTATATACCTTTGTTATCAAATTTGGAGTTGGATATAAATTATTTATTTCTGCAACTGAAGCTTGAAAAGAAATAAATTCTAGATCTTTGTTATAGTTTCCAAGAGTGACATGAAGGATTGAAACAAGGGAAGAAAAAAATCGATGGAAAAAATAAAGAAATTAAAATTAACAAAATCTAAAATATATAAGAGTGAAATTGAAATCGAATTTCATTAAGGCGGGAAAGTATCTATCTATCTCTAAGTGGGTAAATCTCAAAGTTAAGGCACTAACATGAAAGCATGTCCTAGCAATGTTGGCTGTCTAAATAAATCAATTGTAATTGTAACTACCAGCTTATGCATAATATAATTACTACTATAATCGTGTTTACATGAATATAAAGTGTTACTATATACATCACTACTAGTAATTATGTAGAGACTTATATGCTTCTATGTGAACAGTGTAAGTACCATATGTATTCAGACTAGTAAGCTTTCCATGAGAAGGTGATATAAATCTCTTTGTAAGTAGAATTTATACCACCAACATCGATCTTATTATGGAAACATAGTAGATAAGCTTATATGAACCAACGTAGATGAGTACTATAGCTTGTAAGGGTAATCAAAGAACAAATAAACATGGAAGATGCTTATACCTGTAATTAGCTTATGCTGGTACAATGTGATTAGCACTTGTAGTATATAGCTATACAAGATATGAGTGAGTATAAGTATTAGAAATATTGTTGTGTTGAAAGTATCTAATTGAGTGAGTTCATGTGGTTTAGAAGCTATGCTCTTATCTATGTGATGTTCCGGTTGGTGATGTGACTGTGTAGTATATTTGATGTGTTGGCTCCTGCTATGTATCTAATGGAGAATGGTTGGGTAGTGAATTGAGAATGTTGGTAAGTGGTTAAAGTCGAGTACAAACGGTTTAAGTGTTGTCTAAATGATGGATAGTACCCAGCCAAATCCCTAACTTAATTTGCTGGTGTTGGATATAAATTATCAATTTGTGCAACAAAAGCTTGAAAAGAAAGAAATTATAGATATTTGTTATAGTTTCCAAGAGTGAGATGAAGGATCGAAATAAGGGAAACAAAAAATCAATGAAAAAAATAAAGAAATTAAAAATAACAAAATCATAAATACATAAGACTAAAATTGAAAGGAACTAAAGATAAAACAAACCAAAAAACTTCTAAAGACAAACCAAACCAACATAATTAATTTATCTTGGTTTAATAATTAATTTACTTCATGCGCTACTCTACCAAATGTGTGTGTAGCCCTTTTCTTGCACAGAAGAAGTTTCTTCTAAGATCATAAGAATATCAAATACAAATTACAAGTTATTTTTCACCTCTAGGTTGTGATTTTAATATGTGTACTATGACCTATTGATCTTTATGGGTATTGTTATTTATAATTTTTTTCAATTAATTATCCTTATTAATTGAAATATCACATAGCAACAACCAGTGAAATATATTTGGATCTCAGAGATGGAATTTCGGTATCTAGTGTTATTTTACATAGTAGTCTTTGACTCCAAAGCAAGTGGGCATAAATCACCATTCAAATTTTGTAATTTATAATTGATATTGGTTCTGAAAAAACCATGTTCCTAAGATCGTGGCTCAGCCGTAATTGTTGTCAAAAGCCACCTATCAATGTTCAATTTTTCCAAAAGCATAGATAAGTGGCAAGGGCCATGTGGAAGTCTCGGATGATTATGAGAAAAATATTACCCCTGCATGTAGGTGCAGGGATGATAGTGGTGTCTCATGCATTTGAGAAAATTAAAAATTAAAAACACAATAGATCAAATAGTTTTCACATAATACAGTAAATCAATTAGTAAACTAAGGATATTTTTAGTCCAGTTATACAAACAAGCTTCTAAAGACAAACCAAACCAACATAATTATAGTTGAAAGGAACTAATAACAAACTCCCAAATTTGGGAAATTCCAAGTCACCCAAATTTTAGTTATGATAGAAGACGAGTTAGATATATGATTATCTATGAATGTATGTACTCAGTTTTATTATTTTAGAAATTTTTTGGAAGTTCTGTGAATTGAAAATGTAATTTGAAAGTCTTGTTACAAGTCAGATGGCATCATAAAATATAATAAATAAATTTACATAAAAACAAAGAATAACATTAGAATTAAAATAGTGCAATATTAGTTTGAAAAGAAGACTTTAAATAATGTAATATTAGTCCAAAAAATATACATATCAGAAGAGTAAATAATATAATAAGAGAAAATTTATATCATTGAATAAAACTTAAAATATAATTATTTTATTGCTATTACTATATATATTAAACTTGTTTGTTACCTCAAACATTAACAATTATTTCAAAAATATATAAGCAAATTGTAAATAATATCTATCAGCTTTGAATCACATGTAATAAAAAAATAAAAAATATATGTACGAAAGATGTAAATAATAAACATGGTAAAAAAAATACAAGATAAATGTGTAAGGAATGTCGAGGAAACCATAAATTTATCATAAAAAATTAAAAAAAAAAAAAGATTTATTGATAGGAAGAATCTAGATAGCAGATATTCCAGTTTTTTTTTAATGGTATTGGAGGCTTGGCCACTACCCATGATATTAAGAATAAGTTTAATATAAATTTTTCATTTCCAAAGTTCACCGTCTTCATAAACTTCTAAAACTGCATGCCGTAAATAATCCATAAGCCAATAAAGCCAAAACATTTTATGACACTATATTGCACACCATCGTTCTACACAATGTGCAACGTGGCAATGCAACCAAAAAACTTTAAGAGCTTAATTGAGATCTGAAAATCATAAAGCTTAAAAAATTGAGTTGAAACCCAGAAGTTTAAACAAATGAAAACTACCATAGAATAACTATTCAGTAGATAGAGATGCTAATTGAGAATCATTCATGGCCCTATAGTGCAGAACATCGTTCAACTGCACTGTCCAACATGACAAAGTAATGGAAAAATTTAGCAGCGGTGCTGACAGCTCAAAATTTGAAAGCTGAAAATGTGGAGTTGAAACCCCGAAGAAGTCAGCTCAAAATTCAAAAGCTAAAAATGCAGAGTTGAAACCCTGAAGAAGTAGAATGACCACGAAGCCAGTGGTGTTATAAAAATCAGTGCCGCGTAGATTTTAATTCACAACGGAGAGGAATGGTGGTGATGTAGACACTTTCAATAAATCCAAACTGGCCATGAACGAGCTTGATGAAGACTGAAAGAATAAGACAAAATATACAAGAGTTGGGATGATGAAAGACTAGAAATGTTCGGTTTGGAATGTATGTTCCATGAATTTGAAGAGCAAGAGGTGCAACACATGATGGATGAAATACCCAACCTGGAATGTCTGTTAATATGCGTACAATGACCTATTGATCTTATGGGTATCTAGTTATTTTTCACCTCCAGGTTGTGATTTTAATATGTGTACTGTGGCCTATTGATCTTTATTGGTATTGTTATTTATAATTTTTTTCAATTAATTATCCTTATTAATTGAAATATCACAGAGAAAAAACTAGTCAAATACATTTGGATCTCAGAGATGGCATCTCGATATCTGGTGCTATTTTACATAGTAGTCTTTGATCTAGAGCAAGTGGGCATAAATGACTGTTCAAATCTTGTAATTTTAATTGATACTGGTTTTGAAAAAACCATGTTCTTAAGATCGTGGTTTAGTCGTAATTGTTGTCAAAAGCCACCTATCAATGTTCAATTTTTCCAAAAACATAGATAAGTGGTAGGGGCCATGTGGAAGTCGCGGATGATTATGAGAAAAATATTACCCCTGCGTGCAGGTGTAGAGATGATAGTGGTGCCTCATGCATTTGGGAAAATTAAAAATTAAAAACACAATAGATCAAATAGCTTTCACATAATATAGTAAATTAATTAGTAAACCAAGGATATTTTTAGTCGAGTTCTACAATCAATCTTCTGAAGACAAACCAAACCAACATAGTTATAGTTGAAAGGAACTAATAACAAACTCCCAAATTTTCGGTTGATTTTTCATTCATCTATGATAACGTACCTGTAAATTCAATGACAGAGGATCATGATAGCATACCTGGAAATTTGCACCTCACAAGAGGATGAAGCCGCACCAAGAAGACGAGCACAAGCTAGGAGATCCTCGAAGACAAATGGAGGATGCAGACCAAATTCCCTATGACCAAAAAAAATTTAAATTAAAATCAAACAAAAAAAATCAACAAAAAAAATTACAAAAAAACAGAGCAACAGAGCAATAGGAGCAACACCTCACCTCACCTCGTCGCCACGGTGCAACTGAGAAACACCTCATCTCACCTCATCGCAACAGAGCAAACACCTCACCTCACCGTGGAGCAACAAAGAAAACACATATGCGAGACAACAACACCTCACCTCACCGCGGTGCAACAGAGCAAACACAGACGCGAGACATCGACGGTAATACACCCGAAACCCGTTAAGGTTTACGGGCCAATATATTTATAAGAACTAGTTCGACAGAACTATTTTACAAGTTTAGCTGAAATTTTGTTGCCAGTTTCCCCATCTCTGGCCAAAAATTTGTTTGCCCATGTCTTCAATATGCCATCAATGTAAACAATAGAATTAGTTTAGTCGAAATAATTTCATAAGTTCGACCGAAATCTAGAACAGTTCGGCCAAAATTTTAAAAAATTTCGATCGAACTGTTGGGAAAATGAATTTTCCACCCCCGATTCTCACAAAAGTGTAACCCACCTTCATGGGTTTACCCTAAATCAAGTTTCAAATTCATTCTCCAATCTGTAATTTTATTATGTTTTAGGGGAAAATCAAACCATAATCGATAAATTTTATAGTCAAACAAACTTAGCAAAAGAGGGAGGAATTTCTATCAATGTCGAAGTTTACACCCAACCTATACCTTGAATTCATGGAGGGAAAAGAATGCAACTCTCGTTTAGGATGGGAAATGGATCATTATAAGTGTTATGAATCATTCACCTCGATCATTATAAGTGTTATGAATCATTCACCTTAAAATGTTAAGTCATTGAATACAATCAAATTTGAGGGGGAACCCTTTTTACAATGAATTCAATACAAAAAACAAGATATGTTGATTCTAATACTAAGTTTCCTTGGTGTGTGTAAGAGAGAGACACAAAGGGTAAAATTTTAATGAAAAGGTAGAATGTGAGGTTATATTTGACATATTAATATAGAAAATAAACTATTAATGAATGTTCATTAGGGCTTTATCTCAAGCTCCACTTTTAAAAAAGTTTTTCCCTCAAGCCTTGTAATGGAGGGTGATTCCTCAGGAAATGCTCATTTTTCCATGTAGCTTTTTCTAAAAGCCTATTCTTCCACTTGATTAGGTACTCCATAATGATTCTATTTCCAAGAGATAAAGAACACTGATCTATAACTTTTAATGTTATATATATATATATATATATATATATATATATATATATATATAATGATTCACAAACCAAACAATTGTGTGTGGACAATTTCATTTACTAGAATGGAAGTTTCGTTATGTCGTTTCAATAAATTTATCTAATTTTTTTTTTTATAATTTGAATGGTTGGAATTTTTTATATTTTTATTTATTAATAAAGATAGGTTAGAATTATAAATTTGTAAATTTTGTACAATTTGAGTCTTCAAAAAATTTTGTAAGATAATTTTTTTAAAAAGGATTGTATTTGTGAATTCAGTTTATTGAATATTTCAGATGGACACTTCATCCATCGTAAATATTGATATAACCAAGAAAAAAATATTTAGAATTACAAAAAGACTAACAAAATAATAAAAATAATAAAAATTCAAAACATTATATCTATTTATATATTAAAAAAAATAAATTTAAAAAAACTATATTAAAACTTCAATATTGCACCATTCACTCAAAAATCTTAAATACAACCCCACATAAACATTTTTACATATTTTTAAAATATTAAAAAAAAAAACAAAAATCATATATAATACACGATTTTGTTTTATAATCAATAAAAAACTAATAAATAGTCAAAACAATATGGAATATGATATGATCTGTGGGCAGAAAATAAAAAACAATGTACAAATGCAGTATTTTCTTTTATAAAACTTACATAAATTTATAATCAATAAACAATTAATATATAGCCAACAAAATCAAGAAATAAACTTAATATATAGTCAGCTAAGTATGCCTTACTTACTCTATTGTATTGAGTTCGCACAAGTCAACACTCAAAATATGTATTTTATTAACGATCATAAATTTTTATTTTTATTTTTAATCATTTTTATTTTTATTTTTTCATTTTTATTAAAATTTTGCATAAATCCTTAACTATTATAAGCTTAGAGTTTGGAAGAATGATCTCATGCAAATGGGCTATGGTTGCCTCTACACCTGACCCAGCTCTCTAAGGCCCTCGCTTCGCCCTGCGGCCTCTGCCACTGTCAGTCCTGCATGGGCTCTCCCGTGGCCCTTGGCAGTGCTGACTCAAGGTCCTTCTAGCACCTCCTTTAAGGATATGGTTGCCGAAATCTCACCCAAGCTCGATGCTTCCTCATTCTTCACCCGCCTCACACATATCTCTTCTTTCACCCGCCCTAATCTCACCACAGCAACCTCTGACAGTCATCAAAACAAAGGTAAAGGGGCTTCAGACATACCAATGCACCATGTTGCTAATACTACAACCCCAAGAAATAAAGACACAGCAAAGGACGCTGCCAACAAGGAAACCAATCCACCAGAGGTACCCAAGAAAACAAGTGCATGCCACCCAAAAGCTCAGAAGACACCGAAATTAAGCATCCAATATCTGGACATTGCAGTCTATAGAGAATACATGAATGAGCATGTCATAATATGAAAATTTATGGGAATCTGGCTAATGGAAAGAGCCCTCAAAGGTTTAATCCAATAAAAATGGAAACCAAAAGGATAAATCAGCCTGCAACTAGGCTCCAAAGGCTTTTTCATAGTAGCTTTCAGCCTCTTGGAAGATCGAGACAAAATCTTTGAAGGAGGCCCTTATTTCTTCAACTCGGTCGACCTCTACATGAGCTTCCGGAAGGATAATTTCACACCTAAAAAAGAGGACTTCACCAAAGTTCCAGTGGGTCCAGTTGTACTTCCTACCCATGGATTACTGGGCACCCTCCGTTCTCAAAGCCATCATAGATGAGTTAGGAGAGTACATTCAAATGTCTAAGGGAACTAGAAATAGGAATTACATATACTTTTCTTGAATCTGCGTCTACATCAATGTTTCAAGGGCACTACTGGAAGCAATACGGCTCAACTACAAAGATGACATCTGGACGCAAAACATTGAATACAAGTACATACCCTTCCGATGTCCAAAGTGCCATGAGCATGGACACCTCTTTCGGGAATGCCCACAAAACAAGAAAACATCATCCGAAGTGCAAACCAACAAGAAGAAGGATGAGAAAAGATTTACCCAAATAGGAAATAAAAGAAAACAAAACAAAAGAGAAAACATCAAAACAAGGTATCCCAACACAAGAGATTAAAAGTTCTAAACTCCACATAGGAGGAACAAGCCCATCACATCAACAGGGAAGAACAACAACCACAGCAAGAAAACTCCACAAAAAACATACATCAGCACACCGAAACCCAAGAATACGGCATGAATGAAAATGTATAGAGTCTGGAAGATACCAAGATGGAGCAGGCACATGAAACACCCACCCCAGAGGAACATGTGATTGAAGAGGTTCTGGAGGGAGTTGACCTCCAAATAAATGTAAAAGAATGGAAAAAAATGGAATATATGCCATCCCAAGTGATCAGATCCAAAAAATCGAAGAGGTGTTCCTATTATAAGAGGGCATGAATCGAATCTCAGAATAAAACCCAATGGGCACCGAAGCAGGCAAAGGCATCCTAGCCAACTTAAATGCATGACAATACTTCCCGAAGGGACCTATCAGGAAGTGCATTCGAAAACCAACCAATCATCTCTTGAGAGAACTTGGGGCTCATATCATCAATGAAGGTAAGAGTGTTACACATCAATTTGTCATCGTCGATGTACTCCCCATTACTTGATCCTGGAGTACCCATATAGTGACCCTTGTGTAATTTCCAAGCATGGAATACATACCCCTGAACCACACTTTGTCTGCCAATTCATCTCCCTTTAAAAATGTTCTGGAATATCCCTATATAAACATGATTTTCTAGGTCGGCGCTTTGTCTCAGTGTCTGACCCACACCGATAGTAAATATTTTCACTGGGACCCGTGCCGATCGGCACTCTGTCTTAATGTCGAACGTCCTGCATCGATATTCTTTTGTAAAGTTTTAAAAATAGAAACAAAGTTTCCATGACTAAAAGCTTCGCGAGGCAGCGACCTGGAAGTTTGGTTTGAAGATGTGGCCAAGGAATTCCCCTTTGGGCTTCTTGTTCCCAAGAAATAGGAACTACTCCAAAGTATAAGCTCTTTTCCCATTATTTGAGGGCCCATATCCTCCTCCTCCATTGTTATATAAGGATACATCTTTCACCTCTGCTACCTTAGTTAGAGTTAGTTGGTTAGAAGCAGCAATCATAGAGAGGAGAAGAAATTATAACTTCAGGAGCATAGAGGAGAGTGTGATTGTTTTTGTGTGTTATTAACATAGTGAGATCTTGGACCTTTGTGTATGAGGGTGTTGCAAACGTGCTTGGATACAAACCTACCAAAGGAGAGCCTCAACATCAAGGCTTCATTGTAAACTCCCCTTGTCTTTATCATAATAAAATGAAACTAATGTTTATCTTCCACTCTTTTTTACATTCATAATGAGATTTCTAGAATTTCTTGATCAATTAGATAGGTTGTAATTGTTTTACACTTGTCATGGTGTCTTGATTGTCTATATATATAATCAAACGTTGATAGCAACATGCATCGAGATTGAGAAGAGCAACGGATCAAGAAGCTTCGATGGAAGATGACAACCTAGCATCAGAACAACATAGGTCATATTCCTTGCTTTGAATTTCATTTACAATCTAGGAAGGTAGATGTTATTATGTTCCTATCATTGCTAGACCCACCCTAGGGCTAGAGGGATCGCCTCTGTCCGCAGAGGCGATTTACTTGCACAACAAATTGGAAACTTTGCTGGGGGGATTCCTTTGAGTTTTTCACTCTTTAAGGTCTTATTAATTCGACGCGTTTATTCGAACGACCATTTCTCTTTTTTCCCCTATGTTTTTCATTAATTTTAGTCTTTTAGTTTTTTCTTGAAGTGGTGAGTATGGTCTTGGTTAGGAGAAATTATTTGTTTTTTTTATTTTTCAAAAATTATCGCTTTTATTTGTTTGACATTCGCTTCGATCAGGCCAATTGGTGCTAGTTGAAAATGATACAGTCGTACCAAGCAGGATGCTAGCGCTAGTTTCAGCCCCAAAAATCATGCCAATTCCAGTGTGTGTGAGAAATTAAGGTTTTTTCCCGAATTATTTCACCAATGTGTCTCACCCTTCCGGTATTTTTCTCTGTATGATTTGCATTTTCTAGTTGGTTTGATTGGCTCAATTGGATCAGTGTTTTGTTGTTTTTTTGTCCTTTCTATTGGGACGTGCATCCTAATACCCTAGGTTTTTCTAGGATTGTCCATCGATTGTCTGGTTGCATGCTCTGTGGGACATCACCCTGCTGATTGAGTTAGTCTCCTTTCTCGGTGAGCCATATCTAGTTGATTTCCTTTTTCTTTTTGATTGATTGAGTGATAAATTCTCAAGTGTCTCTCCGAGTTCATTTGGTCTGCTTGTTCGCTTGTGAGCATAGATTACATTGCTCATTGTTCAGCTGAAAAGTATTCTTTGTATGATTTCTTGATGTAAAAGGGAATGAATGCCTTGTTTTGAGCTCACGCTTTGGAAGTCCTCTTTGTGCTTTGAACTCATATGTCTTGTAGCCTTTTGAGGAATTTCGTTACAAAGTGTTAAAAACAAGATTGTACTCTTAATGTTTGGTTGCATCCTTTTTGCATTAAGAAAATTTGCATTCTTTTAGTTTTCGTCTCAAAGTTTTCTTTTCGTTAAAATGCATTAGATCAAGTTGCATTGAAAAGTCATGTTTGAAATTTATCATTGTGTTAGTTTCAGTCTAGTCATACTGCCATCAGTGATCAAAATTTCTCTTTTTCATTTGCATATTAGGAGTCCCATACCATAAATTTTCACCATTCTGCTAGGTCATGGATTCATTGATGGTAGTGGCTTTTCATCAGTTTTCCCTCATGTGAAACTTGCTGATTCCCCTCTCTATGGTCTTCATTCATGAGTCACTTTGTAATTCATATTATTAGGTCATAGGGTGGGTATCATTAGGTTCTAGGGTATCATCATGGTCAAATTAATAAGTGAGGTATCAATAAATAATAGCAAGGTCACGAGGAGGCCAATAAACTCAAAGTCGCAGCATCTGGGAAGATCAAAGAAATGTTTTATTCAGCTTGATGTAATTTTCACCAATAAACTCAAAGTCGCAGCATCTGGGAAGATCAAAGAAATGTTTTATTCAGCTTGATGTAATTTTCACCTCAAAACCATGTTTTGAGGTGAAAACATGATACTTTGCCTTTATTATCATCTTTTATGTAATTTGATCATATAACTAACACTTCAGAAGCTGCTATCTCCACAAAGTCACAACCCTGCCCTTCAAAGAGGTTTTCCACAGCATTTTTAGTTTCAAATCATGTTCTAAGTATGTTCATTAGAAAGAGCCCAGAAAGAGCTTTCCAATGGTATATTATACTCTCAAAACTGACTCCTGGATTGAAATTTATGCCTAAGTGAACAAAAGTCCCCTATACCCTTCCCCTTCCCCTTTTCCCATTTCTTCCTAAAACTTTATTCCATTAAAGTTTTATGTTTTTCTTTATAAAACCCCCCTTTTTTCCCCTTCCAATTACACAATTGCAATGCAAAAGTTCCTTGACCCAAGAACTTCAATGCGATTTGGTTAAACCACTTCCCCACATTACCCCTTTAACTTTATAATAAAATTTTAAAAGTATTTATTATAAATACCCCTCCTCCAATCGCATCGCACCATACTTTTTGTGCATTCCGATTGACCCTTGTAAAAATATCCAATGCAATTTCATGTCTCCGATTGACCCCCTCCCCATTTCTTCGATTGCGATGAACTCCGCTCCCCCGATTACACCTATGCCATCGATCTGCCCATTTGATTGAACGGCCCATAGTCCATCTCTCCATCGCAATCGACGATTTCAAATAACACTTTGATTCCGCTCCCTTTCGCTTCCGATTACGATTGACCTTCGGGCCCCACCATATAAACTTCCGTCCATTCATAATAAAAGGGCCCTTTCCCTTTGTAAAACTCAAATTTCATTTCTTTTCATTTTTCAAAGGACTTCCCCTTCATCACTTATTCCCAATCACATCAGTAAAATTCTATTATGTCATACACCCACCCCTTCGATTCTGATTGCGATTGTGACTAGAAACCCACCACCTTTCCCTTCGCTCCTTATATCCAAAAGGGGTCTTTACGTCATTTAAGGCATAGTTTCATTTCCATGGTTTCAAAAGCATTTTTATTAAAGGTTGGTTTTCTTCAAAGGACAAAGACAGAAAGACAATAAAAGGCCAAGAACTAATTTTGAAATAGTCACATCTTCAGCAACGATTAAAACAGGATTGGTTCTGCAGGTTTTCCTCTTCTCATTAGTCAAATGTAACAACGAATCTCCAGATGGTCAAAAATGTATTGTTGTTCCTCTTTTTTAGGGGAAAATTGTTATTTTCTTTCTATGATCAGATTTCAGTTCTGAATTGGTAAAACAACTCCCTTTTTCCTGTGGACCTATTTCCCACATTTATGGTCTATTTAATGTAATTTTCACTCATTTTTAAGGATTCAAGAAGTCAGAAGTAAGGGAATAGTGTAGAAATTAAGGAGGACGCTCTGCGCTCCATTGTAATAGTTTGACAGGGAATTAATAAGATATACAGCTCTGATTTGTGGGACCCATGTGGTATGAATTTTAGTAGTTGTTTCTTCCTTTGTGTTCATATGTAAATTTTTATATGTACCATTAATTTCATAAACATTTTTGGTTGAATGCTTTCAAAATAGATAGGTAGAATCCACTTTTAATGCTCTGCCTTGGGAGATCATTCAATATTATGTGTTTTCTTTTGTTTGAAAAGGATCCATTCTTATGCCCTTTTTAGCTCCTCGCCATTCTTTCCATTCCATTATTATTTAAACTTAATTGCTAAAATTTCCTTCCTACCTTTCCCCATGAAATACTCTGTATCCCTGATTTAATTCCCCAGTTTCAAATTGTCCCATTTGTTCCATACATCCCTGAAAATTCATTCATTAAAACATTTTCCCATTATTATACCTAGCCTAAAATAAGTTCATAATCGTACTTTTTTGAATATCTTTTCATGGAGAGAGCCCTCTCCTGACCTTGTAGGGCTAGCTACAAGGTTAAGTGTGGTTTAAAGGTTACCCTGATTTTCCTTTTTCAGCCTAAGGTTCAAATTAGGGGCTAACACATTGAACTTAGGTTACATTTTTTAATGATTGAAAACTAAAAGTCACATTGAGTGCATTCTCTTTCATTAAAATAATGCATTAAGTATATTCTCATTTCATCGAAAAATGCATTGAGTGCATGCTTATTCATTCAAAAGAAAAAGGAAATTGTGCATAGATTACAATTGCATAGTTTCTGAAAAGAGAATTTTGCATAGATTGCATTGCATAATTCACATCTTTGAATGTTTTAGATTACTTTTGGATAGTGAAATTCATCTAGTTAGGAAAAAGTTTCGCTTGCAACATTATTGTTTGTTGCATCATTGTTTGAGACTCTTCCCTTAACCAGATAGTATTCATAAAATTGAAAGATTTCTTTTCTCATATAGATGCATATAGAATTTTTCAGACGACAGTGGTAGGGCCTTGAAACTACAACATTAATTCAAGATCAACTTTAAAATCTATTTAATCAACCTAAGGAATCATTGAAACTTAACGCTCACACTTAGAGGTCTATGCTAGTGATATGTTCTGACGTCATTAAACCTAGCAGTTGTCGCCCATCATCTGGTATTAGATAGCGCTAGTACAAACTTGTGCTCCCCGTACCTGCACGTATATAAAGGGAGACCCTCATAGGTTGCAATCCTTTATCCATAGGAAGCTGAGTCTGCTACCTTGTAATCGTGATACACTGAACACAAAATTCGGGGAGATTGGGAGTCATACATCAAGTCCTTAGTCATTTCTCTTTCATTTGATCACCAAGGTGTATATTACAGTTCATGATTACCTAGTAACCCTTTATGCCTAGACTATCCTGAGTTGTCATTTTGATCTTTCGTGACTCTTTAAAATTGAAAATTTCATCGAGCACTAGTCCTTTCACACTCGTTCAAACTGAAAGTGACTAGAGTCACCTATTGTCCTTTTCTCGACTCTTAAAATATGAAAAGGCAGAGTTTTTTTTCAGTGTCTTAAAAAATTAACTGCCCACGAAATATCTCTGGGTAAATTTATCTTCCTTAGTGATTTTTGAGGGTTGTTTCCAATGGCAACATTTCTGGAGTTCACTAACCAAAGAATCCCCTTGGATGGGAATCCTGGTCCTTTTCCTTTGTTCGAGAATGTTGGTGCCCCGTATATGGAAACATTGTCCCTCCCGGGATTAACCATTGGTCTGTCGGTTTGCTTCTTTTCGACCCCTGTGGTTTCGAATATCTAAATGGTTTCTCAACCAAGTTCTCCTCCGCCTCAACCATGTTAACCCCATTTTTATTCTAAGGTTCACCCCTCACCTTCTTCGCCTATTTCTTCATCCCGCTCTTCATCTTCACCTGGTGAAAGTATTGATTCTAGTAACTGGGTGTCTAAGAAGAAGAAGAAGGAAAATAAGTTAGGGGGGGGGAATAAAAAACTATTTCTACCCATGTAGCTAATATCAAGAAACCTCCCACCCCATCTCATAGAGTCAAATTCCCTTGCAAGCTATGTGAGGAGGACCACCTTCTTCGTGATTTCCCTGGTATTCCCAAGGTGCTAGAAGTGTGGTCCATTGGCCCGATTCATCCTTTATCATCAACCTCTGCGCATCATGTTGATTATGAGCCTTCAGCTAGAGATGATGAGACTCGTAAGAAATAGGGTAAGATCAAATTTCCATGTAGGTTGTGTGAAGAGAACCATCCCATTCACCTCTCTCCTTATATCAATGAAGCTTCTAAATTATTGGATACCCTTTCAGCTTCTGAGTCTTGTCTTCCCGTCGGTTACCGAAATTTTTATTTGAGTCCTCTGATAGTGGACCAAGTCATTGATCGAGATTCATCTCCGGTCAATTCCACTCTCTCTGAAATTTAGCCTCCTGAGTCCATCTCCGACCATTCATTGGTTGAGAAAAATGTCGACCTGATTCCATCTATAGTTCATCAAGTCTTTTCTATCGAGAGTGGGTCTCATCCTAGTCAGGTTCCTTTTATTTCCTTTGATTCCCCAAGATCGGAGGGCGATCCTCCTGTTTCCGTGATCCAGGAGGGTGATCCTCTGACTCATGTCACCACAGTTCTAGAAGGTGATCCTCCTACTCTCATTCCTGAAGGTTAGAAGGATGGTCTTTCTTCTCTCGTAATGCAAGGCGATAATCCTCCTATTCTCATGGCACCCCCTCCATGTATTTTGGTTGCTTCCTTTTATTGGAGTCGATTTATGGGATTTCATCTTCCTTCTTACATGCCCTTTGAGATCACTGTACATGCCTGAAATATGGTCATACTGGGCACAATTATAGATGAAGGCACCTCGGTTAGTATTTTGTCGTCAACTACATGGAAAGATTTTGGTTCTCCATCGCTTGTGCCTGTTACTCAGAATCTATTGGATTTTAACACAGGAACCAGTCAACCATTAGTGATCCTTTTGAAGTTGCCTATTAATTTAGGAGGGAAAATGGTCTATATAGATGTGATGGTGGTATTTTCGGGTATGTGTTATGTTCTTTCCACGACTAGCCCCATGCACTGTACATTGCGCCGGGCGCAGCAGGGGGGGCACAAAGGGGGAGGCAACCCCCACTGTTGGGGTCCGGTGAAGCGCCCCGGCGAAAAATTTTTGGTGTGCGGACCCACTCATAGGCGGACCCACCCATGTTTTGTAAGGAAGCCATTAACATGGTTTTTGGGTTCGATGTGAGCTACCGTACTTTGTATCCCAGCTAAGGGAAATTGCTGCTATGTTTCAATCCAGGTTAATGGATTGGGGTTTATGTATGTCGCATGTATATATATATGTGTTGTAACACTAAATGAATATAATGAAAATCAAGCTCGTCGTCCTAATTTGGGATCCAGGAGAAAATCTCTCGTGTTTATCTGCTGGTGTTTTTATTCTTTTCGCCATTGCTTATTTTTTGTTATAACATTCGTGGTGGTAGATAATTTCTCGTCTGTGGTTAAAACCTATATTTGCACGTAGCTGCTGCTTCATGATGCTCTTTACACGATTGGTTTTTTTCTTGGGCCCGAGGTAGACCCCTGCTTCATCGAGATTCGCGAAAGACCCTTGCGATGAAAGAAGATGGCGAGCAGTGAAAATATAGAGATCGAGAAATTTAATGGTTAGAGATTTTAGTTGTGGAAGCTCAAGATGGAGGATTTGCTGGTGGATAAAGATCAGTGGATTGCGGTAGATCCAGGTACTAAACCAACACCAATGTCAAATGAAGACTGAAAGAAACTAGATTAGAAGGCTAAGAGCATAATATGGTTGTGTGTCTCAGATTCAGTATTGTTGAATGTGTATCTGAAGCATGGTGAAGGACTAAAGAACTTGGGATCAGAACACCCAGCCCCGGTGAATAAGTTGTTCCTGCGGAAAAAGCTGTATAACCTGAGGATGAAGGATGGAGACTCGGTGACAGAGCATCTGAACGCCTTCAATATTGTGGTAAGTCAACTGTCATCTATTGATATTAAAATATTAGATGAAGATAAGTGCATCAGTTTGTTGTGTTCTCTACCAGACTCGTGGGACAGTCTGCTTATTGCAATAGGTAGCAATACAACTACCTTGAATTTTGATGACATTGTCTCAGCCTTGCTATCGGAGGAAATGAGACGGAGAAATATGGAGGGTCAGAATGGAGATGCCTTATCTATATGAGGAAGGTCCTAGAACAGAAATAAGAATAAGGTTTCGAGTGGGAGATCTAAATCTAGAGGGAGATATAAATATCCTGGAAATTTTTTAAAGGTGTGTTGGAAATGCGGAAAGGAAGGACACTACAAAAAGGACTGCAGATCTAAAGCTCTTGAGAAAGGAAAGGATTCGATAGATGCTCCTTTGCAAAGGAAAACCACCTTTGATGAAGGTGGGGATGTGTATTTGGCTTCTTCCTCAAATACACATGTAGATCATGAGTCATGGTTGATTGACTCGGGTGCATCCTTTCACTTCACTCCCCATAGGGAGTGGTTCTGCGAGTATAAGAAATATGATGGTGGTGATGTCTTCTTAGGTGATGATAGGAAGGCTAGAATCGTCAGACATGGAAAATCAAGCTAAAGCTACAAGGTGGAAGGATTATAACACTTCCTGGTGTTTTTCACATTCCTACATTGGCCAAAAATCTGATTTATGTAAGAAATATGGATGATGCAGGTGTAAAAACAGTGTTCGAGAAAGATACCTATAAGATGGTTCAGGGAGAAATGGTATTAATGCAGGGAGTCTTTGGACTGAACCCCCATACAAGCTACAGCACTCGTTATTGGGATGGGTTTGGGGCTTATGTGTTCGAAAGTGGAGCAAAGCTCCAAATTGCCTCTCCTGAGAAAAGACCATGTTATGGCATCAAAGGCTTGGACATATTGGAGAGAAGGGCCTTCGTATACTGCATAGAAATGGTATGGTAGAAGGTATGTCTAATTTCTCTTTCGATTTCGATTTCTGTGAACATTTTTTATATGGGAAGCATAATCGGGTGAGTTTTCCTTCTTGTGCTAAGAGGGCGAACAAGATATTAGAAATTTTGCACAGTGATGTGTTTGGACCTGTGTCAGTTCCATCACTGGGAAAGACTGTGTACTATGTTTCATTTATAGATGACTTCTTAAGGAATAAATGGATATATTTCTTGAGGAAGAAATCTGAAGCTTTTGACAGATTTAAAGAATTTAAGGCTCTAGTGGAAAACCAGACAGAGAAGAAGATAAAGGCGCTGAGGACAGATAATGGTGGGGAGTTCTGCAAGAAGGAATTTGAAGAGTTCTGTAAGAAGTGTGGTATGGCACGACAGAAGACTAATCCATACACACCTCAGCAAAATGGAGTTTCAGAAAGAATGAAAAAAACACTGATGCAAAAGGCAAGAAGCATGCTCAGTGTTACCAGGTTAGGACAAGAATTCTGGGCAGAGGCAGTGGAGACTGCATGCTATCTGGTTAATAGATCACCTTTATTAGTGTTGGAGGATAAGACTCCACATGAGATATGGACTGGTAAGAAACCCTCTCTTTCACATCTAAGGGTATTTGGATGTGATGCATATGTACATGTTCCAAAGGAGAAAAGGACCAAGTTGGACAATAAATCTGAAAGGTGCATCTTTATTGGGTATAAGGATGGTTTAAAGGGTTACAAGCTTTGGAACCCAGAAACAAGGAAGGTTGTGTACAGCCGAGATGTGGTGTTTAGAGAAGTGAAAGATGTTGTTAAACATGAAGTCCTACCAAAGGAACCCGAGAAGATAGAGTTTGAGCTAAAGGAGGATGAATCAGACTCTACAATAGAAGAAGACTCAGAAGATGAAGAGCCACAAACTCCAGCTTTGAGAAGATCAGTTCGGGAAAGAAGGCAACCAGAAAGGTATAGTCCATCTACTTTCTATTTAGGTTTTGCCTTAACTATAACTGATGATGAACCCAGAACTATCAGGGAGGCAGTAGATTCAGAGGATGGAAAACTCTGGAAGGAGGCCATGGTTGATGAAATGGCATCCTTGCACAAAAACGATGCATGGGATCTGGTGGAGTTGCCGGCTGGAAGGAAGCCCATTGGGAGCAAATGGGTGTTTAAGAAGAAGATGAATGTAGAAGGCAAGGTGGAGAAATACAAAGCTCGGTTGGTAGCGAAAGGTTATTCCCAAGTGCCGAGAATTGATTTTGGTGATATTTTTTCTCCTGTTGCCAAAGTTACTTCTATTAGATTACTTTTATCTGTTGCTGCTGCATTTGATTTTGAGATAGAACAGATGGATGTGAAGACAGCATTTCTTCACGGGGATCTAGAAGAGGAGATCTACATAAAGCAACCTGAAGGTTTTATGGTGAAGGGTAAGAAAGAACTGGTATGCAGGTTGAAGAAGTCTCTGTATGGGTTAAAACAGTCACCAAGGATGTGGTATCAAAAATTTGATACCTATATATGGGGACTTGGCTTCACCAGAAGCAAGGAGGATCACTGTGTTTATTTTAAATTAATTGGTGACTGTGTTATTTATTTGGTCTTGTATGTGGATGATATGTTGTTGATTGGAAATGACAAAGAAATTATCCAAGATTTGAAGACCCAACTGTTCTCCAAATTCGACATGAAGGATATTGGTGCTGCAAACTATATTTTGTGCATGGAAATTAAGAGAGATAGGGAAAAGAGGAAGCTCTAGTTAAACCAGAGGAAGTATGTCGAGACTATATTGCAGAGGTTCAATATGCAGGATAATAAACTAGTGAATGTTCCTATTCCTGTAGGTGTAAAGTTGTCTGCTGAACAGTGTCCCAAAACACAAGAAGAAGAGAAGGATATGTCATGTGTTCCATATGCAAGTGCAATGGGTAGTCTGATGTATGCAATGGTCTGTACTAGACCAGACATTGCACATGCAGTGGGAGTATTGAGCAGGTTTATGTCAAACCCAGGGAAGGAGCATTAGACAGCAGTGAAGCGGGTTTTTAGATATTTACGTGGCACTAGTGATTGTGGCTTGTGCTACCAAGGAAGACCACGATTGGAAATAATGTTGGACATTCGTGGTTTTGTTGATGCAGACTGGGCTATAGATCTGGACCAAAGAAGATCTACAAGTGGGTATGTGTTTAACCTATTTGGAGGCGCAGTCAGTTGGATGAGTAAAAGACAATCTGTAGTGGCTCTTTCAACTACAGAGGAAAAATACATAGCAGCCACTCATGCAAGCAAGGAAGCAGTTTGGTTGCAGAGATTGTGTTCAAGTATGGGGTTGGCACAGAAAACTATAAGGATAGACTGTGATAGCCAAAGTGCAATTTTCTTGGCTAAGAACCCTACTTACCATTCAAAGACAAAGCACATTGATGTTCAATATCACTTTGTTAGAGATATGGTTGAGGCTAAAAGGGTGTTGCTGGTAAAGGTGGACACTTTGAAGAATGTTACAGATGCATTGACGAAGTCTGTGAGCACTCAGAAGTTCTCTTGGTGTAGAGAAACAATGGATGTTGAAGAATTGGCCCAATGACTAATCTCTCCTATGGCCCCCTGTGGAAAGAAAACAACAAGTGGGAGAATGTCAAGTATGTGTTATATTCTTTCCATGAATAACCCCATGCGCTGTACATTTCACTGGGCGTAGCAAGGGGGTCACAAGGGGGGAGGCAGCCCCCACTGTTGGGGTCCGGGGCAGTGCCCCGGCGAAAATTGTTTTGGTGTGCGGACCCACCCATGTTTTGTGCATGAGTTTGCACATGGTTTTGGGGTTCGATGGTTTTCGGCCCCTGGTATTTTGTAGATCCGGTCAAGGGAACTACGGTTATGTTCTAATCCAGGGTTAATGGATTGGGGTTTATGTATGCTTCAGCATGTATATATATGTGTTGTAACACTAAAAAGAATATAATGAAAAATCAAGCTGGTCGTCCCGATTTGGGATCTAGGGGAAAATCTCTGTGTTTATCTGTTTTATGTTTTATGCTCTAGCTATTGTTTATTTTTTGTTATAAGATTCGTGTGTAGATAATTTCTATTCAGGGTTAAAACCTATAGGTATAAGGCCTCTTGGATTTTAATTTACTCCTGGGACCCGACTATGCTTATGCCATGGGAGCGCTTTTCTCATCCGTCTTTCGCGTGATTTGTTTTCCGCACGAAGGTTAGATCATGACCATTGATCAACTTTCATTCTTTGGTTCTGATGTGACATATAGTCTATCGTCATCCCTTCCTAGTCCTTACCTGTCGGTGATATCTTCCCCACCGCAGGTCAATTATGTGGCTACCTATTCCATGTCCGTGCCCACTGATAATTCAGTCAATGAGGTAGTACACAATGTACTGGGGGCATTGGATCCTAATTTACATAATTTTTTTCTCCCCTCGGATGAGAAACTCTTGGAATCCATGACTCTTTGTATGTCTTGATCGGGTCAACGGAGCATAGTTTGTTTTCTTGTGTCAAGCTCCTTAAAAAATGAAACAAGATCGTCGGACCATAGTTCGTTTTATTGTGTCAAGCTCCTTAAAAAATGGAACAAACTCTACGGAGCATAGTTTGTTTTCTTGTGTCAAGCTCCTTAAAAGATGAAACAAGCTCGTCGGAGCATAGTTCGTTTCCTTGTGTCAAGCTCCATAAAAAATGAAACAATATTTTCAGAGCATAGTTCATTTTCTTGTGTCAAGCTCCTTAAAAATGAAACAAGCTTTTCAGACCATAGTTCGTTTTCTTGTGTCAAGCTCCTTAAAAAATGAAACAAGCTCTTCTGAGGATAATTCATTTTCTATGTCCACCTCATTAAAAAATTAATTAGGTCACGAGGATAGTTATTTTACTATGTCTAACTCATTAAAAAATTAAACAGGTTCCCTTTTCAATTTGATTCTTTGATCAAATCTTGTAAAATGCAAGTTGAGTCTCTTGCCTAATATCGTAATTGAACCTTCATTCCATCCACTCCAGTGAATGTGCTGAAGCTTGGGGGGAATGTACCTCGAATTCAGTCACCATGCTATGGGCATGCCAACTTATTTCAAGCATATTTTGTTTCCATTTCAAGCTTGTGTAAAAATGAAACCAGTTTCAAGCATAGTTTGTTTCAGTTTCAAGCTTGTGTAAAAATGAAACCAACTTCAAGCAGAGTTTCCTGATTTCAAGATTGTGTAAAATGAAACCATTCTTATTTTACCTCTCGTGATTGCCATTTTATCAGCCTGTTTTTCTAGATGAGCCCTGGCTTTCTCATTCCATCTTTACCATATGCTCAGTCGATCATATGCCCTTACTTGATTGTTTTACCCATTCCTGAGGAATTGCTGCAACGAGTGGTATTGTTAGCAAGCCTCTTGACCTTTGCTTATTCTGAGAAGTTCCACCATCACCAGAACCACTTGCTACCCTTAATACCACTCATTCCTCCAAGAGGAGTCAACTTTAAGCTCTTTTCTGACTCTCAAAACATGAAAAGATTTCTGAGCTCTTGTCGTTTTGAACTTGTTAAAGGCTACAAAATGCCGTTTACCCAATATATATTTACCCCTTTTTGGGCTGGGATAAACTATTTACAAAAAAAGGAATACCTTAGCCAATCATGACTAAGAGGTTCTCTCATATTTTGTTTTCTACCTTTTCGGGTATGAGGGACTATTTACGAAAAGGGGTCTAATGGATTTTATTTTCCACTTCTTTTCAAACTCTCTAATCATGAAAAGATGTTGATTTATTCCTTTTTCAGACTCATTAAAACTAAAAGAGCTTCTGATAGAGTAGGAAAGATTGTGGAGCTACTAATACAGTATTAGGATCTGTTTCCTAGAATTTTCTCTAAGCTCAAGGGAATTGTAGGGGACCTGGGTGTTATGAAGATCACCTCGAAGCCAGATGCATGCCCTGTCAAGCAGCAACCATACCAATTGAATCCTAAATATAAGAAGAAAGTAAAGGAGGAATTAGAAAAAAAGGTGACTGTAGGCATCATTTAACCTGTAGAACAATATGATTGGGTAATCCCAATGGTGGTCCACGAGAACAAGACCAAAGGAGAGATAAGGATTTGTGTAGATCTGCGCAAGCTAAATGATGCCTATGTGCATGACCCCTTCCCTACTCTGTTTTCTAATGAAATCCTTGATAATGTAGGAGTACAAGAAGCTTATTCATTTACTGATGGATTTTCAGGGTATCATCAGATTAGAATTTCACTTGAATATCACAGCAAGACCACCTTCGCAATAGAGTGGGGGTCTTTCCAGTGTACTTTCATGTCGTTCGAATTGAAAAATGCACCTGCGATCTTCTCACACGTGGTCATGGTTGTATTCAAAGAATTCATGCATAAGTTCTTGGAGGTATATTTTGACGACTGGACAGTGTTTGGATTGGTGAAGAAACATGTGTCAAACCTGTGCATGATGCTTGACACTTGTAGAAAGCACCAAATTTCTCTTAACCTAAGGAAATTTATATTCTACGTGCCTTTTGGAATTTTGTTAGGGCATATAGTATGCCAGCAGGGATTGATGGTAGACCTAGCCAAGATAGTAATTATCATCAACCTAGAAGTTACTACTAATGAGAAACATATGTGCTCCATCCTAGGACACATGGGTTATTATAGGAAGTTCATTAAGGGGTATGCTTTGATCATTGTGGCGATGGAAAAGTTGTTAAAGAAGGACATATCATTTTTCTAGGATGAAGAATGTGAGAAGAGATTTAAGCTGCTAAAGGAGAAAATGGTCACTCCACCTATCTTGATATATTCAGAGTGGCTTAAGGTTTTCCATGTGCATGTGGATGCATCTGGTATAGCACTTGGGGATGTTTTAGCACAGCCAGGAGAAGGATACATTGATCACCCTACTTCTTTTGCCAGTAGTAATCTCTCCAATGCATAGCGCAACTACTCAACCACAGAGAGGGAAGGATTGGCCATGGTGTATGCTCTGCAAAAATACAGGAAATATCTGCTAGGAGGGAACTTCAAAATATTTACTGACCATTCTGCTTTAAAATACCTGGTTAATAAGCCTGTGTTGGGGGGAATATTTTTTATGGTTGTTGCTGGAGTATGACTTTGAAATTATTGTGAAGCCTGGAATATTAAATGTTGGACTTGATCATATGTCATGGATCAAAAATGGGGAAGAACCAACGAGTCTGGAGGAGGGGTTACCCAATGTGCAGCTCTCTGCCATCATGGTGGTTGATGAGAACTTTCTTGATATTATTCACTTCCTAACCACTGGAAGCGCGTCTGTTGAATATTCAATACAACAGAAGAAGGATTTGGTAGCGCGCACATCTAATTTTACTTTGATTGTGGTTCAATTGTATAAGTTAGTATTATATGAAGTATTGACTAGATATGTGTGGGAATATGAAAGGCATGATATCTTAGTTGAGGCTCATGGAGGGGTGGAAGGAGGCCACTATGCTAGAAAATTCGTTGCATAGAAGGTGTTGTGTGCTGGGTTATGGTGGCCCATGCTACACAGTGATGCAAATGCATACTATCAAGCCTTTTATGCAAGTTAGATGACAGGGAAGCCCTCACGCAGAGATGAGATTCCCCTGCAGCCGCAGATGGCCCTACAAGCTTTTGATAAATGGGCTATAGAATTTGTTGGACCAATCAACCCTCCAAGGAAGAAGACAAGAACATGCTACATGATCATTGCCACTAACTATGTAACCATATGGGTAGAGGTGAAGGAAGTTACAGATTGTAATGAAGATACTGCTATGCACTTCATTTTGTAGCACATCTTGACCAAATTTGGATGCCCGAAGATTTTGATGAGTGATAGAGGTACGCACTTCGTTAATGAAACAATTGAAGCTTTGACATAGGAATTTCAAATCCATTACGAGAATAGTACCCCTTATCACCCACAAGAAAATGGCGCAGTAGAAGCTTTCAAAAAAATCTTGTAGAACGCGCTCACAAAGATCTGTAATGCTAATCAAAATAACTGGGACGTCCACATCCCTTCTGTGTTATGGGCTTATAGGACCAAGTGCAATAAGTTGATGAGGAAAACACCTTTCAGGATGGTCTATAGGCAGGAATCAATCATGCTAATGGTATATATTTTCCCAAGCCTGTGCATCGCAACTTTCACTAATATGGTTGAGCCTGACATTATGGAGGAACGATTGGCACAACTCGTTGCCTTAGAAGAAGATCGGTTCATTTTCATCAGCAAGTGAAAAAGGCCCATGAACATGATAGGCACATCAAACAGAAGGTGTTCAAGAAGGAATACATGGTCTTGCTATACAACAGTCAGTTTCCACGCCACCCACAGAAGTTCAGAAAGAATTGGTTGGGGCCATATATTGTGAAGGAAATCACTGATGGCAGTGAGGTGCGCTTGGCCACACTGCGCAATGAGAATCTTCCCAAGTATTTCAATGGAAGTTGCCTGAAGCCATTTAGGGACAATCTGGTGCCAAACAAATGAATATATGGCTGAAGCATAAGAAACAAAGGGTTAGCGTGCAGCATAGAGGTAAGGTGCAGACATATGCGACAGAAGCGCAAGGGTAATGAGCAGGTGAAAAAACTAGTCATTGGAACAATGAAACTAGGTAAAAAAGTGATTTTACCATTGGATGGAGTGTTTTTTCGCATTTAATGAGGTGATCTTGGAATATTTTTTTATCTTTTTTCCAAAGGTAAATGGACATTAATTAAAATCCAAATTTTTTCACCTTGGGTTGCTTATAAAAATATGAGCGGATCGAAATTGGTTCCTTTTCTTTTTGAGCACATTATGCCTTGAATTATTCTGTGATTTATGTTATAGCGTTGTTTGTGACCCCTCTATTTCTGGCTGAGAATCCCCATCTAACATATATAGTCCCGAGTTTATCTTTTTCCCAAGAATGACAACCACCGGCCCTATGGAGGAGCACTCTACGCCCTTCACTACATCGGAAGATGTTAAGAAGGTGATCCCTAAGGTTGAAGCAATCATTTCCACGCTGGCTAAGGGAAAAGGGAAAATTTCAAAGTGGGCTTCCTCGAAGTAGCACACCTCTCAGTGGAATGTGACGTCCCCGCATCAGCCCACTAAGGATCATTCCCCCATAGGTTATCACTCGAAGAGACCAATGAGTGTCGCAGAGGAGGCTGTGTTTGTTGAGCCCATCTCTTGGCGATCGCCATATGTCAAGCCACACAAACCCTCTATGCATGCAATAAATAATGTAGATGTAGTGCCAGAATACCTTTAGACACCATTGATCCCATAGAATTTTCCCTTTTCTTATGATATGTTCGACAAGATCCCAAATATCAATTTTGATGACCATGATTTGGAAAATGAAGACACGTTCCCTGAGCTCGCGCTAGATAATTATTTGGAGCAAGTACTCTATGAAGATGTGTTGAACGTTGAGCCAATGCCTTGGGCATGTTGGATGAACAGCTATGGAATCCTAAATATGCTGAGGATTCCACATTTTGGGAGGTACCCAATCACCATCATCTATGTGCGCCAGCTGCTAGCCTTAATCCATGATGGTTTCCTGTGGATTCAAGGGAGAATTCCAATAGACACCACACTGATCCATCGAATCACCGGCCTGCCCAAGAAGGGGCCTCATCCAATGACCAGATTCAAAAAAAGAAACAAGCTCAAGGTTGTGACAGAAATGAAGCATAAGTACAAGGTTGATAGGGACAAAAGGGGATTCATGGTTCAAACCATCGCTGACCTAGGAGTGTGCTTAGGCACTCTAGTACTCGATTGCAAGTTAATGAGAAAATTCCAACCAAAGGTTGTCCTGACGCACATCATTGCTTTGGTGGGGAAATAAGAGAAATGGGTTAGTTATAACTAATCCCAGTTCCTCTACGAAGACTTTCTGGAGAATGTGTGTGAGGTGCAAGAGCTAGGGAAGCCATTTTGCTACTCTTGGCTACTATTTCTCATTGCGCTGGTAGCATGGGAGACTCTCATAGATTTAGTCATCCCTGAGGTAGAGTCCAGTGTATGTGAAGGGGCGTGTTGCACCAACCTATGGGATTCCCCTGATCCCAAGCGCGTAAGGGAAAACAAGATACTATGGGTACCCTTTGAAGGTGTGTTGGTTGCTACCATCCATTTTTGACCTAGACTCTCACCAGCAGTATTTCTGATAAATACAAGAGTGTCACAGAATTCCATCTAAACATGCACAATGTGCAGATCAAGGCGCACAAGGACCCCGCATGGTATAACTTTCCGTTCATGGTAACGGAAGGAGAAGTTGATCAGGTCGTGGTAACTTGGCCAAAAACATGGAAAGTTGGGCTCAGCTCCACCCATCCCATTATGCCATCCACATTAGGAAAATAGACCACTACAAAGGACATAGGGAAAGAAACACAGATGCACACTGATAAAGAGGTTGAAACAGGAACTAAGAAGAATGGCAGAAAGGACCTGGAAGCAGAAGCAGGGAAGGAGTCAGACACAAACAAGGATACAGAGCGGGATCTAGGAGGTGAGGTTGATGTGGACCTTGGAGGTTTAGATAGGTTAGAAGGGGATGGTGCTGAACCTCTGTGTGACAAAAAGAGAGGCGTAGAAACTTCAAAAGGTCCGTGAAAAAAGTGAAATGGGTCTAGGGCTGGAGGGGATGAAGGGGTCACTTTGAAAGAAGAGGACCTCGATAAAATTGCTAACGCAGTCGCTTCTGTTTCTGAGGATAGATGGACTACTATGGAGGAGTAGTACAAGGCTGTGGTGGAGGTCTTGCAATCTGGCTTGCATTTTTTCCAACTCAAGACAAACAATTTGAAAGCGAGGTCGATACAAGCGAGCCTAATGACAACCCTCATCATAGCAGCATTAGATAGTAGAATATGCCCCTTCTCGGACAAAGCTATGCAAGTAGAAAAACCAAAGTTGTGTGCGCAGGTGCAAACCTGCCCTGAGGTCGGCATTGATCTTGCAAAGTTTCCTAGTGGAAAGCTACATGCTCTCCACATATTTATTTCGGTAGAGCTGTAGAGCATGGAGGCATGCACACAGCAATAATTAAGCGAAGCCAAGCAGACAGCTGCCACAAAAGCAGCAGAATTTCTCCAAGCAGAAACAGCATAGCAGGCAGTCGTGGCTCAATGAGCAGACTTATAGAACTTGATAGACAAATTGTGCAGGGAGATTCTTGAAGTTGTCATCCCGACATTCGTTGCGCCACATTTTAAGATTGAAAGGCTGGTTTTCATGCTCAAGGCCTCCAAATCCGAAATACAGATGGTAAAGGTAGAATTTGAACAGAAATTTTCTCTAGTGCACGCTAATCTGTAGCCTGAGACTCCCCCGGAGGTGCATGCACAACAGGCCACTCTAGTCAAAGACGCATCTATAAGTATTTAAGACAATGTCGACAAGGGCTCAGAGATGTTGGAGACCACCATGGGACTATGGACATTTATGAAAACAAATCCACTTGTCATAAATATTAATTAGGAGTTGTGTACCAAGGAGAAGGAGTTCAACGACATGCAAGAGGCCTTACCTATGTTCATTCTGGCCCAGCGCATGGCCCGCCTTCACACCAATCAGATGCTACGATATGAAGTCAAGGACCTCCATCGAAATAAGAAAAATTTCACATAACATATGAATCCATGGGCAGGTGAGGCAATGAAGTTGTCTCAAGACCTGGATGCTCTAGAAAGGACCCTCAATCAGACCTTGCAGGGTGTCACCCTTGCAGTAGAAGGGTCAACTTCACAGAAGCTAGTATAGACTTCGCAGAGCACATCAGATCAGTGTGTGCAATTCTTTCCTCCCTTTGTTGCTTCCATTGAAGAGCTCCATAACAAGGTGAAGAACCTAGTGTCGTTGTGACTCGGGACGAGTCACAAGATTGCATTGGCAGCCTATTGGAGCGGGGTCCCCTAAGTTTGATCTTTGAAGGCAATTTTGATATATTTTTGTAAATATTTTGTAATTTTAGTCGTGCGCATCACAATTCAAGGGGCTTTGGGGCGGGTCAAAGCCCCTCATGAATTGTAATGGGTAAAAAGGGTAGAACTAGGGGCTGAAAACCATGGTTTGCGGACCTTAGGTGAGCGCGGGCTAAAATTATAAATAGGAGTCTAGATCAAGTTGGATAAGTCAGTTTTTTGGGAAATAAGTGAATGATTAATGATAGATCTCGATGTGTTTTGATATTTTTCTATGAATTGTCTGAGTAGAAGGCTCCTTATGGATGTGTGTGCGGATCCTTAAGTCCTGCTGTGTGTGGACCCCACTGGCTGTGTGCACGGTGAACTAAAGGGTTTTGTAAGGAAAATATGAACTATTTATGAATAAAGAACTATTATTGTTCATATATGAGTCTGAATTTCATCTGTTATTTAGGTTATGATCGTTTCTACATGTTATTTTCGATTCTTATGTTTTGATCAATTGCGCAATTGTTTTTGTCTTAGATGAATGATTATTAAATGGATCTAGTGTTATTAGGTTTTAATATTATCTGTTAAGAGTTATTACATGGATTACAGACACTGTTTTAACCTGAGTGCAAGATATTCTCATAATTGACCTAAATCTGTTTGTTAATGGTTTCCTGGTTAGGGCTTCTGTTGTGAAGGTGTGTTCATGATTGTTTTAGGTCTAAGGGCACCCACATCATTTAACTCTCTCTTAGAGTGTGGAAACCTAGTTCCAGCACCCCCACATACTACTTCAGATGAGACTTTGATTTTCACAAGCAGGTCACTACCGAAAGGGCCAGTAGTAAGAGGGTTTTGTTAGTTAACCTCAACTCTGAACCTACGTCAAGACCCCTCAAGCCAACAAAAAATTTTTATTTGGGCCTTCAATTTATCAATTTTTTGTCCTCTAATGGACAGGTCATCCATGGATTTGACCAAATATTCTGATGCATATTTACACTTGTTGAAAATGTTGTCATTGATGGCAAAGGAGGAAGTAGAGGTAGAGATAGACAAAGGACAACAGCAGAGGTTAAGGAAAATGCAGTAACAAAAGATTCATTTCGAGGTTAGAAGTGAGTAATGTGAAAGGGGATTTTCTCTCAGAAAAAAAGATTCATTGACAGCCGAAGAGTGAGTCGAGAGGGTTTGCTCTCTGTTTAATGAAACTGTGGGCCTTTTTGATATCTGTGCATAATCGGGATTTTGGTTGAATGTGTTAGGGTCCCGTGATTTGGCTGATTGGCAAGCCAAATGACAGTGTAACATCAAACCAAGCTTTGGAGCCCGAGGACCTAGCCTTCCTGGACTCAGAGAGGTCTCTCTCTATGTGTGTAAGGGATATCTGTGTGTTTGCTTATTGTGTTCTGATTTTAGGCTAGTTATGAAGTAAGTTTTTTGGTTTTGGTTTTTTTAATTTGTGAGGGATGAAACCAATCAAAGATATCAGATAGGTAAAAAGATGTCATATCAACTGGGCTATGGGGTCGAAAAGGTCAAGAAAGCTATAAGACGATGATACAAGGCTGTTGAAGGGCCAATTTGATTCAAGGTAGAAAAGGATCTTTGGGCAAAATGGAGTAAATGGACATCAAGTTTGTGAACAACAAAGAGTTTCAAGCATAACTAGTTCAATAGATAACATAAAAATGGTAGGGTAAACCATTAATCATGCAAAATGTAACTATAAGCTAATCAATACATAGAAATAAACATTCAAGCCATGCATAGAAGTATATGACCCTCTAACTTTTGAAAATGGCTTTCAGACTTTGGGGAAAACACTTAAGAAAGACAAAAAACTTAACTTACTATGCCAGAATTCCTAAACACAGTACTTCAAGTTATTGGGCACTTTGAACAACAAGATTTTCATAGTTTTAGGCAAAGGGCTAGATCGGAACTAGGCCTCCTTGGTTCAAAAAAATGATAATCTAATCAGTCAAAGAGAAATTTCATGGATGGAACTATAACTAGCCATAGGTAAGCAAGGCGTACCGTAAATCATACTTAGCATGCATAGAACTATGAATGAAACAAGCAACAATATCCTCAAGTTATTAAAGAGTAGTTAAGAATTCTTTAATGTAACTAAGGAAGAGGAAAACATGAAAGCTATGAAGAAACAAGAAATTTGAGGTGCCTCCAAGGGCATATCTCAAATTTGTTCTCTACTGATCTATAGCAAGCAAGAAAAATGTATTCATGAATGAAAACTAGAAGACAACAACAAACCAAGAGACACTATACCATTCTACCAAGTCATGGAATCCAACAACAATCCTTCTTCATTCATCCAAGAGCATCCAAGAGGCAATCCAAAAGCATAAGACAAGTATTTCTTCCAAAAGCTTATATGACCATATATTTCTTCTCGTCTCAAGTTCAGCCTTGTTTTACAATGAAAGCCTTTGGAATATATAGGCCGAAGTGAGGAAAACCTCATGGTTCAACTTGCTATCCCATTGGCCTAATCAAAATATCTAAATTTTTCCTTGAGACTTTGCAAAGCCCAAGGCACAAAATATCTTATAAAATATCTAAAAAAAATGCTAAAAAAAGGAAAAATAATTGACTTTGCATCATTTTTCATGTGCAAAAATAGCTAAACGCACATTTGGAAAAACCAATTTTTAAAGGCTCAAATTTTACAAAAATATTCAAAATATACATCATCAAATGGTCCCCTGACTTGCTGCAAACATTTGGCAGCCTTCCCGATGTCGAAACAAGGCTCATGATATCTCGTTGGAAAGCTCTAAATGTCTACTTTCTGGAACAACTGAAATTTCCCCAATCTGATGCTTGGAAGTCCTCCAAAACTGAACCTGTGTGTAAAAAACCAAAAATTACAGTCTGCTGATAGACTGGGCAGAGTGTGCAAAAAGCGATCATTTTTCGCCATTTCGGGGAAGCAAATGATCTCCAAATGTCCCGAAAATATCTGAGTGTGTGCTCCTAAAATTATGGCATCCAATGATACCATTCTCCTCCTTTGACGAATCCCCAAAATGAAATGGTGAATTTCATGAGTTTTGACCAAAAACTCAAAAATGCCAAAAAACCAAAGTATGTCAAAATTTGCCCAAAATTGGTGTGTATGACCCTCAAGGGTTCTTAGCAATATCTTCTGAAGCAGACGCCAAAATATAAAGTCCTGATGTGTCTTTCTTCACTTTCCATTCCGGGCGCTTATCTTTAGCCTCCTTTATCTTTTCTTGGGCAATCTTTAACTTACGACGGGCAAACTGATTTAACTTCTTGTAATGCCTCGTCATTCTCCTTTGTAGCTCTAGATTCCTATTTTCCTTTTCCAACCTTTTCATATCAATCAGCCAATATTTATAATGAATACCCAATCCACAAAGAGAAACACAGTCAAAGTGACTTTCCTGTGTAAGGGCACCCAGATTTGGTGTTTTGAGGCAATAGGACACCCTTGTCTTTTTAGAGGAAGTAAAAACAAAAACCCTCTCAATTTAAAAAAACTGCTCTGTTTTTGTAGGCCACTCAACCAATCAATTCAACACCATAAACACAGTCAACCAAATTGTATACACAGTCCAAAGTTACTGTGTAATAGGATAAGGGGACAGAGTTTATTTTGTTTTTCATGTAGTCACAAAAATTCTTGTAGCATTCAACAACAACAAACTCCTCCTTAAACAAAACACTGCCCTCTTTATACTCTACTGCTTCTCCTACCTCAAATTTTGATAACACCCTCGAATGCAAATGGTAGCTTACCCACTGATTCTGCTTTATGAAACTGAAAAGGCCAAACACTGTTTTTTTTCCTTTTAACAAACAGAGGAGATTTTTGGAAAGTCACCAAAGTTCATCTAATGATCACTGTGTAAGAAAAATGACCCACTGTTTTTCCCTTTAAGCCCTGTGCTCCTATCTTTCATCACATTTTGAGGGCAGTTACAATGGATTTTCAATGCAATCTCAACACTCTTTAATGTTTCACCTTTAGCCAGCATAACCACAGCCAATCTCGTTTTTTCTTTAAAATAAAAACACCAAAAAAAACTGTGATTTCCCACCGTGATTTTATACCCTTTCACTCTAATCAACAGTTTTTGCAAAGGTCATGCAGGCACATAAATACCTTTAAAAATGGTGGCAGGCTTTTTAGAGAGCTGGAGCAGATTTTAAAAGTGTTTTGGAGGCGTTTGGACCACTTAAGCGTGCGCGGAACGTTTGTAATGCAGAATGCCACACAGATTTTGGTGTCGGGTCACCTGTCAGGCCGACAGGACCCAAAGCTATAGGCGCGTCGCACCACAGTTATGCACCTTTGTATTTTCGCCTCTAAGCACGCCGCGCACTTTTCCAGGCGCGCTGTGTGGACTTAAAAGCCTAAAAAACCTGTGATTTTTGCTCAAACACTTTTTTTTTGGTCTCGAGGGTAATGAGAGGAGCTCTGTTCGCGCTTGGGGAACTTGCAAAATGGATCAACAACAGTACTTAACCTTTGTTAAAGCGGAAAAATCTGAGCCCTTTCTTATTCACTTGGTGGAGGTTTTGAAAACTTTTTGACAAGTTTTAAATGACCCCTTGCATCGATTTTTGATAAAAAGGTGAAGTTTGATTTTTTGAAAAGATAGCATAGTGAGAAATGTGTTTTAGGTGAAAAAGCCTTGCTTGGGAGTTTCGAATCTCCTATACTGCATTTTCACTGTGCTTTATTTAAAGGAAAAACTCTGCCACTGTTGACTCTTTAATGCCCTTTTCAGAATGTAACATTTGCCCAATAATACACCAATGACTTATGAAGCACTTTGCCATTTTGTAGGGAAGAAGATTTACCCTTTGAACTTTAAACTAAGATTGTCTGTTGTGGATGCTTCAAAGGTGATAAGGCCCTACTGTGAAAATGACTTGACTGCCAGGTTTCTTTTAAACTCATTTTCTGACTGTGGGTGAAAAATGCAGTTGCATTTGCTCAGGCCCTTACACCTCTATCTATTTGAAAAGGGAATTTTCTTTAATACTCCTCTCTTTACTCAAAATGCATTGATATGGTACCTTTGGCCATTTTATAATGAACATACCTATATTTGTTTTGAAATTTTCTCCAGAAACTGAAAACATGCCAAAGTATTTCTTGTATGTTATGAACCTGTATACCTATTTGCAATTCCCCTTTTGTTGAGGAAGAAGCTGAACTGTCACCTCAATATCCCTTTTATACTTATGGTGCTTTGTATGGCATTCCTTCTGTCACTCTTAATCGGTTTGAAAGAGGTTTTTATACTAAAAGGGAAAGAAACATCTTTGAATATCATCATCACCCACCTGTCTTTGTTATTTGAAAAGAGGACACCTGTAGAGAATATTTTATGTTGCAGGGGGGTTTCTTTGACATTTTGAAGGAGGTCACTTCTCCCTTTTGCAACGTAAACTAACATTTTTGCTCAGGATGATATGAGTGTAGTCTTGTCTACAGTGTAAACTGAATTAGACGGTAGGTGCTGCTTGAGCTTCCCTTTTGACAGTTGGTGCAAAAATGCAGCTGCATTGATCCTAGGTTTTATCATTCTCTGTCTAAAAAGGGCGCTTTTTCTAAAACCTTCCCTCTGCTCAAAATATACCAGCATGGTATCTTGGGTCCTCTATTATAGGAGCAGACTTTCTTTGGAAAACTAAAATATACTTTGCCATCTTGTCCACTGTGATGAGATATTTGAAGGCATTCTCTTATGAGTAGGAAGGTGAGTATCCTTTGAAACATGGTCATCATCATTTGCCTGTGTAATGACCTATCCCTTGATCATCAGCAAAATGGGCCCCAGACTGATATATTGGAAATAAAACTTGATAAGGGACCAGTTTAACCTCTATCTTAATCTGCTGAAGAATGTTTGATGAACATGCTTGACAAGGGTTTCTCTTACACATGATGGCAGGCAAACAAAATTTGAAAACATTACTTCTTTTACCTCTACCTTCAATCGTCACTTTGCTTCAGAAAACCCTAGTAACTATCTCATTGTCTATTAAAAACAAATCTATCTTACAGTCAGTTGCAACTCTTAAAACCAAGTTTTTTCCATCGCCCTCTGCTTATAGATGAAGGAGGTGCTTTGGTCTTCAAACCCTTTGCTTATAAATGAAGGAGGTTCTTAGTCATGTCATATCAACAGCCTCTTGTCAATGTTCTTTATCCTTTTACTACCCTTTCAGTCTTTGAATGAGGTCACAAGAGCTTGATGAGAAACTCTTTGCTCTATAGCTGCATCCTAGGCTCAAGATCACACTTAGAAGCAGCTGTCTTCTCATGTGGAGCCAAAATTTGTCTTCTGAGATGCTGGACTGTTTCTGTACTTGAAAGATCCATCAAACACTGTAAAAACACCTACAATCAGCTTGACTTATGGTCTATGGATTGCTGAGACTTAAGGGTGTATTAGTGGCACGACCTAGGGCTGTAACCAACTTCATTAGCAGAGTAGGAAGGTCTGTTATGACTGGTATATAGCAGATGGAGGTTTTTGGCTCTTTGATAGTTTTCCAAGGGTCAAGTGCCTTAAAGTACCACTTCCTAACTTAGGGGAGACTATTTGAATGGATTTGGATGGTCTCTTTAGAGCTGATGGGCAGAATAGTATGGCTGAGGCTAGGTAGGATTTGATAATGAGGTTTTATCTCGTCATGCGTGGAGTGAAAAGGTAGGAGGGCGAAAAAGTTTTATGGATGTTTTCCCAGCTGGAAAATTTGACAAATTTTTAGATCAGCTGTTGGAAAACTTGGTTGTTAGAACTAATCATCACCAACAAGTAAAAAATAATGATGACTAACAGAATGGAGAAGTTAGAAGGGGAATAATACATTTCAGATGTATGCCTCGACAAAGCACCGAAGAGTTGAATGCCATAAGTGTAGATAGCACGAGATTGAATGGCAAGGGTTTGAAACTGTTGGATACAATGGAACAGTGAATAGCATGGCCAATTAGAACGGAGAACAATGGAGAAGTTAGAACGGGAATACTAAACAATAACGATGGCGAAATTATTTATAATAAGGCATTGAAGAACAGGCGGAACCTTGAGAAAGAAGAAGCGGAACTATGAGCAGAAAAGGGGTTTTGAGGAGTTAAATCGGCAATATCGTGCTGCCTCATAGGTGGTAAGTTGTTTCGATGCTTGGAACATGATATTTCTCTTTTATGGACACGTGGAGAAGGGCAGTATTTGAAAAATGCGAGTTTCGCGTCCTTTTTGAGCTTTAAAGTTCGGACAATAAAAAAATGCGAAATTCATTATACACCGTCGAATCACAAAAGTTGATGTGATAAGACAGCGACCGTCGGATGTATGGGTTATTTTAACTACTAGGGCCCAGCTCATTGCACGAACAGAGTGAATTAATACACATGCATGTTGGATATGCGATTGATGTCGGATGAACACCCGATTGGGTTTTTGGAATGCGATGTATTTCTAACCGTCGGATGACAAGGTGGATGTCGGATGATAAGGTAGATCCTATGGGGCCAAAACTATATCTTTCGAATTGGGGAGTCTACATATATATATGGTTGTTGGTATATAATGTATTGATATACATACATACATATATATATATATATATATATATATATATATATATATATATATATATATATATATATATATATATATATATATATATATATATATATATATATATATATATATATATATATATAAACCAAATTTTATATTGTGAATTTGTGCGTGGGCGTATTATAAAATGTGCAAAAGACAATCGGAATACATATATGGGTTGACTTTTATACATTGTGAGTGGATGTATAAGTTATCAAGCTTTTGGTTGTAAAAGATAATCGAAGGATTATATAGGACCTTAATACATGGATTAAGGCATGTATGACTATTTAATTAAAAGGTTGATGAACATGCCGGCAAATGTGGGACCCTCTTCTATAGCTATCAAAGTTACAGAGGTTAAAGTAAATGAATATGCAATTGGGTTCATTGAATATTGATTCGAATAAGTATAGTTTGGGTTATGGTTTTATGAGAGATTATTTATAATACTCATTGGAGGTGGACCCAACTATTTAATCCAAAAGTTTTGTTCCGGAAGTTAAAAGGATTTTGGGTGTAAACCAAGGCGATGGAGAATAATATATGTGGGCCCGAGCAAGTATTACACTGCTATGGTTTGGATACGTAGTAAAATGTTGATATATATATATATATGTGTGTGTGTGTGTGTGTGTGTGTGTGTGTGTGCAAGTCAAAGACTTATTGTTGGTTTAACATACGCCAGAACCTTACACAATAAACTTTGATTTGAGGAAGTGGGCCTGAAAGGGTGTTTCCCTTTGTCAAAATATATATATATATTTGTGGTTGTGGTATATTAAAACAGTTATATACACAACGGTTATACAACTCCACTGAAGAAGAGAGCCTGAAGAAACGAAAGAGAGAGTGACAACAACAGAGAAATTGTACAGGGATGAAAATGTGGGCATGACAAAGGTGAACCAAAGTATGTAGAACAGTCACTCAACAGCAGTAGAAAAGAGAAATCCAGAAAGGGAGCTAAGTGAAATTAATGTGTGTAACTGAAAATGTGAATGTAAATGTTGTAATTGATTTTATATTGTTTGTGATGCATTGGAAAGTCTCTGGAGGAAAACAAAAATCCCACTGTAATATTGAAATTAACACATATTGTTGCATTTTTTAAATGAGCTAGTAAAAGAAATAAGGAGGAAGAAGGTAAAAGGTCAGGGCTATTCACTTCAAATTCCCTGAGGAATATAAAAATTCATGTGATAAACTCTATATATGATATTACATTGATGTGAAAAAGATGTTAGAGAGAGTAAGGATAGAGAATGAAAAGTATAGAGGATTGAGGCAGAGAAGATAAGGAAGAGAGGAGCAGAAAGAGATGCTACAGAACAGAGCTGATATCTGAGGTAAATCAGCAAACATTTCTTTTGATAGATTAAGGAAGTTGGAGCTTCCCTATCAAGTTGAAGCTTGATAGCTGTCAGTTGTAGCTGACTGAGGTTGGAGCCTCCTGTAGGTTGGTCCTTGCAGAAAATTGAAGGGATTTGGAGCTTCCTTGCAAGTTGTAGCTTGCAGAATTGAGGTTGGAGCCTCCTGTAGGTTGGTGCCTGTAGAAAAATAGTGGTGAGAGGGAGTTGGAGCTTGTATTTGCATCACAACAATAATAAGATGTGGTTTTCTCCCTTTATGGGTTTCCACTTATATCTGCTGTCTCTATCTGTGTTTCCTGTGTGCTGAGATGATCTACCAAATCTGCTTAATGTTTGTTGCTCTCATAATAATTTTGATGTCACATTAATTTAATACTTTCTACAATATATTAAGACTGTTCATATACTAAGGTTGGTTATAAAAGTAATTTGTAAATAAGCTGATGAAAAATTTAAAAAGCTCATGTATGTGTTAAGCTGATTCACCCCCCCCCCTCTCAGTTTAAATAAGAATTCAACAATTGGTATCAGAGCAGGTTCCTTTTGTATCAGTTTAACAACTGAAAGGAGATCCTAGGTTCCCAGGATGCCTAGTAAAGAAGGATGCTCAACCAATAAAGCCCCTTTTTTCACTAGTGCAAATTATGCCTTCTGGAAAATCAGAATGAGGACATACATAATGTCTCTAGGAATAGAAGTTTGGGTTGTTGTGGAATTAGGATATGCCCCAAAGGCAACTGAATCAGAGAAAGAAACTAAACAAGATTTTGTAGCTAACGCAAAAACCATGAATGCCATCTTAAATGGATTGTGTGAGGCAGATTTTATCAAAGTAATGCACAAAGACACTGCCAAAGAGATGTGGGACAATCTAGAGAATATTCATGAGGGAGATAAAAAGGTAAAGACTGCCAAACTTCAAGTATATAGAGCTCAGTTTGAAAATTTAAAAATGAATGATGATGAAGATGTTGGCAGCTTCTTCTTAAGGGTTGCAGAAATTGTTAACAATATGAAAGCTCTTGGAGAAACCATACCTGAAAGTGTAATTGTACAAAATATTCTAAGATCTCTTCCACCCAGTTTTAGCCCCAAGGTTTCTGCAGTAGAAGAAATAGCTGATTGGGAAACCTTGACCATGAACCAACTACTTGGAAATCTAACAGCATATGAGATGAGGCTCCCACAAAAGAAGCCAAGTATGAGGGAGGAAAATTTTAAAACAGAAAAGAAGAAAGAAGAAAAAGAAGACATATGCTCTTACTCTGATGAAGAAGAGGCTAAATTTGTCAAGAAACGAGATAGAGGCTCAGGTAAATACAAAGGTAAACTTCCTTTCAAATTATTTAACTGTGGAAGAATTGGACATTATGCTGCTGAGTGTCCTCACAAGAAAGTAAGGAATCAGGCTCAAGAATCAGAGAAAAATACATAAAAGAATTGGCAGAAAGGAAAGAAGTTTAGCATAAAATCCTTCTATGCTCAACAAGACAGTAGTGCATCTGAAGACTCAGATGAACCTTCAAGTGAAGAAGGAACCTCTAAATTTTTACTCATGGCCATAGAAGAACTTGAAGGACTCCTACTAGAAGATGAAGAAGAAGGCAAAGTTGACCTTGAGGGGGAGTTAAGAAGTGCCCTGGAGGAGATTGACAGACTCAAATTGAAGTGCAGAAAACAAAAGAACATTCTCCTCAATTATGTAAGAGACGAGCAAAATTCAGAAGTCCTCATGCAGCTGAAGGTAGAGCTTGAAGAAGCCAAGAAGATAGAAGACATGTTATTTCAGCAAATCAAGGATAAAACTCGAGAACAAGAGAAGCTGGAAGAAGAAGTTGTATGTCTGAGGAAGAAATTAGAAAATTCTCAGAGGAAATTATCTACAAATTCCTCTCCAACAACAAGCTCTAGTAAGTTGAATGAAATTCTGGATGCTCAAAGATCTCCTATGATAAAAACTGGAATAGGCTATGAAGGAGAATCAAGTAAAAGCAAAGAAAAGGAAAATAGAGAGATTATTTTTGTAAAAGCAAAGAAGAATGATGAAGCAGCTCAAACAATTTCTACAAAAGAAGAAACATGTAATGAGGAAGACAGAGATCAGAAGAAACCTCTAGTAACAAAGAATGCAATGAATACTAAGACAACAAAAAAAGGATCATATACCCCTGAGTATGTCAAATTTGGAAGCCATCAAAGGAGATTCTTCCCTCCTATGAAGAATGCCACCTGTTATGTCTGCCACAATCTAGGACACATTGCTGCATACTGTCATGCAAGGAGGAGTAATTCAAACCAGCAAAAGATGCAAACAGTGAAGAGACTTTCTCAAGCAAACAAATGGAGAAGACAACCTTACATCAAGTATGCAAATAGTTTCTATGGTTACTGTTTTTATTGTAAGGAATTTGGCCATAAAATCATTGAGTGTAGAAAGTATGGACAAAGATTGATAGTCAACACCTCAAGGAGGTTTATGAATCAAATAAATTTTTTTCATACTCACAATTCTGCAAAAATTATAATCAAATGTTGTGTATGCAATCAAATTGGACATAAGCCTTCCAAATGTCCTCTCAGAAGATGTAGTTCATCATCTCACAAAATATACCAAACAAAAGGATGCTTCCAGTGGATAAAGAAGGTGAATAAGTGTGACTTGGCTCTAACTGCTCAAGACCTGAAAAGCTAGTGGTATTTGTACAGTGGCTACTCTAAACACATGACTGGAGACAGAAGCAATTTTATAACTTTTGATGAAAATAAATCTGGCAATGATAAATCAGGAAAAATAAAAGAAAAAGGCTCAGTCAGCCTAGATAATGGTAGAGGAAAGGCCCAAGATGTACTAGTTGTAGATGGGCTGAAAGAAAATTTTTTGAGTGTCAGTCAAATGTGTGATAAAGGCTGTGAAGTTCTTTTTAGAGCACAAGATTGTGAAGTCATATCAAGCACCACAGGTAAGACTCTGCTCAAAGTAGTTTGAACAGAGAGTAATGTTTACATTGTGAAAGGGGAAGATGAAGCTTATCATCTTAGCAAACTTGAGGAGTCATGGTTATGGCATAAAATTTTGGGACATCTCAGCTTCGATCACATCATCGGACTAAGCAAGAAGAAAGTTGTCAGAGACATGCCAGAAATAAGAAGGCCTTCTAATACCATATGCAAATCTTGTCAATTGGGCAAACAGACCTGCACATCATTTAAGGCCAAAGCTGAGTTATCAACAAGAAGACCACTCCAGCTTGTGCACATGGACCTGTGTGGACCTACAAGAACTAAAACACCAAGTGGAAAATCCTACTTCATGCTGATAATAGATTATTTCTCCATAATGACATGGGTTTCATTTCTCAAGAATAAATTGGAAGCTCTGGAAAAGTTCAAAATATTCAAAGCTTTAGCAGAAAATCAGACAGGATGCAAGCTAAAATGCATCAGATCAGACAGAGGATGAGAATTCATAGATTATGACTTTGCAGACCTACGCAATGAACATGGCATAAACCAACAATTTACTATTGCAGGGACACCTCAGCAGAATGGAGTAGCAGAGAGACAAAATAGATTTGTACAACAAATTGCCAGAGCCATGATGCAAGAAAGTAATATTCCTCAAACCTTCTGGGCAGAAGCAGTACACACAGCCGTGCATATCCTTAACAAATCTCACTTAAGGCCAAACAGTGACAAGAATCCCTATGAACTATGGCATGGGAAACCAGCTTCAATCAAACATTTTAGAATCTTTGGAAGCAAGTGTTACATAAAGAATAATGATGAAAATCTTGGGAAATTTGATGCAAGAGCAGATGAAGGGATCTTTCTAAGATATGCATCCAAAAGTAAAGGGTACAGGTGCTACAAAAAGACTCTTCGAAAAATAGTAGAAAGCATTGGCATGAGATTTGATGAAGAACTTCCAAACAATACAAGAGATACAGACTACAGTAGTCCCTCAGATATTCATGAAGAAGAAAACCAAGATGATGATGAAACAAGAAAGACAACAGAAGATGCAAAGCTGAGCTCAAAAGCTCCCTCAAGATATACTCAGAAGAACCATCCTAAAGATCAGATCATTGGAGACAAGAGAGTAGGGGTCCAGACAAGAAGGCAGCTAACTGAACAGACAGAAGAGGTATACATAGCCATGTTATCAGAAATAGAGCCAAAGAAATTTGAAAAAGCTAGCAAGGACAAGTCTTGGGTGAATGTTATGAATGAAGAATTGGACCAAATTGAGAAGAACAATACCTGGGAACTAGTTCCTAGACCCACTGAGAAAAATGTCATAGGCTCAAAATGGGTATTCAAAAATAAAATGAATGGGCAAGGACAGGTAATCAGGAATAAAGCCAGACTTGTCTGCAAAGGATATTCACAAATCAAAGGACTTGATTACGATGAAGCATTTTCCCTTGTAGCTAGAATGGAAGCTATCAGAATGTTTCTGGCCTTTTCATGCTACCAAGACTTCAAGGTATATCAAATGGATGTAAAATCTGTGTTTCTGAATGGAGATCTAGAAGAAGAAGTCTACATGGAACAACAAGAGGGTTTCTCTTTAACAGACAAAGAAGACTATGTGTGTAGACTAAAGAAGGCTCTATATGGACTGAAACAGGCTCCTCGTGCTTGGTACTCAAGATTGGATAAGTATTTTCAAAAACAAGGCTTTAAGAGAGGTGGAGTAGACAACAATCTATACATAAAATCCCATGGAAATGAACTCCTGATTGTTGTAGTATATGTTGGTTACATTATGTTTGGAAGCAACAGAGATGAACTAGAAAAAGGGTTTGCTGAGAAGTTGAAATCAGAGTTTGAAATGTCCATGATTGGAGAGCTCAGTTTCTACTTAGGACTTCAAATTCAGCAAAAGAACACAGGTACATTCATCTCACAGGAAAAATACTTAAAATAAATGTTGAAAAAGTTCAAAATGGAGGACTGCAAACCTGTGTCAACTCCCATGATCACGAGATGCAAGCTGTGTGCTAATGATGGATCTGCTGATATAGATCAAAAACTCTACATATCCACGATAGGAAGTCTGTTGTATCTGACATCATCAAGACCAGACATCATGCTAGCAGTAGGACTAGTGGCTAGATATCAAGCAGCACCTAAACAAAATCACCTTCTTGCAGTCAAAAGAATATTCAGATATCTACAAGGAACAGCTCAGTATGGACTTTGGTATCCTAAAGGCAAAAGCTTCACTTTGACAGCATATACAGATGCAGATTGGGCTAGCTGTGTGGATGATAGGAAAAGCACAAGTGGAGGTGAATTCTATCTAGGAGATAGTCTGGTGGCATGGTTAAGAAAGAAACAAACATCTATCTCTCTATCTACAATAGAAGTAGAATATATAGCAGCAGCAACATGTTGTACACAAGTCATGTGGATGAAGAAAACCCTCCAAGACATGAAGGTAAGCATTGATGAACCTATCTAAATCAAATGCGATAATAAAAGTGCTATAAGTATTTCAAAAAATCCTGTGCTTCATTCAAAAAATAAACATATCCCAATCAAGTATCACTTTCTCCGAGAACAAGTGGCTCAAAAGGTAGTAAAGCTGGAATATGTACCTGTTGGCCACCTATAAAATTTGTTCTACCAAAGGGTGGCCAAAACATGTTCAGCCTTCAAGAAACAGTTTCATGATCAAAATGTTATCTCTTGAAGCCTATGCAAGGCCTCATGTGTGTTTCTGAAATCTTCATTTCTGTTCCATTAGAAACTCACAAATTCTGCTAAAAGTTTCATGAGAAAGACTGCTCCAGTATCCCCTTCTCCCCTCTTCCTCCTCTCATAGACTAACCTTCGTTTTTTTCCATCATTGGCCTCTGTTTTCCATTTTCCTCATCTTTCCTTCATGAAAGTTTCCTTTGCCAAGCTTAAACTCCTTTGAAAACTCTGTCAAAACCCTTTGAAAACCATCAAAAAACATGAAAAAAACCCATTCTTGCATTAAGGGTTTAAGCCCCTTAGGGCCAAGTCTCAACCACTTCCCCACCATACGCTTTGCGGCTGGAACCACATGCTAAAAGGTTAAGGCGCTTATCGCAAGGATCCAAAGTGCGCAATTCTGTTTTCATTGTGTTGACAAAAAGTTCCAATGCGATTAAGCATCACGGTCATAACCTCCAATGATATCATGTAACCCGTTGGGCCCGCAATCGGGCGCTAAAACCTCATGAAATAATCTTTTCCCTATCAGTTATTTTCCATGTAAAACCCAAAAATACATTTATCCAAAGTTTAGATCTAAAAACTTAAGTCGCGTGCTGAAATAATTCAAATGGGTAGATCAAAAAGACCTGATGCGCAATCGCATCGGAAAAATCCAAATGGGTTGATCGGAAAGACCAAGCTCGCAGTCCCGATTGCAATTGGCCCTTTTTGTGTTTTACGCCCCAGGCCCATGGTATTTCATATATCCAATAGCCTCGCAATTGGACGCCGATCATATTATATATAAATATGCCGCTCCAATCCACCAAAAAATTTGTATTATTCGAGAAATTTGGGTTTTATAAAGTGTTAAAGGGTTTTCCCGTTGATGCATAATCCACCGTTGATCTTAAAACGATCGGACGGACAGCGCTTAATCGCATCGCATGTTTCAATTGCAACCCCCTCTCCCGCGCACTCCGATTGCGATTGCTCCGATCAAATATTAGCCGTCCATCTTCCCGCTGATCGGACGGACAACGCTTAATCGCATCGCAAGTTTCAATCGTAACCCCCTCTTCCACGCACTCTGATTGCGATTGCTCCGATCAAATCTTAGCCATCCATCTTCTCGCTGATCGGACGGACAGCGCTTAATCGCATCGCAAGTTTCAATCGCATGTTTTCTGTGCGACCTGTCAATTACAATCCTCCGATTAAATCTGGACCGTCCACGTGTCCAGATCGGACGGCCCAAATCTTTTCCCACATTACTCCATCGCCCTCTGCTTCTACCAAAGGATTTTTAAAACCGATCCCCGTCGTTGCTCATCGCGCGATCGACGGTTCTGTTTAATTCTTCCTCCCGCGTCATTTAAAACTCCTCTTGGTTAATCTCCACCATTGGATGATGCCATCCAACGGTCCTGCTCTCTTCCTATGCCTCTAAAGCAGTTAACCAAATTTACGCAGGATTTTATAACAAATTGTTGTATTTTGCAGGTTTTCGAATGATTTTTCCGCCATTTTGAAGAAACCACAAAGGCCGAGGGTGACGATCCTTTGTCTTCTAAGTTCATAAAGGATCATTCGAAGGGTGTTAGATTTACATTTTATTATTGAATTCATGACCCATTGATGCCATTCGACCTCGCTACTGCCCTGCACACCAGAAGACAAGCACAATTCATCATTTGTTAAAGAGTATCAGCGCCGAAGACAAAAGTTATCAAAACCGGAGATTGAAGACCCAAAACACAGATTTCAAGTTAATTAAAGGTGTTTTGGGAACGACGAAGACATATGTCAAGCTGAGAAAGCCTCCACCGCCATAAAAAGAGGCTAATTGAACCCTCCATAGCTCCAAAAGACACCAGCAGCCTCGCAGAAATTAAAGATCGCCGAACAATTAATGCAAATCAAAGAATCTTATCTCTAATTGTCGGCAAAACCATTCTGGAAGTTGAAGAACAGTCGAGAAGCAGGCCTTTTCAATCAGTTGGCCTCGAATGACACAAACAGAGTTATGAAGTAAATTTATAAATGATTATATTCCCACCTCATGCCTTGCCTGGTTCCCAAAGGCCAGGAAGTGAATTAATTGCATAATTGATAATACTTGACCCCTGGGAAATCCTCCCACCTCTTCATTTTTTTATAAATACTGCTATAGAAGATGAGAAAATGTTGGTCTCTGGACATCTGAATGCATGTAATGGTTATTGTGAAGCTATTGATGCCCTGTCTTGTAACTGAAAGATACACAAGCTGATATGAGAATTTCAAAGCTGTAGAGACCCACCGGGCTTGCAGATTGTAACTGGTTTGAACATCAATACAAGTTACTGATTCATGGAATCCTCAATTATGTCAATGGTGATGTGCTCCTTACTGTTAATTTTTATTTTTCTTAATGTTTTCACTATGTTCTCTTTCTCTGATAAAGAGCAGCAAACATAGAGTTAGGATGTACTCTCCACGGTACCCTACTCTTACTGAAAGCTTTACTTCTATGTTTTCTTCATTTGAATGTTCTCTTTGAAGAGTATATTAATGCAGGTTAGTTTAAAATTACTTCCCTGATCTATATTTATCTTTAAAACGGGCCTTCCCTGTGTTTTCCTTAGAGTATATTAATGCAGGTTAGTTTAAAAGTACTTCCCTGATCTAGATTGCTCTTTGTGATCATCATATGTGTTTTTCTTTATTTAATATGCCGAAAGCAGGATAGTTTAAAAGAACTTACCTGATCTTAAGCTGTTCAGACTGTTTTTAAATGTTTTCTCACTGAAGGTACTTCAATGCAGGCTAGTTTAAAAGTACTTCCCTGATCTTAGAATACTTTTATGTTTCCCCTTAAGTACATGTTGAAAGCAAGCTAGTTTAAAAGTACTTACTTGATCTTAGACTGTGCTTTGTTCTTCATTTAGTTTGGTCTTTCACCTCCTATCTGTTTCATTCCATAAAATCGCTTTAAAATATCCTTTGATATAAGTAACTTGCCCCATGGGTCCTTCTTGAATCTTGCTATCCAATTAAATCCTCTTATGACTCCATAGCCCAATGGGTTAAAACTGTCTTTTCCCTTTTCTGTCAGCTGAATCATTCCTTCATTTGCAGACATCTTCACCTTTTATTTTGAACTGCCTTTCATCTTCATCATGTCTTTTCCCAACCAAAAACAAACAAATCAAACCTATTATCTTCATAACTAGCCTAATATTACAATTTCAGCCTTTGAAGATCACATATTTTCACTCATTTATAGAGGGATCCCTCTCTGGATTCAGGAGGGCTAGATCCTTGAATCCCAAAGTGGTATGATGTCACCTCTGCAGTTGGACTTTTCCAATCTTGCTAATTACAGGGTGCTAACAGTACCAACAAAAGAACAGACAGCAGATATATTTACCAAACCTCTTGCTAGAGAACCATTTGAATATTCGAGAGATAGACTAGGGGTAGTATCTATAGATGCTACTCTCTGATATGAAGAGAAAGCACAGATTCAAGGGGAGAACAGAAATGAAAATATCATTCCAGGGGGAGATCAGCTAGCAAGGGAAGCATGAGATAGGTCATAGGCGAGAGTTGAAAGCACACTGAAAAATGATCAAACCCTTGCCATTGATGTCAAAGGGGGAGGAAAAGAAAGAAACAAGAGAAAGGGTCCTAAAAGGAAAACAGAGAAAGTGTATTGCCATCAATGCCAAAGGGGGAGACTATTGGAAATGTTGTCCTTGATGGCAAAGGAGGAAGCAGAGGTAGAGACAAACAAAGGACAACAGCAGAGGCTAAGGAAAATGTAGTAACAAAAGATTCATTTTGAGGTTCGAAGTGAGTAGTGTGAAAGGGGATTTTCTCTCAGACAAAAAGATTCATTGATAGCCGAAGAGTGAGTCGAGAGGGTTTTCTCTCTGTTTAATGAAACTATGGGCCTTTTTGATATCTGTGCATAATCGGGATTTTGGTTGAATAGAGAAGTTAGAATGGGAATAATACATTTCAGATGTATGCCTCGACGAAGCACCGAAGAGTTGAATGCCATCAGTGTAGATAGCACAATATTGAAGGGCAAGGGTTCGAAACTGTTCGATACAATGGAACAGTGAATAGCGTGGCCAATTAGAACGAATAACAATGGAGAAGTTAGAACATGAATAATAAACAAGAACGATGACGGAATTCTTTATAATAAGGTGTTGAAGAACAGGCGGAACCTTGAGAAAGGAGAAGCGGAACCGTGAGCAGAAAAGGGGTTTTGAGGAGTTAAACTGGCAGTATCACGCTGCCTCATAGGTGGTAAGTTGTTTCAACGTTTGGAATGCGATATTGCTCTTTGATGGACACGTGGAGAAGGGCGGTATTTTAAAACCGTGAGTTTTGCGTCCTTTTTGAGCTTTAAAGTTCGGACAATAAAAAAAGGTGAAATTCATTATACACTGTCGGATCACAAAAGTTGATGCGATAAGACAGTGACTGTCGGATGTATGGGGTAGTTTAACTACCGGGGCCCAACTTATTGCACGATCAAAGTGAATTAATACGCATGCATTTTGGATATGCAATTTTTGTTAGATGAACACCCGATTGGGTTTTTGGAATGCGATGTATTTCTAACCGTCGGATGACAAGGTGGATGTCGAATGATAAGGTAGATCCTGTGGGGCTGAAACTATATCTTTCGAATTGGGGAGTCTACATATATATATGGTTGTTGGTATATAATGTATTGATATATATATATATATATATATATATATATATATATATATATATAATCCAAATGTTATATTGTGAATTTGTGCATGGGCGTATTATAAAATGTGCAAAAGACAACTGGAATACATATATGGGTTGACTTTTATTCATTGTGAGTGGATGTATAAGTTATCAAGCTTTTGGTTGTAAAATATAATCGAAGGATTATATAGGACCTTAATACATGGATTAAGGCATGTATGACTATTTAATTAAAAGGTTGATGAACATGCCGGCAAATGTGGGACCCTCTTCTATAGCTATCAAAGTTACGAAGGTTAAAGTAAATTAATATGCAATTGGGTTCATTGAATATTGATTTGAATAAGTATAGTTTGGGTTGTGGCTTTATGAGATATTATTTATAATACTCATTGGAGGTGGACCCGACTATTTAATCCAAAATTTTTGTTTCGGAAGTTAAAAGGATTCTGGGTGTAAACCAAAGAGATGGAGAATAATATATGTGGGCCCGAGCAAATATTACACTGCTATGGTTTGGATACGTAGTAAAATGTTGATATATATATATGTGTGTGTGTGTGTGTGTGTGTGTTTCAGAGACTTATTTTTGGTTTAACATATGCTAGAACCTTACACAATAAACTTTGATTTGAGGAAGTGGGCTCGAAAGGGTGTTTCCCTTTGTCAAAAAATAAAAAATAAAAAAAAATTGTGGTTGTGGTATATTAAAACAATTATATACATAGCAGTTATACAACTGCACTGAAGAAGAGAGCCTGAAGTAACGAAAGAGAGAGTGACAGCAGCGGAGAAATTGTACAGGGATGAAAATGTGGGCATGACAGAGGTGAACCAAAGTATGCAGAACAGTCACTCAACAACAGCAGAAAAGACAAATCCAGTAAAGTCGAAAACCAGAAAGGGAGCTGAGTGAAATTAATGTGTGTAACTGAAAATGTGAATGTAAATGTTGTAATTGATTTTATATTTTTTGTGATGCATTGGCAAGTCTCCAGAGGAAAACAAAAATCCCACTGTAATATTGAAATTAACACATATTGTTACATTTTTTAAATGAGCTGGTAAAAGAAATAAGGAGGCAGAAGGTAAAAGGGCAGGGATATTCACTTCAAATTCCCTAAGGAATATAAAGAGTCATGTGATAAGCTCTATATATGATATTACATTGATGTGAAAAAGATGTTAGAGAGAGTAAGGATAGAGAAAGCAAAGTATAGAAGATTGAGGCAGAGAAGATAAGGAAGAGAGGAGCAGAAAGAGATGCTACAGAACAGATCTAATATCTGAGGTAAATCAGCAAACATTTCTTTTGATAGATTGAGGAAGTTGGAGCTTCCCTATCAAGTTGAAGCTTGATAGCTGTCAGTTGTAGCTGACTGAGGTTGGAGCCTCCTATAGGTTGGTGCCTACAGAAAATTGAAGGGAGTTGGAGCTTCTTTGCAAGTTGTAGCTTGCAGAATTGAGGTTGGAGCCTCCTGTAAGTTGGTGCATGCAGAAAAATAGTGGTGAGAGGGAGTTGGAGCTTGCCTTTGCATCAAAACAATAATAAGATGTGGTTTTCTCCCTTTATGGGTTTCCACTTATATCTCTTGTCTCTATCTATGTTGCCTGTGTGCTGAGATGATTTACCAAATCTGCTTAATGATTGCTGCTCTCATAATAAGTTTGTTGTCACATTAATTTAATACTTGCTGCAACATATTAAGACTGTTCATATACTAAGTTTGGATATAAAAGTAAGCTTTAAATAAGCTGATGAAAAATTTAAAAAGCTCCTGTATGTGTTAAACTGATTCACCCCTCCCCCCCCCTTTCTGTTTAACTAAGAATTCAACAACATTGTGTCCCTGTTGTAATTGTGGATGAAGTAGATTCCTCTGTTGTACCTGTAATTGGAACTGTACCTGAAATATGAACTGTTGTTAATGGAAAAAAACCAGTTGAGAATTTTTTTCCTTTTCCTTTGATATTTTTTCTATCTCAACTTCCATCTTCCTGATCTGAACATTTAGTTCAATAATTATTTTTAACATGTCTTCTTTATATTCTTCTGAGTGCCCAACTTCCTTTGCTTGAGGATATTTTGTTGTTGGAAGCTTCATTTTATTTCAGAGTGCTACAATATCTACATTTTTCTATTTATAATCTCTTCAACTACCTTTACATCTTTGGGATCATATCCCATCTTTATTACTAAATCATCCAGATATTTGATCTTCTTGTCGTTGTCCAAAGAGGAGATCTTTTCAAACTTGAGTTGGGATTGTATATTATTAACTGAAATATGCAACTTTGAAGTTGTCATGGAAGTATTTGTTAATGTTGGATATAAAATTTCTCTTGTTTTCTTGTGCATGACCATATGATCAATAGGGTGAATTTGATCAACATCAAAGGTGATGATGGATTTCTTGTAGTCATTTGGTGTCTTGGGAAAAAGAACTCCTGCTTGAAGAAAGGCAATCTGCATCTACCCTTTTTCTATTTCAAAGACTCAGAGAAGCCTATGTTGAGAAGTTGTTGTTTTCTTCCAAAATTATGCATAAGTAAAAGCTTTAAGCATTTCATTTTTTTCTTGATATCCTTGTATTTAGAAAAAATGTTTGGCTCAGCTTGATCATGAACCAATTCTGATGTTTGAGATGTGATCAAAGGCTCTTGAGAGGCTGAGGAGGATGGGGATCCTTTTAAAATATCCTTAGTGCCTGCAAAACTGGTAGCACAAGTGATCCAGGTGGATATTGGTGACCACCTGCCTATTCCACTTGGGGCCCCACCATTGTCTCTTTCATTTTTTCACAGCTTACTATTTTTAGCAGTTTTTCAGGTCTTGAACTTTTGGAGCCGTTTTGAGGCCCCAAACGGAGAGAGTATGCCAAAGTTACGTCCTTGGGAAGTTGAAACACCAATTTACCCAAACGGGGCCCATAGTTTTGGCACTTCATTTCCTAGGATTAGGTTTTTGGATGTTTAGAGTTCGCCATTATTTCTCCATAATAAATAGGCCCTCGAGCATCATTGTAACACAGTTCAAAGATCTATAGTCGCCACATCTCTTCTCGGAGATTCTCTACTAGCACCCTAGCTATTTTATTTCCATCATGTTTGTAAGAATATTTCTGTGATTTGATATTAATGAAATGGAGTCTTATTTCTACTGTATTTCTATGTTTATTGTTATTTCTATATTCTGTTGTGCTCTTGCATAAATATGGATCAGTGGTATCAGAGCGGTCTACGTTTTCTCGATCCTTCTTTGCATGTCCCCAAGGAGGTTGGGATATAAGGAGTTAGGGCTCAATCTGGTGGAACCTTTGCAAGATCAGCCTCGCAAACCCTGACGGATGCCCATGGGGGACGAAAAGAAAGATGAGGGAGCAGGATATCCTATCAAAATATTGCTTGAGGAGGCCCTAAAAAAAAAAGGAACACGATGATGGATAAATTTTCCCAGATCCTTCAACGACTGCCCACTAGCGGCGCATCTGCATCCAACAACCACTCTGGAGGCGCAACTCCCTTTAAGGTACAAGTAAACTTTGAAATTCCCATATTTGAGGGTCAAATAGATGCAGATGCCATAGATAGATGGTTGAATCTATTAGAAGGATATTTCTTGGTTCATGACTTTTTCGAACGAGAGAAGATTATTTTTTCACTCCTCAAAGCTACCCCCCATGTCAAGGACTGGTGGGAAACCTACTGTGATAAAAAGAATGAGATAGAACCCTCTCTGTTCATAGTTGTACCCACTTGGAATTATTTTCGAGATGCCATCAGGGAACAATACTATCCCGTGGGGAGCTATGAGGACAAGTACATAAAATGGACCATGTTGCGGCAACAAAGGGATCAAGATGTGCATGAGCTAAAAAATCTATTCCATACCCTGTGCACAAAGTTGGGTATCAAATATTCAGAGAAAAAATTGGTGCTAAAGTATCGCGATTGTCTACAAAGATACATTCAGGAGGAAATGGAGTTCTTCGACATCTCCTCGCTTGGTATGGCATATCAGTATGCTGCCAAGATTATGCAAAAATTCAAAAAGAAGAAGCGAGACTTTGGATCTGTGAATCAAAAGCAAGGGAAATTCTCCCCCAAACCGCAGAACAAAGGACAAAGCCAAGGCATGGCGACCCAAGACAACCTACCAAAGCCACAAGCAAAGAAAAACACCGCGAAGCCAAAAAAGGACACGGGAAAGTGGTGTGAGTTCCATAAGAACTCCACTAACAACACAAGTGAGTGTTGGGCCATGCAGTCGCTGGTGGCTGAGATGAGGGCTTCCGAATCAGATGCATGCTCCGACTCTGAATCAGAACCTAACAAGGGGAATGACAAAGGGAAGAAAATTATTGATGCGGAGCCCAATGCCACTGTTGCCACTACAAATATCTAGAAGGAGGAACCAGAAGATCCAGAGGAGGCAGAGCGTCTCTTCCACTCCTAAATGTGGGTAAAAGGTTCCCCGCTATGGTTCATTGTTGACAATAGGAGCCAAAAGAACCTCATTTCAGCAGATGTCATGAAGCAGTTGGGCTTGCCGACCATAGCACACCCATAACCATACACCATTGGGTGGCTTCACCAAGGACGGGATCTCCGCGTCAACCAGCAGTGCCACCTTCCCTATAGCATCAAGCCCTTCACAGATGAGGTATTGTGTGACATTTCTCCTATTGTTGTTTCTGATGTATTATTAGGCCAACCATACTTGTGGAAGTGACATGCTGTGTATGAGTCCCGGCTTCGCGATGTTATTGTTACTTTGGGAAATAAATTGTACAGGATACCAGAGGTACCACCGCTTCCCACTATCTCTTTGGTTACTACAAAACAATGCAGTAAGCTCATTTCCCAAACCAGGGAATTTTTTTTCCTGATGATCTGCACCCAGGGAAAGAAGAAGATTGTGGCCACGACCTCCAGACATGGCTCCTTTGCATGACAACAACAAATGGACAAGGTTGTGGAGGAGTACGGGGAAATATTCACCTCACCCATAGGGGTGCCTCTACACTGTCAGGTCAAGCACCCCATTGACCTGACCCTAGGTGCACCGCTACCCAATGGACCAATATATAGGCGCTCTGTTCTGGAGAATGATGAAATCAAGAGGTAGATTAAGGAGCTATTGTAGAAAGGTCATATTCGGCCAAGTTCATCGCCCTGTGGGAGCCCAATCGCGTTGGTACAAAATAAGGATGGGACTTGGAGACTCTGTATTGACTATCGGGCGCTGGACAAGATCACTGTCCAGAATAGGTACCCGATCCCACGAATTGATGACCTTCTAGACCAACTTAAAGGGAAAAAGTATTTCAACAAGATTGACTTGAAGTTTGGGTATCACCAGGTACTAATCGAACCCTATGATGTGTGGAAGACTTCCTTCAAAGCCAAGGAGGACCTTTCCAAATGGCTCGTCATGCCTTTCGGATTGACAAATTCTCCTGCAACCTTCACGAGGTTGATGGATGACATCTTGCATCCATTCAGCAACTCATTTGTAGTTGTATACTTGGATTACATTCTGATCTTCAGCCATACTTTGGAAGAGCACCTCCACCACATCCAAGAAGTCCTCCAAAGACTACAGCAACACAAGTTGTGTGCCAATTTGGAGAAGTGCACTTTTGGCATGACCCAGGTTCAATATCTGGGATACATTATTGATGAAAGCGGGGTGCATGTGGATCCAACCAAGATCCAAGTCATTCGGGATTGTCCAGCCCCAACCGCCCTAATAGAGCTTCACATATTTTTGGGTCTTGCTAATTTCTATCGCACGTTCGTGTTGGGATTCTCTCATATCACTTGGCCCTTGAGTCATGTCACCAAGGGAGGAGCGAAAGAAAAATTATTTTGGTTGGAATCTCAACAAAAGGCATTCGTAAAATTGAAACATCGCCTCTGTTCTGCCCCAGTGCTCACATTAACAGACTTGCAACAACCATTTGAGATCGATACATATGCCTATGACTATGTTATTGGGGCATTTCTTACTCAATAGGGGCATCCAATTGCATATCACAATGAGACATGGTTCGACATAGTTTGAAAGTATCCCACTTATGACAAAGAAATGTATTTCATTGTGCAGGCTTGCCGACAATAGAAGCATTACATTTTGGGAAAGGATACAATCATCCACATAGACCACCGACCCCTGCAGTTCATACAAACACAAGGGAAGTTGCAAAATGATCGCCATCAGAAGTGGTCCACATATCTACAACAATTTCATTTGAACATCAAGTACAAGAATGGTAGCACCAATAATGTTGCAGACTCCCTTATCGGACCATTGATTGTGGCCATAACCACCGTTCTCAACTCTTGTGGGCATGAGACTTCTGATTAGCCACTTCTCTCCAAGAGCGATCTAGAATTCAACAACACATACAATGCACTCTTGGGGGGTATGCAAGTTCCAAATTTTCACCTCCAATATGCACTATTATGTCACCTGGGACACCTTTGCGTTCCTTCAAGCAAGCATGCCAAGATGATATGGGAAGCGCACTACAGTCAAGTCGATGGGCATTTTGGGGTCGAGAAAAAAGTGGCAGTACTGCAGAATTATTTCTATTGGTCGAACCTTCGACAAGATGTCGGGAAGTACATCAGATCCTGCACCGCTTGCGCCATTACCAAACCGACCATTAAGAAACAAGGGCTCTATACTCTGCTACCTACCCCTAGCCGACCTTGGGAATCCATCTCCATGGATTACATGTCAGGCCTTCCTTCTACTAAGCATGGAAACAACTCTATTTTCGTTGTCATTGATAGATTCTCAAAGATGGCCATTATGGTGGCTTGCAATAAGAATATCACAGTAGAAGCCACTGCTAAACTCTTCTTTGAACGAGTGTGGATGAACTTTGGGATCCCACAGTCTATCATATCAGATCGCAACAGCAGGTTCCTCATCACATTTTGGTCCAACCTCTGGTCAATGTTGGACATCAAGCTCACCAAGTCCACAACTTTCCATTCCCAAACTATTGGTCGGATAGAGGTCGTCAACAGGATGATTGTACACATTCTGCACATGTACAATTCAAAGCATCCACGCACATGGAATGAGAGCCTTCCCGATGTACAACACAGTTATAACCGGGCTCTCCACAGCTCAACCATCCATGTCCCCTTTCAGGTGGGCTTGGGATTCCAACCATTATGTCCCATTGACGTAGCCATGCCATTTGCGGCTACTTTGTCCGATCCAGCTCATGTCCAGTCTGAAGCTGACAAAGTAAACAACTTCATTGAGTGCATCTAGCACATCCGCCAACAGGTTCATGACATACTAGACAGAGCTAATGCTAAGTACAAGAAAGGACATGATCAACATCAGGTGCCACACAACTTCTAGGTGGGCGAAAAAGTGTGGCTACATTTGCAGAAGGATCACCTCATTGGACCCCACCGCAAGCTTCGCCCACTCTGATATGGGTCGTACACCATCACCAAGGATGTAGGGAACAATGCCTTTGAGCTCAGTATTCCACCATTCCTTGGTCTGCACCAAGTATTCAATGTAGATCGCCTTTGTCCCTACTTCCCACCTCTATTGGACACCTCTGACATTGCAGAAGAACTCACACCAAAAGATTTAAACCCAGCCTACATGGAACATGCCACCACACACTGTATCATGGACATGCAAACCAGGAACACTCGCCGATAGAAGATCCAACTATATCGGGTTTTCAAAGCTGGCCAACTCTTGCACCAAGACAAGTGGTTCACCAGGGACCAAGTTCAACAGAAGTTTCCTCATCTCATGGAGGAACTCAACGCAATGGGGACCATTGCTTCCGAAGGGGGGAGGAATGATCTAAGTGTATATCGGTGGTCACCCACCTACTCCACTTGGGGCCCCACCATTGTCTCTTTCAATTTTTCACAACTTACTGTTTTTAGCAGTTTTTCGGGTCCTAAACTTCTGGAGCCATTTTGAGGCCCCAAACGGAGATAGTATGCCGAAGTTACGTTCTTGGGAAGTTGAAACAGAAATTTACCCAAACGGGGCCCATAGTTTTGTTGAACTCTTAGTTAAACTGAGAGGGGGGGGGGTGAATCAGTTTAACACATTCATGGACTTTTAAAAGTTTTCCTTTAAAACTTATTTTACTTTATTAACACCTTCATTTCATGATCAACATAATGTGTGAGCAATCTTTATTTATGAGCAGCACTTAATAGGCAGATTAGATAATGTACCAGCAATCTTAATATGTTAGTAGCAAGTATTAGCAGAATAGATATATCATATCAACACATAGACATCATGCACATAGACACCAGATATACGTGGAAACCCATAAAGGGAGAAAACCACATCTTATTATTGTTGTGATGCAAAGGCAAGCTCCTACTCCCTCTCACCACTGTTTTTCTGCAGGCACCAACCTACAAGAGGCTCTATCCTCAATTCTGCAAGCTACAACTTGCAAGGAAGCACCAACTCCCTCCAATTTTCTGCAGGCACCAACCTACAGGAGGCTCCAACCTCAGTCAGCTACAACTGACATTTTATCAAGCTACAACTTGATGTGGAAGCACCAACTCCCATCTATTTTCTGCAGGCACCAACCTACAGGAGGCTCCAACCTCAGTCAGCTACAACTGAAATTTTATCAAGCTACAACTTGATGTGGAAGCACCAAATCCCATCTATTTTCTGCAGGCACCAACCTACAGGAGGCTCCTACCTCAGTCAGCTACAACTGACATCTATCAAGCTACAACTTGATAGGGAAGCTCCAACTTCCTTACTCTTTCAAAAGAAAAACACTTGCTGATTTACCTTGGATATCAGCTCTGTTCTGTACCTTCTTCTCTGCTGTTCATCAACTATTATATCAGACCTGCATCATCTCTGCTCAGCCCCTTCTTCTTCTCTGCTCAGCTCCTCCTTATTCACATTCTTCTTGTAGCTTTCTTATTCTCTTCAACTCTCTTTAATTTTGCTGCACACTCTCTTCTTCTCCCACTCCTTTTTTCCGTCAACCTTCTCCCCTTGGATATTACCCTGTTTTATACAAAAATAGCTTCATGGCTGTTTGTATTCCACTGGGAATTCAAAATGGACAGCCATGTCTCTTTGCCTTCTGCCTTCTCATCTCTTTTTAGCTCACTCAGAAAAATGTAACTGTAGGTACTTATTTTAATATTACAGTGGGATTTTGTTTTCTTCCAGAGACTTGCTAATGCATCACAAAAATATAAATCAATTAAAATATTACATTTAATTACAATGAGAGCTCCAACTCAACTCATACAGCCTTTTGGATCGTTGCGCATTTGTCTTTTCTTTGACTGTGTCTTATCTCTTTTCAGCTCTGTTTGCTCTTCTGTCCTCTGCTATGGTGTAACTGTTGCATACGTGTAATTGTGATTTTTATATCAGTGTATTTTATATAAATATGTAACCGCTGGCAATAAGTCTGGGAAAATTCCAGCCCTTTACACACAGCAAGTGTCTTGTTGATGTGGCGAGTTCCGCAGGCCGGAACATACATATATTACAATTGTATTATATTGATAATCGCCCTCCCATTACGCTGAGGCCCGTGGGTCTACATACCACACGGCTTATTTTAATATCATCGCAACCATCGGTTTATATATATAACCCAACTTTCATTACACTAACGGTCTTTTAATATGCCTTTAAATCAACTCTCGGCATCCTTATATAAGGTTTTAACAAGAAACTGCCGCTTCTACTATAATCAATGAATAATCTTGATAATACTTAACAAATGCTCTTTTGGGCCCACCTGACACGCTTTTTGATGCATTGATTCTCCTCCGATTGCGATTTATCGCTCCTGCTCTGATTGCGATTGATCACTGTTCACTGTTCTTTGCCGATGCGATTGACTAATATCGATGCGATTGGGATTCAAATTTTATTAATCAAAGTTTATAAGCCCATCGGGTCCGGGCTTTGAACAAATGCAATCGGGGCACACAATAGAAAAGTTCCGATTGCGATCAGAACACGGATGCGATTTGCACATATTAACTCCCGCATATAACAGGGTCGGGTCTGCCACTTCAATCGCAGCATATTACAAAAGTCGTGCGATCAATCGGAAATTTCAGATTGCGATTAAGATCCCGGACGCGATTGAACCTATTAACTCCATCGTATTACGCCATCGGGTCCGCCACTTCAATCGCAACATATTACAAAAGACGTGCGATCAATCGGAAGGTTTCGATTGCGATTGGGAACTCGGATGCGATTAGCAATAAACTGTGGCATATAACTCGATCGGGTCCGACCTTTGATCGGAGCACATCACAAAACTCCATTGATTGAACCTTTTCTTCGATTGCGATTGGGGAGGGGTCCCACCGTATAAAGCTTGGTTCTTATAATAAAGCGCTCCACTTATATAATTGATATATATGTATACTTTTCCAATGGGTTATGCGATTCCTGGAATACGTTTTGTATATGTTTATATATATATACTTTGCCGCTGGAGTTAATCGATTCCCGGAATATGGTTCTGTATTATATGTGTAACGCCCGGCTGGAGTCTGCGATTCTCGGAATAAGATTCGTGTTATATTATATGTATAACGCTAGCTGGAGTGTGCGATTCCCGGAATATGGTTCTGTATTATATTATAACTACTCTACCTCTGCCTCTGCTACTCCTGTCGCTCTGCCTCTGCCTCTGCTTCTTTGCTGCCTCCATTGTAGTCGCTGCTTCCTTTGTCTATCCTGATGCTCCTGTCGCTCTACCTCTGTATTCGACTGTTACACTCTAGCAGTGTTCTTCCGCATGTTTCCTTTGCTTGTTTTGGCTTCAATGCTGCTCGACCTCTGCCTCTACTGCACGTCCGTTTCATCTCTTCCTCTGTATTTGCTGCCTCTGCCTCTACTGCTCGACAACTGCTCTGCCTCTACCTGTCTCTTTTATATTTTCTTCCACTGCCTCTGCATGTCTCCTTTGTTGTCTCCTTTTCCTGTCTCTGCTATCTTTTTGTTTCTATCTCTTCTTCTTGTCTAATGCTACTCCTTGCTTCTTCAAATGGTCCTATCTCTGCTTCTCTTTGATGCCCTCCTTCTTATTTTTGATGCTTCTGCTACCTCTTCTTATGCTTTCTCTGCTCCTTGGCTAATGTTTCAAGTGCTCCTCCTTTTTCATCTCCTTTGCCTTATTGCTGGTTCAGGTGCTGCTCCTTTGTGCTCCTTTGCCATCAATGACAACATTTCCAACAAGTTTTGGTGCTTCATCTCCTAGGGTTAGGTTTTTGGATGTTTACAGTTCTCCATTGTTTCTCCATAATAAATAGGCCCTCAAGCCTCATTGTAACACAGTTCAAATGTCTATAGCCACCATATCTCTTCTCAGAGATTCGTTACTAGCACCCTAGCTATTTTATTTCCATCATGTTTGTAAGCATATTTCTGTGATTTGATATTAATGAAATGAAGCCTTATTTCCACTGTATTTCTATTTTTATGGTTATTTCTGTATTCTGTTGCATTCCTGCATAAATCCAGATCAAAAATTACCTATCAAGGCTATATTGTAATGTTGATCTCCTTCCCCTAGAAAATATTTTAATAGATCAGTTTTCATCTTTTTATTGTAGACATGAAATTCATTTTCCCCAATCTCTGTAACTGAAGGAGAGAGATCCTCTCTTAGTATTTTCCCCTATTTCTCTTGGGGCACTGGGGTTTGTGAAGTTGTTGTGGATAACACCTATTCTTCTACCCCCTGCAAAGTGTTTTCTTTCCACTATTCTTGATTCATGAGCTTCTCTATTTCTTCTTTTGCAGTGTGGGTATATGGAGTAATTTTTTTTTCTACTCTCAGCTTGGGAAAGATACCAAAAGGGTCATATGACCAAGTAAAATTGAACTTAAAATTCATATGTTTTAAGAGTGAGTCAACTTCCTTGCCTGCTACCTTGGTATTGCAAATGAATGGTCCAATTTGTGTTTTTATTTTGAACTGATACTACTTCTTTGCTGCCACAAAATGGAGATCATCCATATTGATAATTTTCCTTATATAATATAATGAAAATATCCTAATAGGGACATATTTTGGCAGCCTGTATGGAGGCAATTCACAATCGTACACCTTGATTTCTATGTAGTTCTGGTACAGGTACCAGTCCCCTATCTTGGTTTGATGAGTATGGTGCAGATATATCTTTATCTCTGGCCCTTTCCTTGGTTGAATTTCATTGTTTAACAAGCAAGCAGAAGTGTATAGAAATTGGTCAGTAAAATTATTGTAGGTAAACTCAATATATGTTCCCTCACTAGGGAGGTCCAATGAACCACCGACTATGCATATTCATGCTCATCCAACTTCTATAATGCAAATTAAAATCTGTCTGCTTGGTAAAACATGAATAAATAAACCGGCACTGAAACATATTTGAAACTAACTTCTGTAGAAAATTTCAATAATTGATTATTGATAGCGTTAGCCGGGCATTCACTGTAATTAAATAAAATGGAAGGCTTTTCATCCTTGGAGAAGATTGAAAAGAAACCCATAATAACTTCATTTACCCATTGATATGATTGGTAACGTAAGAGACAAGAAACTATGGAGATGATTTTTTTTTCATCTCAAGAAACATGGAGGATTCTTTTTAGGTAATTGGGCATCTTTTGGTAGTAAAAATTCAAATATTTTATATCTATTGGGGAAAGTAAGGTTTTTATACAAATCCATGAGGGCTTCCTCTAATAATGGTTTAAGGGCTTCAATATTTGGTATTTATAGCATTTGATTGATTGATTCAGTATTAATGGTGAACACAATGTTACCATTCTGGGCTACAATATCTTTCTTGTTGGGAATGTACCTTGAATGGCACATATTACAAATTTTGGAAGATGGCGGGTTTGGGGAAACATGAGTGAGGGATTCCCGTAGTCCTAATTCATCACTCTAAACAGTATCGGTATGTTTTAACCAATTATACATTTCATGTAAATCAAATTCACAATAAGTTTCAAGGATCTTGTATTGTTCATAAACTAGGGCTAGGTAATCTAGGTCAACATTGGGAGGTAGCATTTGATTTTCTTCTCATTTCTTTGATTTCCCTTTAGGGGGCATGATAATTCAGAGAAAGGAAGGGAATTACAAATTTACCAAGAAAAAATTGGAGCTTGGTAGATGTTGTGTGACTATGTCGGGTAATTTGGATGACTAGACGCAATAAGACCTCTGGTTTGGCTGACTAGATGCAACAACAACTTCAATTTGATGACTAGTTTGCTTTAGAATATCCTAGAAATGGAGTGTAGAAGGGGGCCACAAGTCGGGGTTGCACAAGTTTATATAATTCAATTTTATAGTGCAACGACTATGGATAAATATATATTCTCAGGGACAACATTCACATAGCGAACAGGTATTTTAACAGTCTTTGGAGCGGGTCAGAAAGGTGTCAAGAAGGGAATGGAGGAGGAATTCAGAAGTGGATGTGGTGGGGAGATGTGGAACTAGGGGAGTTGATGCGAGGGGGAGATGTGGCAGCGAGTGGATAGAGCGGTGACGCGAGGGTCAACGACTCTTTTAATAGCCGGGAGTGATAAGGGTGGTTTTCGAAGGGGGGTAGGGTGGTAGGTTGTTTTTAGGGGGGCGGGGTATGAATAGTATGAGTGTTCGCCATATCACAGATTAGTAAACTGCTTTTCACACCCCCCCTTGTGGCTACCAGTTGGAGGGGCTGGGTAGCCCGAAGTGAATGACCCATCGGTTAGCCAGGCATGCCAGATCCTCACCATTGGATGTTGCACATGCTTTATTGCAAAACTACAAAGCTTTGTCAGGTCCACCTTTATTACATAATAATTTGCGCTTATATTATATACAAAGCACTCTTCATAACATTAATCTAATTTAAATCATTAATCTAATTAAACCATGTTTAAATAATATGGTTTAATTTATTCAATCTTAACTAATCTATTTAATCCTGTTTACATACAAATTATCTATACTAATTATAATCAATCAAGATTAATCACACTTAAGCAGTGTGATTAAGCTTCTAATCCTATCTATCAAACTGCAATGTGACATTTTAATTAGCAACACACTATTTCAAAATTTTCTAAAGTATTAATGAAACTAGTTTTTTAAGTGGAAGAGAAATTAAATTGGAAGAGAATTTGTGTTATAGTAATTGAACCTAACAAGGGTGGAAATAAGAATAGTAGAATAAAATAGTTTGAGATTGATCAAAATGAAGACTATTTGTAATTGACTACATTCTTATTATTCACTTTTTATATCATCCAACATTATTACATTGTCACTTTGCATCTTAGGTAACTAAGAAAATTTCAAAATAAAATGACGAGATTAATCTCAAACATATTTAGCATATTTAAAAATTTTATATTAATATTAGATGTGTTTACATATTATTAGTAAAATTAATCATATCTTAGATATATTTTCCTTTCCCACACACAACTGAAACGAGCCTAGATCCATTTTAACTCTGGATCTATCAAGCGCCGAGAGAGATCAAATATCTCGAAGTGCAAACCTTTCCTCAAGTTTGCACTCAAAAAAGAGGTTTTCACCTTGAGAGATTTTATCCCTCTCGACACTTTACAGATCTGGAATTAAGACGGATCTAGATTGGTTATAATACAATTATCGTATTAAAATAAATTCATAACCGTTATAAAAACTTAATACGTATCAAAAAAAACTTTTTCCCAAAGAAAAATATCATATATATGTATGTAACTATGAAGATTTTATAAAATTAAATAAATAAATAATTATATATAAAAATATTTCAATTAAATATATATGAAATATAAAGAAACTTTATTATATAAATTAAAATAATCATAATATTTTGGAATTTCATATTAGTCAATAAGCATATAAAAATTTAATACTAAAAAAAATTATATTATACTTATTACATTAAAATATATATATATATAAAAATTATAAAACATGTCAAAAAATATATATGTAGTTATATGTATTAAGAGTCTTAGTATAATTAAAAATAAAAACATTTCTATATACAATTATGTAGAATTTATGTATAATATAAATAGTATTTTAAAAAATTAATTTAAATTTAGCTTAGGTTCAAATATATAATTGTGAAAAGGGATCAAGTGTTTGGAAGTACAAATCTTTGTTAAGTTTGACATTCAAAAAGTTATTTTCATCCTGAGAGATTTAATCCCTCTTTATATTTAGTAAATCCAAAATTAAAATAAATTTATACTAAGGTTTATATATATATATATATTCCAAAATTTTATTTCAAATTAAATTCTAATTATATAAAAAAATTTATATAAAATTTACTTAGAAAGTATTTCTCCACTTAAGTAGGATTCTAGACTTATTAAGATAAATAAAAATTTCATCTTGAAATTTATAATCAATAAGTAAACAACTTTATTTTTTTTTTACATGTTGCATAAATGGTAAAACAAAATAATTCATAAATATATTTGATAATAAATCCAAAGTTGTGTACTTAAATTATATAAACAAAAGTACAATAAAACATAATGTAGTCACCAATGTGTCTCTCTCACACACAAGTATATTAATGTTATTTATTCATTTATAAAATGACATACCAAGTCATATAATGTCATGATTAGTGATACAAAAATATCAAGGTTGGTATTTATTGCGCTCTCTAGCCCAATATAGAAGAGATGTAATTTTATGTTATGTTATGTTATGTAAATATTTTGATACAATCAAATTACATAAAAAATAATTATTAATTATTAATTATTAACAATTATTGGGGAGACGGGGAAGGAGATAACAGAGATGGTGTTTTCCTAACACATTAGCTTTTAATCCACTGATGGGTATCCTCCCTATTCCATATGTGGTCTTGTGCTCAAAATAAAAAGTGAGAGTGTACTATGGATCGGAGGGAAGGAACTCAACATCCCCCAAGGAAATGGATGGCGATTTCCCATGGTGATGTTTGTGGATCTGTCATTTTCCTGCGGTAAATCGACTATGGTTTTGGAATTCAATCGATGGTTGATACTCGTGGATTGTTTCTCTCTACAGTGGGGATACTCTATCAAGGAATTGTGAACAAATGAGGGTCTTCAAGATGGTAAAAGCGGTAACTGCATCGAAATAATTGGGAGGTAATGAAGGGAAAGCCCACCAAGGATAATGTCTGATTATTCCTATTTTTTTTGTTGTTCCTATGCTTTAGGATGAGGATGCTACTTAGCCGTGACAAAAGTAAAGGTTGTGGTGGAGTAGTCACCCAATGTCACGTGTCACTTTATTTTACAAGGAGATCTCCCCCACCCACTCATATTTGAAATGGATGGTCGAAAGATAGAGATGGAATAAAAGTACTTCTAAATATTCATAAAAAGAAAAAAGTTTTATCTTGTTGGAGATTTCCGAAAGAGAATTGTGTAATGGTTTTGATCCTTCCAACATTTGGTATGGTTACTCTATCCATCATTAGAGACCAAGGAGCTAATGTGAGTAAACAAATGGTGAAGAGCCAATTTATAGGATAACATGAATCAAATATCTGTTAGGTTCACGTTATCCTAACGAATACTTAATTCATGTATCCTATAAATTGGATCTTCAACACTCGTTTACTCACATTAGCACTTTGGTCCTTGATGATGGATGGAGTAACCATGCGAAAATTTGGAAGGATCAAAACCATTACACAATTCTCTTACAAAAATCTTGAACAATATGAATAACTGTGGAAGACTTCAATCACTTAAGTCTTATCTTTTTCCTTTTTTTTATCATGGACCTAGAACCAGTGATAAAGTTGAAGAAACACATAGAAGATTATGGTATTCTTACAAACACTCATTGACTTCTTTTAGAAGTAAAATTTATTTAGGAATTTTCTCTATTAAAGGATTACCGTATTTCAAGAAAATCCACCATAAAATTGAACTTGAGGGTGTGTGGTGGTGCCCCAATATCTAGAAATCCGAGTGGATTTGTCTCCTACAAGGGCGTGGTGTAAGGGAAGGACCCCAATCCAATGGATTAGCCCTAGTAAAACCCAAGACCCTACATTATAGAAAAAATGGAACAAGCACCTACCATGGAGGTTAACCTATCAAAGACAAACCACCTTTTTTTCGCTTTCCAATCTAAGGTTGTGATTTTTATGCTCAATAGTTTATGGCCTAGATATAATGCTTTACATAAGTGGGTATTTTCAACTTAGACCGAAAATTGTGATGTTTAACTATGTTATAAGCCTTTATCTATTGTTCAATATGACCACATCTTGGCATACTTTGTAACGAATTAAGAAGCTACCTTCACCTTGGCCTCTTCATTAGTAAGCCCCAAGTGTTCCAAGTATTGCTCCATATACCATAATAAATTACCAAGTGTCTTCGCGGTCCACACGCCATCATAAGAATCGGGTTCCTTAATCTTTAGATGGGAAGTACCTCCAACCGGTCGCTATCCACTAACCCTCTTTAATATAACAATCTCATTTCGAGCTTCATCAATATTTCTCTACACCTTCGTGATCTCTTGTAATCCCTAATCCTTTGCAGCTTCAAAATTCTTGACTTCATCCGCAGTTTGACCATAATACCACTCAAGATATTCATATCGTAGCTTAAGGTTCCCATGCTCCTCCTCCTTCTTCGTGAACTTAACTCAAAGTTCAACATTCTCAGCTTTCAACAAATCCATCTCTAAAGACATTTAATCCATACAGTCCAACACTCTATTCATGAAAACTATTTCGGGATTCATGCTTGATTCACCTGTAACCTGTGGATTTTCCATGTTATCTACCATTAGCTTTTCCCTTGAACGTTTCATGACCATACACTTCCTTCATTCAACTTCGACCTTGTAAACTTGTCCCTCCCAAACTTCCTAATGTCACACTGCGACCAACTACAGAATTCCCAAGCTTCAATACCAACTGCAACCACTGCTTTTCATATTCTTGTGTCTTGTCAAAGCCCTTTTTTTTCAAAATGGGCTTTGATACCAATTTTCACACCCCTATTCTTTTGGTGACTTGCAACCAACACATAGGTGGGTGTGTCACCGCTGAACTTTCTTTTTCACCAATACAAGAGTTCACAGACTACACCTTAATGAACACTTAACCAATTTTACTTCAAGTGTTATCATGTAGCATAAAAAATTTCAATTACCATTATTATTTAATATTTCATATGCAGCAGTAATAAAAATCCATCAATCATGTACACACATTCATAAATGGGAGGGAAAAATTCGAGAAGGCCAAATCCCATAATAGCATTCCCACTTGTTTATTAAGTATTGTTCAATCATTACAAAACTTTACAAAATATCCAATCTCATGTAGCCTATGAAGGACTTGCACTATTTTTCAATCATCTGTCCAACACTCGTGCACTTTAACGAATCACTATGCATCTTCTGCACGATTTAATCCAAATTTTTCATGGTCGTGCACACCCTAAATAACCTGCCCAATTCTATTGTTCACGCTCAGCCCTATCATCGTTCACCATGACCTCCTCTACATGTGGCTTGAGCACACTCAACACTAACTACACACACTTTTTCACAGCCCTGTCAGCCCACACGCAGTAGACTGTGTTAACTCTTTCCCATGGAACCTGCAACACTTATTCTGTAGTGTCTGTTTGGTGCCCTACAACGGCGATAAATATTCCCTGGGCTATACGTTATTAAATGATATTGGGCATATACTGTCCATCATTAGATTTAAACGAATTTAAATCTAACGGTGGGAAGTATATGCCCAACTACATTTAATAACGTATAGGCCAAGAAATAATGTTCACCACCTACAACAGTAGCTCGCCCTCGGCCTGTGGTATTGTCGTACCCGCCCGACGTGCAGCAGCTATTGAGCAACCCGCATCCAAACCTGTACTCTTGGCCTACCAACATGGAAACCACAAAAATTCCTTGGCACTGCTCTTGGTCTTGTGCATTACACCCCGTTTTTATGCCTTGGCCCCTCTCTATGTCTGTGATTATGTTTTGTTTTATGTTTTTATGACTGAAATTGCTTCTCTCCAACCTCCACGCGGCCTCCCATATTTATATGGGAAGTGGGGTGTCCAATCCAATGAACCGATGCATCTATTAGTTCAAACATGGGTAGATCCACCATGAGTGATGAAATCGACATGTTCACCATCGAACACATATTTTTAATGTGTGTCTCTTGTTCATGGGACGGCCCACCATGCTGCCCACGACTGTCCCTACTCGTGAACTACTCACCCTCCGTGCACACCTAACACGACTCTTCCACTATACACTCATCATGACTCGCCATGATGACTTTCCCATGGCTCTCTCATCACGACTCATCCATTATGACTCACCCACTATGACTCATCCACTATGATTCACCTGCTTGTCGCACATGACTCGCCAACTCTTCAAACTTTAGTCGCTCGTTTGACGCACTTCAACCAATGGGTGGGTGCCTGTCTAGAATGACGCGTGTTGGGACATGCTCGCCTGTTGCATTTAACCGACCGCTATGCTCACGTGCCCATAACCGACGGTGGGGTCGCACACCCGAGTCGCCCTCCACATGAGTCACCTCAACACGAGTGCCTGTCGCACATGGGCACATCCATACTTTGACTCTCCTCGGGCGCTCTCGACTCGGGGTCCTGATATGTGGCATTCCATTACTTCAATCCCCACTATCACTTGGGGCACATTTGTGCAATTAGCCGAATGTTATTTCAGTTTACCACAGAAAAATATTTGTTGACATCCCTTGGTTAAATTGCCACACTCCATGGAGCTATACGACTAAAAATATTCCTTCTAGATTTCATCCTACCCTTTCATTTAAAAAAATAATCAACAACACCACATCGAAAAGCTGACATAAATATTCCTTCTAGATTTCATCCTATCCCTTGGTTTAAAATAGTCAAAAGTGCCACTTACTAATGTAAATATTGGAAACATTTCTTAATTTTAAAAAGTTAAATTTATTAATACTTTTTAAAATTAAAATTAAAATAAAAGAAAGTTCAAAAAATAATAAAAATAAAAATCTAAGTGTGAAATAGTTGTTGACTTTTTATTTAAGTTTTTTAATCAAAGTTGCAATCTCACTCAAAGTTAAATCACAAAGTAATCTCTTGGAATATAAGAGGCTTGAATAGTTCACGCAAGCAGAGATATTTAAAAGAAAGGCTAAATGTTGAAATACCGAAAGTGATGTTGATCCAAGAAACGAAAGTCTCCAGCCGAAAATAGGAAACAATAATGCAGTCATTTAAACCTCATTACGAAGTTATGGCCACAGATGCTTGAGGCACAACAGGGGGTATTGCCATATTATGGAACCCTGCAGAGGTAATAGCAAAAGGCTGGATCGGTCTATATCGTGAATCTCAACAGGATGCTTTTGACAAGTGAGTACAAAGGAACACTTCCTCATCTTGTGGTTTATGGGCCTCGTATCCAAGGAGAACAAGAGGCATTTCTAAACAATATTAGAACACTTCGAAACTTGCATCAGGAGAAATATTGGTTGATAGGTGGAGATTTTAATATGATTTTGAATCTCACGGAAAAAAAAGGAGGAATTAGAAGAGAAGAACTAGAAATGGAGTTATTTAGGGACCTCCTCATAGATCTCAAATTATTAGATATACCAACTGTGAACGACACATTCACTTGGAATAATCGAAGAGGGGTGGCACATCAAATTGCATCCAGATTAGATAGATTTGTAGTCTCAGAGGACCTTGTTAGTTTATATTTTTTTATGAAGCAACAATTCTACCATCTTTAGGGTCATACCATTGGCCAATACGTTTGTAAATTGATATAAAAGAATTTCCAAAGAATCGACCCTTCATATTTGATTATTTTGGTTAAGGGATCCAAATTTCTTGGAAAAATCAAAACAATTGTGGGAATCCACGATTATTCAGGGAAGGAACAAAATGCATTCATTTCAGCTATGGTTGCAAAATTTAAAAAATGAAATAAAAAATTGGAATAAAATAGAATTTGGAAATATCCATTCTAGTATGCATAGACTACAAGAATATATGAAGTGTAATCAACAACAAATGATTTTAACTGGTCGAACAGAAGCATTAGCCTTAGAAGAAGGAAACATCTTAAGTCAATTAGAAGAGTGGAGAAAGCAGGAAGAAATACTATGGAAACAAAAATCACGCGTTCAATGGCTCAAGGAAGGGGAAAAAAATACAAACTTCTTCCATAAATCACTAATCCAGAGAAGATAGCATAACATGATTTTCTCATTAAAGGATGCAAATGGAAATCGCATTTTTCAGCATTCAAAAATGGAAGCATTGCTAGTCAATCATTTTAAGGACATTCTTACTGAACCAGACCCAAATAGAGGGGTGGTTATAGATAGAATTACTCGCCATATCCCCTCCTTGGTTAGCAGAGATCAGAACTTAGCCTTACTGAGAGAAATTACCTTGGAGGAGGTGGAAGTGGTGGTTAAAAATCTCCCAAAAAACAAGGCTCTAGGCCCATATGGATTTACAGCATAATTTTATCATGCAAATTGGAATTTCATGGGAAAGGATATTTTGGAAATGGTTGAGGAATCACAACGCTCAAGATATGTGTACCTAGCACTAAAATCAACTTTTAGCTCATTCATCCCTAAGCAAGATAATATTGATACTCCTGTGGGCTTATGACCAATTGCATTATGTAATGTTATATACAAGATTCTCTTAACGATCATGGTCAATAGGTTAAAACCAATCCTCCTTAATATTATATCCCCTGAAAAAACAAGTTTTGTGAAGGGAAGACAAATTCTAGATGGGATGTCACAGCTCAAGAAGCAATGCATTCTCTTTGCACTCTTAACGTAAAAGGTATGTTGGTCAAATTGGATCTCTCAAAAGCCTATGATCGTCTAAGCTAGTCTTACTTGAAGGTAGTTCTAGCTGCTTTTGGTTTTGATCAAAGATGGATACAATGGTTGATGTCGTTTATTTCCTCCCCAAATTTCTCAATTCTACTTAATGGAGCTTCCTCTCAACCCTTTAAGGCTTCCAGAGGACTGCGTCATGGAGACCCTATATCACCGTTTTTGTTCATTATAGCAGCGGAAGGACTAGGTCGTCTCATCAAATCTCAAATAGAGTCAGGGCACCTCAAAGGCTTGAACTTATGGGGACCAGATCTCACCCTCTCGAACCAGCAGTTTGTAGATGACATTATGCTATTCTGTCAGGCCTCGTTAACGGAAGAAAAATCCATTTTGGCAATTCTCAAAGTTTTTATGGATGCATCAGTAACTCTGATAAATAAGGACAAATCAAATGTTTATTTGTTTAACTCCAATAATGATACTCAATGATTCCTATCTAGATCTTTGGGTTTTAAGCTTGGAACATTCCCAATGAAGTATCTGGGCTTTCCGCTCAGGCTCTCCTCCCTCAGGGTAGCAAGATGGAAGGATCTCTTTACCAACCTCCACAAACGCCTACAGAATTGGGCTCTCTGAATGTTGAATGCCCCCCGTCGGGTTATCCTACTTCGATCAGTTCTTCAAGCCATACCCATATATCAGTTGTCAGGTAGAGCTATACCGAAAACAACTTGCAACAACATGGTTAAAAAATTTTAAAAAAATTCTCTGGCAAGGAGCACTAGACACTCTAAAATGGGCTCTCCTCTCATGGGAAAATCTCATTAAAACAAAAAAGGTGGGCGGCTTGGGACCTCGAGATCCTTATGTGCTAAATCAGGTAATGGGCGTGAAGTTATGGTGGAGATGGTTCCAAGGAGGAACCGACCTTTAGAAACAAATCTGGGAAAGAAAATATGAAATTCCTACAACAATTACAGGGAAATTGAAAGCAGATGTCACTGCAAAAGGGTTGAATATCTGGAACCGAGCTCCAATTAACAGAGATCTGATAATACATCATAGCTTTTGGGAAGTTCGAGGAGGGAGGACGGTTCTTTTTTGGGAGGAATCCCGGCAACAGAGGGAGAAATTATTTAGTCATTTGGACCTGGGAGAAATATTTTTCTTCACAAATTTACCCAACCAAAGATCAGTTGTCAACTACTAGTGTTGAGAGGAGGATGGGCAATGGCGGAAATGGAAGGGGAAAAGGAAATGATGAAATTCTCCGGAAACACTACAATGGAATAATTTTGAGAAGGAAATGAAAACCAGGAAATTGGTCTTGACAAATGGGGAAGACATTCTGAGATGGGGTTATTGAAATAAAGGAATGTTCACCATAGAGGAAGGCTACTTTATCAAATCCAATAATCATCAAAACAGGACAGTCCCAATATGGCAAAAAATATGGGGAGCCAAATTCTGGCCTAAATTAGAACACTTTTTTTGGCAGCTAAGCCATCGAAAGATCCTAACTTGGGATCAACTACATCACAGAGGAATGAAGGGTCCCTCACTATGAAAAATGTGTAATGAGAATGTCGAGAGTATAGAACATCTATTTAACACTTTTCCCCTGGCAGGAAATTTATGGCAAAACAATGATGCGCTCTTTCAACAAACTAATCGAGACATTAAAAACATAAATGAGACTATTATAAAGAGGAGAGAAGGGGGATACAAAAGTGAAGTCTTGAATCGAGGATGGATATTATCAATGGGTTTTCTTCTCTGGGGAATCTGGAAAGAAAGAAACCATCGAATCTTTAGGGAGGAAGTAAGGGATATAAATAAAATATGGAAGGTGATCCTGGATAATATCAGGGAGAAAATATTAGCAAAACAGTGGACTGATGAAGATTGGATGGTGATGGATAATGAAGGCCGGATCCTAGATATGTTGGATTTAAAAACCCAAATACTGGCAAAATTCTTGTGGAAATTCAAACCCCAAAATAAAAACCCATTTGACATCTTCCAGTTTCCACAAGCGGGAATTTTGAAGCTTAATTATGATGGGGCGTACAAAGGAAACCCAGGGCAAGCAGGAATAGGAGCCTTATTTAGAAACTCTCAAGGATCAGTGTGTAGGGTATATGCAATGGAGGTTGGATTTGCAATAAACAATGAAGCTGAACCAATGGCGGTTAAACAAAGACTGTCAATTGTGATTCGGGAAAACTATCATAGAGTTATTATTGAAGGTGATTCGGCGATGGTTACAGGAGTATTGTGAAAACTTCAACAAGGGACTCCCTCAGAGAAGATAGGCAAAAGTTGGCGCACAATGAGACTAATAGAGGAGATTGGTCGATTAATATAGGACATTGGTTACATGATTCCCCTGCATATCTGCAGAGGGGGGAATGAGGCTGCAGATTATCTAGTTAACTGGGGCTGCAGGAATGAAGGCAAATAGTTAGACATTAGACAAGATGATAGGGCATGAATATAGAACTTCACCCACTACAACTCATTATTGAAAGAGATAAAGAGAGAGCTAACAACCTCCGATCAAGGTGCCACGAGGAGGACATTGGGCTGAGGTCGATGCCACGCGGAGGCGTGCACCTGACCGTCCATCACGTTGAGTAACGACTCCAGCAGCAGATGACCAGTGGAAGGTACCAGGCACGATTTAAGATTATGGAAACCTACGGAAAAACCTACCACCAACAAATTCTATTAGGTCTTTGTTGGAAAAGCGCTCGAGAACAAGGTTAAGGAAACCAAGTAAGGTGTAGGGAGGTAATGATCTTGGCAGGCGATTTCCAGAGAGGTCTAGGGATACATAGGCTATTCCACGGCGTCGACGATTAACTTGGACTGTTTCGCAGTTTTATAGGGACCACAAAGGAGCTGTCAGGGTTTACTTGTCAGTTCAAAACTATGGCAAAAGGTCAACCGGGGAAACGACAGGGTACCGAAAAAAGAAAGAAGAAGACACCAACTCAGAATGTGGAACCAAGTAAACGTGGAAGAAAAACAAAAAAAGAAGTAATGGAGAATATTTTATATATATATATAGCTGGAAACCCACCTCAAGTTCGTAACATAATACAAGGTTGCGAAAGAGAGAGAAACCACGAAGACAATGATATGGAACAACAGGAAGCCACCATGGACTTCATTTCAGACCCCGAGAACACAAGAGGGAGGCTATTCCTCTTTCACCAATCTATCCATGCCTATTGGAAACTCAAATGTGTTTTGACAAAGGCCATGACTAGCATGCAGGAAATGGAAGGAAACCCCAATGTGATTTCAATTCTGCAACAAATTAAATAGGAAATTCAAGAAATTGGCATGTCTCAGTATCATGCCACGGCCATAATTGGGAGGATTGAACGCCAGCTACAAGCTATGCAGCAAGTAGATATGACAGGACCTACTGCAAAGGATCTGGCTCCTATTGACTCTTTTTATGGGTGACTCTAGATATTAGTAGTTTTTAATGAATTTTGTGGCTAGTTTTTACTGCTTTCCGGTAAACTTTGATGGACATAGTAAAGTAGATAAAGCGTCAAGTAGAAGGAATAAAAAGTTCCAATACTGGTTGGCTTTTAACTCACTCAGGTGGCCAACAAACCTGGTTTCTTTCGGGCAGGTTGAGGCTACTAATTACTTCAGAATATGTATGCACTCTTCTTTTTGGTTTTTGATAAATAGAAAAGAAGTTGTTTACCCAACATGTGGCATAGCCTGGACGGCAGTTTTTTGCCAGAATCTGGTAAACTAAAATTCAAAAAAACAGGTAGTTGGAGTGTTTGGAATCCATTTTTGATAGTGAAAATGGATTCAGCACTATCAAAAACCCTTAGGGCACTCAAAATACTAAAGTTTAACAACTGTAAACAAGATTCTCAGTAAATCTTTGTCGAAATTTTTCAAAATTTTTGCCAGATGCCATTTTGCTGCTTTTTTAGACTACGCGAATAGAAAATAATAAGGCCCTACAAAATTTTTAAAAATTAAAAATTAAATAAAAAATTAAATGATCCGGATTTATGCAGGAACGCAATAGAATAAACATATAAACATAAATACAGAGATGCAGCGGAAATAACACTTCATTTCATTAATATCAACGAACTGAATTTTGCTTACAGACAGAATGGAAATAAAACTAGCTAGGGCGCTGGTAGCTATCTCTGAGAAGAGATGTGGCGGATACAAGCCTCTGAACTGTGTTACAATGAGGCTCGAGGGCCTATTTATCATTTAGAAACAATGGGAAATCCTAAACAGCCAAAACCCTAACCCTAGGAGATGAAGCGCCAAAACTATGGGCCCCGTTTGGGTAAATTGGTGTTTCAACTTCCCAGGGGCGTAACTTTGGCATACGATCTCCGTTTGATGCGTACCATACCTCGTTAGAAAGATCTATCCGAGGAATACAAATTTGGAATGGGAAATATTGATCCATGGACCCATGTTGCCCTCCGTTTTCCCAAAAAACGTCGTTTAGGGCCTCAAAACAGCTTCGGAAGTTTAGGACCCGAAAAACTGCTAAAAATAGTAAACTGTGCCGAAACTGAAAAACTGAAATAGACAATGGTGGAGCCCCAAGTGGAATAGGCGGGTGACCACCAATATCCACCTGGATCATTCCTCCCCCTTAGGAAGCAATGGTCCCCATTGCGTTAAGTTCCTCCATGAGATGAGGAAATTTCTGCTGAACTTGGTCCCTGGTGAACCACTTTCCTTGGTGCAGGAGTTGGCCAGCTTTGACAACCCGATATAGTTGAATCTTCTGCTGGCGAGTGTTCTTGATTTGCATGTCCATGATGCAATCTGTGGTGGCCTGTTCCATGCAGTCTGGATTTAACTCAGTTGGTGTGAGTTGTTCTGCAATGTCCGAGGTGTCCAATAGAGGTGGGAAGTAAGGACGAAGGCGATCCACATTGAAGACTGGGTGCAGACCAAGGAATGGTGGAATACTGAGCTCGAATGCATTGTTCCCTACAGCTTTGGTGATGGTGTACGGCCCGTATCGGAGCGGGCGAAGCTTGCGGTGGGGTCCAGTGAGGCGCTCCTTCTGCAAATGTAGCCATACTTTGTCACCCACCTCGAAGTTGTGTGGCACCCGGTGTTGATCATGGCGTTGCTTGTACTTGGCATTGGCTCTGTCCAATATATCATGAACCTGTTGGCGGATGTGTTGAATGCGCTCGATGAAGCTACCGGCTTTGTCAACTTCAGACTGGACATGAGCTGAATTGGCCTGAGCAGCTGCAAATGGCATGGCTACATCAATGGGACATAGTGGCTGGAATCCCAAGCCCACCTGAAAGGGGCTATGGTCGATTGAACTGTGGAGAGCCCGATTATAACTATGTTGTACATAAGGGAGGCTCTCGTCCCATGTGCGTGGATGCTTTGAATTGTACATGCGCAGAATGTGTACAATCATTCCGTTGACGACCTCTGTCTGGCCATCTGTTTGGGGATGGAAAGCTGTGGACTTGGTGAGCTTGGTATCCAACATTGACCAGAGGCTGGACCAAAATGTGCTGAGGAACCTGTTATCCCGATCTGATATGATAGACTGTGGGATCCCAAAGTGCACCCACACTCGTTCAAAGAAGAGTTTAGCAGTGGCTTCTGCTGTGATATTCTTCTTGCAGGCCGCCATAATGGCCATCTTCGAGAATCTGTCAACGACCACAAAAACACAGTCATTTCCCTGCTTAGTAGAAGGCAGGCCCGACATGTAATCCATGGAGATGGATTCCCAAGGTCGACTAGGGGTAGGTAGCGGAGTATATAGGCCTTGCTTCCTGATGGTCGGTTTGGCAATGGCACAAGCAGTGCAGGATCTGATGTGCTTCTCGACATCCTTTCGAAGGTTCGGCCAATAGAAATACTTCTGCAGGATTGCTACTGTTTTCTCGACCCCGAAATGCCCAGCGACTCGACTGTAGTGTGCTTCCCATATCATCTTGGCACGCTCGCTTGAAGGAACACAAAGGTGTCCAATGTGACATAAAAGTGCATCTTGGAGGTGAAAATTTGGAACTTGCGTACCCCCCAGGAGTGCCTTGTAAGTTTGGCCGAATTCTGGGTCACTCTCATAGAGAAGCGGCCAATCAGAAGTCTCGTGCCCACAAGCGTTGAGTACAGTGGTGAGCGACACGATCGGTGGTCGGCTGAGGCAATCTGCAACATGATTGGTGCTACCCTTCTTATACTTGATGTTCAAATGAAACTGTTGCAGATATGTAGACCACTTCTGATGGCGATCATTCTGCAACTTCCCTTGTGTCTGTATGAACTGCAGGGGCCTGTGGTCCGTATGGATGATTGTTTCCTTCCCCAAAATGTAATGCTTCCATTGTCGACAAGCTTGCACAATGGAGTACATTTCTTTGTCATATGTGGGGTACTTGCGAACTGTGTCAGACAATGTCTCACTGTGAAATGCCACTGGATGTCCCCGTTGAGTAAGAACTGCCCCAATAGCATAGTCAGAGGCATCTGTCTCGATCTCAAATGGCTGTTGCAAGTCTGGTAAAGTGAGCACTGGGGCAGAACAGAGGTGGTTTTTCAGTTCTGTGAACGCCTTCTGTTGAGGTTCCGACCAAAAAAAAATTTCTCTCGCTCCTCCCTTGGTGACTTGACTCAAGGGCCAAGTGATATGAGAGAATCCCAACACGAACCTCCGATAGAAATTAGCAAGACCCAGAAAGCTGCGAAGCTCTGTTATAGTGGTTGGGGCCGGCCAATCCAGAATGACTTGGATCTTGTTTGGATCAACATGCACCCCCCTTTCATCAATAATGTATCCCAGATATTGAACCTGGGTCATGCCAAAAGTGCACTTCTCCAAATTGACACACAACTTGTGTTGCCGCAGTGTTTGGAGGACTTGTCGGATGTGGTGAAGGTGCTCTTCCCAAGTCTGGCTGAAGATCAGAATATCATCCAAGTACACCACTACAAATGAGTTGGTGAATGGCCGCAAGATGTCATCCGTCATCCTCATGAAGGTGGCGGGAGCATTCGTCAACCCGAAAGGCATGACCAGCCATTCGAAAAGGCCTTCCTTGGCTTTGAAGGCAGTCTTCCACACATCGGAGGGTTCAATCGGTACCTGGTGATACCCAGACTTCAGGTCGATCTTGCTGAAATATTTTGCACCTTTGAGTTGGTCCAGAAGGTCGTCAATCCGTGGGATTGGGTACCTATTCCGGACAGTGATCTTGTTCAGCGCCCGATAGTCAATACAGAGTCTCCACGTCCCATCCTTCTTCTGTACCAACACGATCGGGCTCCCACAGGGCGATGAACTTGGTCTGATGTGACCTTTCTGCAACAGCTCCTGAATCTGCCCCTTGATTTCATCATTCTCCAGAAAAGAGCGCCGATAGATTGGTCCATTAGGTAGCGGCGCACTAGGGGTCAGATCAATCGGGTGCTTGACCTGATAGTGCAGAGGAACCCCTGTGGGTGAGGTGAATATGTCCCCGTACTCCTCCACAACCTTATCCATTTGTTGTTGTTGTGCAGAGCAGCCCTATCTGGAGGTCGTGGCCACAGTCTTCTTCTTGCCTTGGGGGCGGATCATCAGGAAAACAAATTTTCTGGTTTGGGAAATGAGCTTACTGCATTGTTTTGTAGTAACCAAAGAGATAGCAGCAGGAGGTGGTACTTCTGGTATCCTGTACAACTTATTTCCCAAAGTAATAATAACATCACGAGGCCGAGACTCATACACAGCATGACACTTCCACAAGTATGGTTGTCCTAATAATACATCAGAAACATCAATAGGAGCAACGTCACATAGTACCTCATCCGTGAAGGGCTTGATGCTATAGGGAAGGCGACACTGCCGGCTGATGCGGAGATCTCGTCCTTGGTGAAGCCACCCGATGGTGTATGGATGTGGGTGAGCTGTGGTCGGCAAGCCCAACCGCTTCACGACGTCTGCTGAAATGAGGTTCTTTTGGCTCCCATTGTCGACAATGAACTGTACCGGGGAGCCCTTTACCCACATCTGGGAGTGGAAGAGACGTTCCTCCTCCTCTGGATCTTCCGGTTCCTCCTTTTGGATCTTTGCAGTGGCAACAGTGGCGTTGGGCTCCGCATCAATAATCTGTTTCCCTTTTTCATTCACCTTTTCAGGTTCTGATTCGGAGTCAGAGCATGCATCTGACTCAGAAGGCCTCATCTCGGCCACTAGCGACTGCTTGGCCCGACACTCACTTGTGTTGTGAGTGGAGCTCTTATGGAACTCACACCACTTTCCCGTGTCCTTCTTTGGCTTTGCGGTGCTGTTCTTTTCTTATGGCTTTGATGAGTTGTCTTTAGCCGCTATGCCTTGGCTCGGTCCTTTGTTCTGTGGTTTGAAAGCACCTTTCCCTTGCTTTTGATTCGCAGATCCAAAGTCTCGCTTCTTCTGCTTGAATTTCTGCTCAATCTTGGCAGCATACCGGTATGCCGTACCAAGCGAGGAGATGTCAAGGAACTCCATTTCCTCCTGAATGTATTTGTGCAGACAGCTGCGATACTTTAGCACTAGATGTTTCTCTAAATCTTTGATACCCAACTTTGTGCGCAGGGTATGGAACAGATTCGTCAGCTCATGCACATCTTGATCCCTTTGTTGTCGCAGCGTGGTCCATTGTATGTACTTGTCCTCGCAAGCCCTACAGATAAGATCGTTCTCGATGTCATTCTAAATAATTCTACAGGCGCTGAGAAACGTATAGGGTTCGTCCTCGGGTCCTTGTTCTCACAGTAGGTTTCCCACCAGTCCTTAACATGGGGGTAGCTTTGAGGAGTGCAAAAATAATCTTCTCCCGGTCTGAAAAGTCATGAACCGAGAAATATCCTTCTAACAGATTCAACCATTTATCTACAACATCTGCATCTATTTGACCCTCAAATATGGGAATGTCAAAATTTACTTGTACCTTAAAAGGAGTCGCGCCTCCAGAGTGGTTGCTGGATGCAGATGCGCCGCCGGTGGGTAGCCGTTGAAGGATCTGAGCAAAGTTATCCATCATCACGTTCCTTGTCTTTCGAGGGCCTCCTCGAGCAATATTTTGATAGGATCTCCTGCTCCCTTATCTTTCTTTTCGTCCCCCATGGGCGTCCGTCGAGGTTTGCGAGGCTGATCTTGCAAAGGTTCCACCAGATCGAGCCCTAGCTCCTTATACCCCGACCTCGTTGGGGACATGCAAAGAAGGATCGAGAAAAAGGAGACCGCTCTGATACCACTGATCCGGATTTATGCAGGAACGCAACAGAATAAACACATAACCATAAATACAGAGATGCAGCGGAAATAACACTTCATTTCATTAATATCAAATAACAGAAAGATGCTTACATACATAATGGAAATAAAACTAGCTAGGCGCCGGTAGCTATCTCTCGAGAAGAGATGGGAGGCTATGTGCTCAACCGTGTTACAATGAGGCTCGAGGGCCTATTTATCATTTAGAAACAATGGGAAATCCTAACTACCTATATTTAACCCTAGGAGATGAAGCGCCAAAACTATGGGCCCCGTTTGGGTAAATTGGTGTTTCAACTTCCCAGGGGCGTAACTTTGGCATACGATCTCTGCTTGACGTTGGTGCATCATACCTCGTTAGAAATATCTATCCGAGGACTACAGCCTTCGACGGCAACATCGGTCCATGGACTCCATGTTGCCTCCGCTTCCCAAAACGTCGCGAGCCTCAAAACGGCTCCGGAAGTTTAGGACCCGAAAAACTGCTAAAAATAGTAAACTGTGCCGAAACTAAAAAACTGAAATAGACAGTAAACTGTGCCGAAACTAAAAAACTGAAATAGACAATGGTGGAGCCCCAAGTGGAATAGGCGGGCGACCACCAATATCCACCTGGATCATTAAATCACAAAATAAACATTTTATTTATCAATTAAATTGTCTTTCTCCAACTTTTATATTCCTTTTAACACACTTCAAATTAAAAAAAATTATAATCTAAGCCAAAATTAAATCTCCTTTCTCCTAACTTATTTTTATGGTATGCTTTGGACTTCTCAGCCTTATGCCTTTAGACTTCTCAGCCTGAGTTATTCAAACTCATATGCAATATTATATAACCTCCCCTAAACTTGCAAGGACAGGTATAATAAAAATAGTTTAATCTTAAAGGTAGTTGGCAAAGTCCAAGACAGTGCTTTGGACCACTTGGGTGCAGGTACAAAAAATACAGTTTAATGATTAAAAAGTGCATGGAAAATTCCAACACACTGCTTTACACCACTTTGGCTGCTTCCACTTTATTTCCTGAATGGTAACTAGGATGGCTCGGATGAATTTTCACCTCCGCTTCTGAGTGGCTTCAGTCTAAATATTTCCACCACTTTGAATGGAACAATGCCAGAAGCGTGTGGAATTTAATTAGTCTAAAGGACGACGAAATTACAGTCATGACCAGATAATTCGGACATTCAGTCAACCCAAGCCTGGTTTGCTTGCAGTCTTTGCCCGTTTCCCTCACGCCAACGCTCTCCAAGATCGTCTCCTCTACGTCTTCTTAATGCATTTCAAGATTTTTTCTTTTTATCTCCATTTCCAGAGCAGAGAATGAGAATAGTGAGTGTCTTTTAAGATACAATTAATTAGTAGACTTAAATTAATTAATTAATGACAAATTATTTAGTAGACTTGAATTAGGAGAAATTTTCTTATTTACCAATACACCGAATAACAGGCTAGTGCAGCAATATTGGTGCAATACTAGTGATGGTATGTGGAGGAAGTGGAAAGACAAACATGGGTGGCCGGCAGTGCCAGATATGGAACAGTGGAATAACTTGGCTAAAGAGCTAACTACTCATAAACTCAGAATTACCTCAGGTCCTGACATTCTGAGATGGGGACATCAAACAAGAGGTCTGTTCACTATTAAGGAGGGATATTATATCCACACTCAACAAGGTACTGGAAATGGGAGACCAATCTGGAAAAGGATCTGGGAAATGAGACATTGGCCAAAGGTCACTTATTTTATTTGGTTAGTAAGCCACCGTAGAATATTAACCTGGGAAAACCTAAAAAAATGAGGTATGTTTGGGCCATCATGCTACCCCTTTTGCCGAAAAGAAGAAGAAACGATAGATCATTTGCTTGGCTACTGTACTCAAGTTCAGCCTCTGTGGGAGAATCTAACACATCTATTTAGGCAGCTAATAAATAACAATGAAACTGTGACAGAAATCATAGAAAACTGGCGAAAAGGAAAATTTAACTGTCAAGTCATCAATAGAGCGTGGACCCTTGCATTAGGATTCCTACTGTGGAATATTTGGAAGGAAAGAAACCAGAGGGTCTTCCAAAATTTAGAACAACCAATGATTAATATATGGCAGCGTTCCATAGAAAACATCCGGGAAACCATCTTAACGGAAAAATGGACGGATGAAGATTGGAAAGCAGTTGGGATTGAAGCCATCATATTGGAACAGCTGAAACTAAAACCGCAGATGCTTAGCCAAGGGCTTTGGAAATTCCAACCTCCTAGTCAATCAATAGAAGAACAATGGCGCCCTCCCCAACCCGACTTTTTGAAACTTAACTATGATGGGGCTTCCAAAGGGAATCCTGGCCAAGCAGGATCAGGTGGGATCTTCAGAAACTCATAAGGGAATGTCTGCATATTCTATGCTCTAGATCTAGGCCATGCAACAAATAATGAAGCAGAATTAACGGCGGTCAAGCAAGGCCTACAGATAGCAATCCGCGAACAATATCAGAGGATCATTTTTGAAGGGGACTCAGCTATGGTTATAGGGGTCCTCTGAAAACTCCAACAAGGAAATCAATGGGAGAAAATTTCCCAAAGTTGGCGAACAGCAGCCCTTATAGAGGAATTGAGCCAATTGGTGAAACGCATACAATACCTTATCCCCCACCATATCAAAAGGAAAGGAAATTCAGCAGCAGACTACTTGGCAAACTGGGGATGTGAGAATACTGAGAGCCACATAGAGGGACGCCCAACTGACCTCATATGGACTGTGGAACTTCAATCGCTCCAGTTGATAGTGACAAAAGATCTCCAACCCCCCGATCGGGGTGTACACATGCCATCATGACGTGGGGAGGCGGCAACTTGGCAAGCGCTCCCTTAAATAATAATTACGATCATTTAACATGACTTGTCAGACCAGCGGAGTGGAGTGTGCGAGCGCCGGCAAAGGATTGATGGCGCATGATGGCCAGGGTGTATGTCAGGCCAGCGGAAAAGCAGGTGTGAACATGGTAAGTCTTTTAATTCCGCCCTTTCAATCTTGCATGCATTATCTCTTGCATGCGAAAGACTGGAGGAGGCAGCGAAGGAGAGCTAAAGCTCTGCAACCAAGATATATCGCGACTCTTTCCGGGTATGTTTTTACAATAACCTCAGCTCTTATGATGTTACATGCAGCAGATATGGTCTATAGTCAAGATGGTAGTTTAGATATTCTGTCGTTTCTGTCGTTTGTTAATTGTCTGGAACCAGAATTGAACCCGGTCCTTCCTTGTTTCCGTGACCCTTGTTACTCCCTTGCACCTGATGCAAGCTCTGTGCGAAAGTATGGGAGTCAAACCCTCAGTTTTATGTGTAATCAGCACGATAGCCAGGTTCTCATACGGCGACATTTCCTAAATAGAAACCCCCTTGTGTCCAATCCTGGTAGGTGCAATGGTAATACGAGGAGTCAAAGCAGTAACAGTCGGCTAGACTCCCTCAGTCAGAGTCATGGCCTCATCTACTTAGCTATAGAGAACCTCTTCCATACTATGTTATTTCCATGTCTGGGCGTAGAAAATCCTAATTATATGGGTGTTAATGTTTATAATATGAAGGGGACGACAGAGTGGTTATGGTCACCTGAGCAGTGGTTGCGCCTGCCTGAGTTGAGAGACCATAACTCGTTTTATCCTGAGGATAATCTCCAGAGTCAAACCAATTCCCGAGATAGGAGCTATCCCAGCTATAATAAGTTGGTTGAATCTTGACCTCATCTTATGTTTCAGAGGTATAATAATGATAAGAACCAGACGCGTTTACCCAGATCAGACAAACAAACTTCCAAGGGCACCGTAAGGTGCATGCTTTGTCTTAATACTTTATCTTATTCTGTTTACTTCTGTATGCCAGTGTTAGTTCAAAAACCCCACTCAGCAATGGGGAAGCGACATCACAGGGCAATCATAGATAAGGGAAAGCAACCTGCTCAGCCTGAACCAGCTCCTAAGAAAAGGGGGCGGAAAACGTATTTGGAACACCTGGAAACACTGGCAGTTAATTATGCCATGGGAAATCCTTTTGTAGTCAGAAATTATATCTATGGATGGGAACAAGAAATTCAGCAGGAACCAGAGGATAATGAGACAGAGGCAGAGATCCTCGATTTTATTACTGATCCAGGTCATACACGGGGCAGGCTTACCTTGTTTAATCAGACAGTCCATACATATTGGATTCTAAAATGCCTGATAGCAAAAGCAATCCAGAGTAATCATCCAGTTCAAGTAAAGAATGAAGCAATGCAACCAGACCTACGTACCCAGGCTCAACTCTTGGAGATTCAGGACAACCAGCAGCATCTAAAGATCACTCAGTACCAGACTGCAGACAGAGTTAGCACACTAGATGACAAAGTGGGATGCATGGAGAAAATCCTTCAGAAGATTCTTCAGCAACTCAATCAAGCAGAAATGCCAGGGTCTAATGTCAAAGACCCTGCACCAGTCTCCTCATCTGAGGGTCAGAATATTGTCTTGTTAGATTTGATGGTTTTTTTGTTAATCTTGAACTTTTAAATATGTTATGTTTGTACATATTAAAGTAGAGAAACAGGTAGTGCAAGAAACTTATAGACGTAAGAGACAATTTCAGTTTTGGGATGCAAATCATGTTTTCAGAAGGCCAACAAACCTGGTTTCCCTCTCGGGCAGGTTGAGGCCAAAGAATGACTTTATATTTTTTTTAACCTGTCTTAAAATATAAATAGAAATGGCAAGGTCCCACCGAATTTACAAAAAAAAAAATAAGATACAATTAATTCAATGGGTGTCACACTTTACCTTTGCCTCTTCCTCTGTTCCTTCATACCATTCTGTTTCGCGTTTTACTATGACGTTTGTGATATTTCTAAGTAGTAACAGCTATAGCAACAGCAGTAGCATTGTTCTAGACAGATGACGCGTGCAAGAAGAGAAACCCCCCTCCTCAATCCGGCCCCTCTCTCCTCTGCGCCCCAAAGTTATGTATTTACTTCCACTGAAAATTATTCCTCCATTGAAATTGGAGTCTAGATTTGTAATTTCTACTGCCTTTAGCCAGCCTCTGAGCCCAAATATTCTGTATTTACTTTCAATGAAAATTCATCCATTGAAATTGAAGTCTAGATTTGTACATTCAAATCTACTGCATTTTCCATTTAGCCAGTACAGGTTTTTGAATTGTTCTCAATCGCTTATAGATAAGATATATGTGACTGTATGAATTGTGCTAAAGATAAAGATAATGGAGAAATGTATTTTATTAGAGAGTCAGTTAATTAGTTTAGTTGAGATATGTTTTAGATTAATATTTAGTTCTTATTCTTTAGGCTGTTGTTCTAACTTTTTTATATGTGTTAACTATATATATTCATTTTGTGTATTGATGATGGTGTAGACGTTTGTGACAGAGACAGTTTCCCCTTGAAGCACCTCGCATGTGAGATGTTCATTTTGTGAATATAAGTTCAGTCTTTTTTTTATCATAGTATCAGAGTTTCAGGGCTGGTGAACAAAAGACAGTGTGATTTGATCCTGAGTGAGTGTCTGGGTGGCAGAAAAGAGGCCTGGTGACTTGTGTGAAGATAGAATGTGAGGAGGCACAGTTTTTTTTTTTTCTGTGAAAGTTGCGAGAGTTGTTATATCAGCACCCATTTTGGAGGAAAACGATTGCTGATCAGCGCCGATCCGAGAGACAAAAGCGTGCTAAGCCCGTGGATGCTGGAGAAAGTTGTGTGGATCTGGGGTGAGATCTGCTGCCACGTAAACTCGTGGCTGCAGAGCATAGAAAAGTTGGCTGCTGGATGGCGCGCAACCCTTGAGAAAGTGAATCCAGTGGTGGCAGCAGAAAAGGCCAATTCGTTTGAAGCCTAGTGAGATATGCTGGCGTTGAGATCTGGTTGCTGCTTGCCTGATTGGTGGATCTGCGTGATTGATGGATACAGCAGAAGCTGCTCATTTTATAAGTATTCGTTCAGTTCGTTAGATAATAGAGTTAGATAGAAGAAGCACTTAAGAGGTGCCCCATATCTGCACTCGGCCCTCACTGAACCATCCCCGCTGCTTAACCCTCACTCGAGCTCCCTCCCACTCGGGTTCCTCACCACTCTCGACCCGCCCCTACTCGCTCTCGGCCCTCACTGAACCGTCCCTGCAACCATCGTCCCCGCTGCCTTACCCTCGCTCAAGCTCCCTCCCACTCAGGTTCCTCACCACTCTCGACCTGCTCCTACTCGCTCTCGTCCCTCACTGAAGCGTCCCCGCTGCCTAACCCTCGCAGCTCCTTAAGGACGAGGGTTTTTCTCTGCGGAGGTCCGGCAGCCGCCTCGCCACTGCGGATAGGGTTTTTCTCTGCGGGGCAGTTCTCGGCTGAGGGAAGGCCAAGGGAGGAGGTTACACAGTGGGACTTAGACTCCGCTGGTAGTTTTGAACAAGCCCAGTCCTCCTGCGTCCCCAGTTGAAGCTCAGCCTCAGACAGGAGGGAAGAATAACAGCGGCTGCGGCGGATTAGGTTTTTCTCTGTGGGGTCCGGCGGCCGCCTTGCCGCTACGCCCCCCCCTCTTCTTCATCAGCGACCTCTGGGCGTAGCGGATGGGGTATTATACGGCGGATGGGGTCTCCTCTGCGCAGCATCTAGTGGCGGTTGTGCCCTGGTTTGCCTTCTCACCGTCTGGGTGGACTTGGAAGGTTCTATCTCAGGTTTTGGGTGCGGAGGAGGGGTTTTATGTCGCGTTTGGGGTTTACTCTGCACGGGATATGGATGGCTACCTCGCTGGTGGACTGGCGATGGGTTTTTGCTCGACGTTGTGAACCCTCTTCTGCTGTCTTTTTGCTTGTTGTTGCAGCTCCATTTTCTCCTCTGGGGCTGTTTTTTGTGGATCCTGTTGATGGGATGATACAGGGGTGGAGACTACTCTCCCTCTGCTATCATTTTTGTAATGAGTGGTTTATGCACTCTGATTTTTGTGATGCCAAGCTTCTGTGATCCTGAATGTGATCCGGTTTGTTTTCTGGCATTGATGTCTCGATGCTTCTCGTTGTTGCACAACTGAGAACGAAATTGATGTAATGTGGATGCCATGCTACTGTGATCCTCCCTTGTATGTGATCCGGTTTGTATATTGGCATAGATGTTTTGATGTTTCTCGCTGTTGCACAGCTGAGAACGATATTGATGTAAAATGAACTGACATATTTAATATATTAACGTTTTTTTTCTTCTAAAAAAAAGAAGAAGAAGCACTTAAACCCTTTGCCAATTTATTTTAAATGAATGTTTTTTTTTTCATACAGAATCCTGAATATGGTGTTGCAGATGCTCTTGTTTCCCAGGCAAGATGACTTATACATTACATTTCACAAAAATCGTAATGTTGTTTTATATTTTAATGAAATGAGTAGACACCTTTAAATTGCATATGTAGTATTTTTTTGTGAATCTTTATTCATGTGTGCGCTTTGTTCACGTGTATGCTTTGTGTAGTGTTGATTGTGGTTTGTAAGATTTTCAAGTTTTAAAGGACTTGGGAAAAAAAAAATTTCTTGAAATTGAAATATTGGTTTTAGATGAAAAAGATTTGGTTTTAGTGAATATTTGAGATAAAGTTAAAAATTGTTATGTAAAGAAAATTGTTAGGATTAAGGTTGTAACATTCAGAATATGATATTGTTATTTTATATTATTTTTATTATTATTGATGATTTATTATTTAATAGGTGTTTTATAATTATGTTTATAAGTTAATAAAGTATTAGATAAAAATTAATAATAATAAATATTATTTTTTTTATTTTTTTTATAGTGTTTTTTTTTGTGATATAAATCTGTGAAAATCACATCAGAATAGATTTGGTCGACGCGTTTCGAACCAGCCAGTGTAGTTCAAACGCGTCGACCAAATCTATTCTGATGTGATTTTCACCGAAAGATTTATATCACATTTTATGGATCACAGAAGCAAAATTCTTAATGATATTTTTTTTTATTTAAGAAAAAAATTATAAACAATTATTTTATTAAAATAAATTATAATTATATAAAAATTTAATATTTACAATAATTTTTTTCTTAAATCTCTATATATGTGAAAGAAAAATATCATAGATAAATATGTAACTATAAAAATTTTAATAAAACTAAATATATATATAAGAATTTTCATTATATAAATTAAAATAATCATGATATTTTGAAATTTCATATAGCATATAAAAATTTAATACTTAAAAAAAATATGTTATATTTACTACATTAAAAAAAAACTAAGTTATAAAAATTATGAAACCTATAATATATATATAAAGAATTTTAATATAATAAAAAATAAAAATACCTCTCTATATAAATATGTAGATTTCATGTATAACATAAATAACATTATAAAAATTTAATATAAATTATCTGGAAATTCTTCCTCCTTTGAAATGGGAATCTAGATTTGTACATTATACCGCCTTTAGCCAGTAAAGGTCTTTGAATTGTTCCCAATCGCTTGTAGATAGGATATGTGTGACGCTATGAATTGGGAAGAGAGTTAGATAGAAGAAGCACACTTAAACCCTTTGACTATTTATTTTATATGAATGTTTTTTTTTTTTTTTTTGTGAATTCCATAGGACTTGTCTTTTCTATTATAAAGAGCAAGTTGTTTAATTAATACAGCAAAATAATGTGCCTCAATCTGCCCAAAGGGAAACCAGGTTTGTTGGCCATCTTAAACAGTGAAAGGCCAGCCAAAAACGATACTATTTCAGTCTAGCTGTAGCAGTAAGAGCTACGTGACTATGTCCATAACACTGACATATATAACAACAACTATAATATCGTTGAACAAAAAACATATATGAACAAAAAGAAACAAAAAGGTCTAGTCATCAGAAGATTTCATAGGGGCTGGATCTTCATCAGACCCAAGCAGCTCCACCCACTGCATATCTCGCAGTTGCTCTTCAATACGTCCAATGTGGTCATTTTGCTGCTGCTGAACCTTAGTCATAGTAGTCATGTCATGTTTGATATGGTTAAGCTCAAATAGAAAAGAAGAATGAGAGTCATGTTCCTTCATACTCACGAGGGCTTTTGCAAGAACACATTTAAGGCGCCAATACATCTTAACAGTTTGGTGGAACAGAGATACCCTACCCCTAGTACTACCAGGGTCAAGCAGGAAATCCAGTGTTGCTCGATGCTGCTGCGGATCAACTTCTTTTTCCAAACTATGCTGCTCCCAGGCCTCAATTTGCTTGCAAATAGGTGGAGGGGTCATGGTTGTATAAGCATTAACCAGATTCTCGACAACCTACTCATTTTTTGTATGCCCTCGTTTACAAGAGCGCACAGAGACCTTCGTTCCCTTACCCTTGCCTCTTGATTTACGAGCTAGCGATGTTGATTTTGTCATAGTGGCTCCCAGGAAGCCTGTGAGAAAAAAATAAGCACCAGAGTAGAACAGTAAGGTAGATAATCGGTAAGATACATGAGAGGAGTATCGAAGAGGTGTAGATTGGTAAAAAGCAACAGGCCGACGGAAACAGTTACAAGGCTTAACAGAAATAAATGTGTGCAGGACTGAGTAATAAGGGCTAGCTTGACGAAGGATGAGCATCATGTCAGAAAAATCGGACAAAATGCAACAAAGCCCACAGAGCCAACATGAAAAACGGAAAACCCCTGTCGTTTCACAAACCAAACCGGAGAAAATACAAAGAAACAGACAGATTCAGCATACACAATAAGAAACCCCTGTCGTGCCACAAAGTAGCCTTTCATAACTTCCAGGAAAAGAGTTGCAATGATAGAGGAAAAAGCGGTGAAGTAAACCCACATCTAAATCTTTCCAAAACCATATGATACGACAATGATTGAAAACTAGACTTCGGAAACAAGGATTAACCTCTTCATCTTCATGTAAACAGCATGAGGGAAAAACAAGTAAGACATCCATCACCTTTGAGAAATCCATGGTATATTGCAAAGAATGCACAGATTTAATAGCATGAAAGTGAGGTTGTACATACCAAAACCATGTTAACAATTGCTGGCAAAAACTGGAAGCACCCACAGAATACCCTCCTGCACTGTACCAAACCACAAAGTTAAACCAGAAAACGATACAAATGCGCATACAACCAACCTGGAAGCTGCTATGAAGAGCCATCGCGTCGGCATGCAATGGTATAATTACAAGTGATCATGTCCTCATACAGGAGATCATGGTCATAATTAAAACTGACAGCCAGCTTAGGCAATAAAAGCCGATGACGCTGAAGGACCTAGCCCACACCTTGATCGGGGGTATTTTATATGAATGTTGTTTTGGTGGGTCTTTCACAATATTGAATATGGTCTTTGAAGTCGTGTTGCAGATGACTCTTGTTTTACGATAGAGGTGACTCATACATTACATTTCACACAAAATGTAATGTTGTTTTATTTTTTAATTAAATGAGTAGACACCTTTAAATTGCATATATATTTTTTTGTGAATCGTTATTCATATGTGCGCTTTGTTCACATGTATGTTTTTTGGATAGGTTGATTGTGGTTTGTAAGATTTTCAAGTTTGAAAGGACTTGGAAACATGTTTTATATTGGTTTTAGATTAAAAGGATTTGGTTTTTAAGTGAATATATGAGATAAAGTTGATAATTTTTATGTAAGAAAAAATGTTATGGTTAAGGATGTTATCAAAATTTTTACTTTTGTCTCAAGTGTTGGTGGTATAAGGATGCTCAGTCTTGCCTCAACTATTGGGGAATTAAGGAGGAGATGAGTATGGGGAGTAAAGATAGTGTCAAAAATTTAATTACCTCCAATTTTAAGGACAAATTGTGAGAGGATCAGGCGTTGGTGTGTAGAAGGAAGCTAAGATACCATAAGAAGGTGATCAACCCCATTCTTGATAATCAGAGTTATCTTGTTGTTCTGACCAACACTAAGAAAAAAATGAACATCACTAGGATAAGAACTAATTCTCATGAACTTCAAAGTGAGACTGGCGGTGGTCTATTCTCAAGACCCCATGGAATGATAGAATTTGTTATTTTTACGATACTAAGTAGGTGGAAGATGAAAATCACTTCCTTTTAGACTACTCGACTCTTACTCACAACTGCTCTCAATTCCCTAACATCTGCCACATTTCCAATCTTCTTGACCTATTAATTAAGCCTTCCCATAGCGATCTTGGAGCGCTTATTTCCCTTCTCTTTGATCATTGAAACAGGATTTTGAAGAATCAAACTTAGATTATTTTTCCTTTCTAAGGTATTTCCTTTCTCTTTGATCATAGAAATGGGATTTTGAAGAATCAAACTTAGATTCTTTTTCCTTTCTTAAGGTCTCATAGGCAGCATTGGCCTTAACAGAGTTTAATCATCATCATCGCCATTATTATTTTATGTTATTTTTATGATTTGTTTATTATGTTAATAGGCATTTTATAATTATGTCTATATTGTAATAAAGTATTAAATAAAAAATAACAATAATAAACAATAATTATATCAATTAATTTAATTTTTTTAGTATTTTTTTTTTAATTTAAGAAAAAAATATAAACAATTATCTTATTAAAATAAATTTATAAATATATAAAAACAAAAGTTAAAAAAAAACAAAAATATAATACTTCAAAAAAATCATGTTAGATTTATTTTATTAAAAAACCAAATTATAAAAACTATGAAATATGTCCAATAAAATTATATGTAATTATATGTATTAGGAGTTTTAGTATAATTAAAAATAAGAATATTTTTATATATAGATATGTAGAATTTATATAATAAATAAATAGCATTATAAAAAATTAATATAAATATGTCTTAAGTTTAAATATATAATTATGAAAAGAGATACAGTGTTTGAAAGTATTAACTTTTGCTCAAGTTTAACATTCAAAAAGAGATTTTCATACTTGAGAGATTTGATCCCACTTCATATTTAATAAATCCAAAATTAAAATAAATTTATACTAACTTATATATATATATATATATATATATATATATATATATATATATATGAGTATTTATACACGTATATTCAAAATTTTATATCAAGTTAATTTATAGTTATATAATTTTTTGATATAGAATTTAATCAAAACTTATTCCTCCACTTCACCTTCAACTTTATAACCAATAAGTAAAAAACTTTATTTATTTATTTATTTTATAAAGTGTTGGATAAAAGATAAAACAAAATCATTTATAGATATATTTGATAATCAATCCAAAGTTGTGTATTTAAATTATATAAACAAAAGTATATTGCATAGGATCATAGAGAATATAAGTGGACACATTAAACACAATGCAATCACCAATGTCTCAGACACACACACAAGTATATTAATGTTATTTATTATTTATAAAATGACATACCAAGCCATATAATGCTATGATTAGTAATACAAAAATGTGTTGGTCTTTATTGCGCTCTCTAACCATGTGTTGGTCTTTATTGAGCTCTCTAACACAATATAGAACAAAATTTGTAATGTTATGTTATGTAAATATTTTGATGCAATCAAATTACATAAAAATAAAATTAAAAATACAACAATTTTTTAAAAATAAATTTATTAATTATTAACAATTATTGGGGAGACACGAAAGGAGGGAGCAGAGATGGAGTTTTCTTAGCACATTAGAGTTTTTTCCACCGATGGGTATTCGCCATGTGACATATGTGGTCTTGTGCTCGAAATACATAGTGAGGGTCTGTTATGGATCGGAGGGGAAGGATCTTATCATCCCCCAAGGAAATGGATGGAAGTTGTCTGTGCTGATGTCGATGAATTTTTCATTTTCCTGCAGTAAATTGACCATGGTTTTGGCATTTAATCAATGATTCATACTTGTGGATTATTTCTTTCTGTGATGGGGGTCCTTTTTTAAGGAATTATGATTGAAACAGGGTATTCAAGATGTCCTTCTCCACCAGTGCCTTAAACTCAAGAAGCTTGGAGAATGTCTGATCTTTCTTCTGCATGAAGAAGATCCAACACTTACGAGAAAAGTCATAAAAAATATTAGATAGTACTTATGCTTTGTTGTTGAAGCAACAAATAATGGTCCACACATATCTTTTTTGAAATCTCTCAAGGATCCCCAAAGTTCGGTTCTCCTTCTCATGAAGGTGACCTTTACATACTTCCCCATGGTGCACCCCTTGCATGTATCTAACTGAGCAAGTGTTCCCATTGGAAGTCCAATAGAAATTTGCTGCATGACTTTCAAGGCTCCATGATGAAGATTTCCCAATCTCTTGTTCCATAATTTTCCCTCATCCCGGCTCACCACTTAGTCTACCTTGCCCATCATTGTTTCACATCCATCTACCTCTAGCATGTAGAGATTCTTAACTCGAATCCCCATCCTCTTGGCTTGTCCTAATTTTTTATGTCGCGGGAAAGCTTTTCCTTCACTAAAAAAAACATCATAGCCTCTATCCTCCAACATTGTGACTGAGACTAATTTTTTCTTCAAACCTGGTACATGCATTACATATTTTAATTGAAATGGTTCACCTAAATGTCTTTGAAAGGTAATAGTACCAATCCTAGTAGCACTGTACCATCCATCATCCCCGACTTATATATGAATCTGGAGATCTTTCTCCTCCAAGTCACTGAAAATTTCTCGGTCTTCCGTCATGTGAAAGGAAGCGCCACTATCCAAATACCACACAGATACCAATGCACTTGACACATGCATGTGATCAATGAGAAGTCAAGCTCAAATTGCGAGGCAAGGGCCTCACCAGCTGCAAATCCAACAACCTTATTTTTCTTCTTCTTTTGTGGACAATTAGTAGCAAAATGCCCATGTTCATGACAGTGAAAACACTTCACCTTGGGCATGTCTCGCTTCTTTCCATTCTTGGACTCAGTTTTGGAATGGAATTTCTTCCCCTTTCCCTTCTTCACCTTGGCAACCAAAGCACAATCTTCTCCATCGTCATGCTTAAATGAAGATCCATCTCTGGTGTTTCGTTTGAACTCCTCCTACACCAAATATGACCAGAGTCGTTCCCAATTTGGCAAATTTTCCCATCCATTGACAGAGTCTTCATAACTGTGCCAACTCTTAGGAAGTCCTAAGAGATCCAAACTCACCAAATCATCAGAAGCGACTAGTATTCCAACGCTCCCCATTTCATCCCGACATTAGACAAACTTTGTTAGATATTTTAGAATGGTGTCACCCTTTTCCATCTTGATCTTCCTGAGTTTTTCTTTGAGCGCCAATTTCGTATGGTCGTTGCTGCTTTAGAATAGATCCGTCAAAGACTTTCAAATTGCATATGGTGTGGCTTTCCCATGGAGGCTCGAGAAAATGTGGTATCGTACTCTCTCCAATAGGATACTCCTCACCTTTGCCACTTTCTTTTGCCATGCATCAAGATTTGCAGCATCTGTCACTTCGGGTTTAGGAACATCAGTTCCAATGAATTCATTCACGCCATTGTCTTTGAATATTGTCTCCATCCTGTCCTTCCAAGAAATATAGTTTGAGCTGCCCTTGAGTGCATACTCCAACCTCAATCCATTGAAAGCCATTTTGATCTTGAATCAAATGTAGCACCAAGAAAGTCTTTCTGCAAATTCAAATTCTATCCAGTCACAAACTCAGCTCCTGCTTCACTTCTGCAATTTCCTGTGCTCTGATACCATGTAGAAATTATACAAAAAGCATGTATATATTCGATTCACCTGATCTAAAAATGTACTAAAGTTAAATATTGAATCACTTCTACAACTATTTTGCGGAATTAAAAACACAATCACTGATCACATGAATTAAAGAAGAATCAAATCACACACAACACAGATAATCTCCTGGGGAAAGCTTTATGCTCAAAACCCCACGATCTTCTATTGTATGTTCAGCATGGATCATGAAACAATTACATACAAAACTCTTCTAACAACAACCCTCCAGTGCTCACCTTAATTTTCTCACAATGTCATACATAAAAATGACCAATACTTAGCCAATTTCCTCTCTCCAGACAACCTGCCTTGCGCAATCCCTGATGGATGAAATACCTAAAATATAGGAATTATGGCCTCCCTTGACTGCACAAGTATCATGGGCACTCTAATGTGTGTTTGGTTGCATGTGTGCAACCTAATAATCCTACAACTGATATTCAACTTCCCTTTCACCTAGATATCAACTAGGTCTCCACTGGATCTGACATGCATGTGGCTAATAATAGTAAATCCTAGTTGCATGTGAGATCATTGATTGTGAATTAATTAATATTCAATTCACTTGATTGATCACTAGTGTATCTTCAATTACGACTAGCACAACTGAGTTTAACTCACTTAAATGAGCTAAAATTATTACAACCTACATTAACTAATGCGCCACTGCACTTCTAACTCTGTTACAACTAGAATTACTCTACATGCCTCACCAACTACCTCTAACACGAAATCCACTAGCTAACTGAGTTTATCACTCTCAGTTAATTGTTACAAGTTATTTTGAGATTTAGATTACAATTTTTGTCCATTCTAATTAAGGGATAACTAAAAATAGACATGCAACAAAAATAGCATTGTGGGCCCCACCCTAGTGTAGGTGCTTAATGCACTAGGTGTGGGTGCTGAAATTTTCTTGTTGAAACTCAACACACTTGACCAATTTTACTTCAAGTATTATCATGTAGCATAAAACATTTTAGTTTCTATTATTATTTAATCTTTCATATGCAGCGTAAATATTAAACATCAATCAATCATGTACATGTTAAAGTAAGCTAATTACTTTGGCATGAAGAGTTAGACAGTCAGTTAAGTAAGTGTTGAGTAAGTTGAGTTGTGTGATAGATGAATTTGGGAAGTGAGTTAGAGAGTCAGTTAAGTGAGCGTTGAGTAAGTCGAATTTATGTGATATATGAGTTTGGTAAGTGTGTTCATGTCAAGCGAGTCATGATAAATACCCTTCTCTGGATTCATTGTAATCAGAGAGATTGAATCTCAATCAAGCTTGTGTGATCAATAGAGAAGAGTTGTAGTTCATATGGTTTGTGTGTTATTAATGTGTTTCTCCTCTCTACCTTTCCAACAGATTGGTATCAGAGCTGATTGAAATATCCAAGGGAGAGGTAAGGTCATAAATATTGGAGTTGAGAGAGAGGGAAAATTACTAGCAATCTGTGAGTGAAAGAAGAGAAATATTTTTTCTCTTTATTCGAGCTATAACGCACCCTGCAGTGGTATATAGGGCATTATAACACTGGAGGGCTTAACAGACAGCCGTGTTATAATAAGTAAACTTACACCACTTTGTTGAATTTCCTGTGTGTTAGGGCACTAACGCGACACATTGTTGGTGGGAGAAACATTAGCACACAAGACTCAAGAAGACAAACCTACGTTAATAGAGCAAAGAGGTATGGTTCATTCAATTTGTTTTAAGAAAACTACGTGCACGCATGGTAAGTCACGATAATTCAAGAAGAAAACATGGAAAATTCTAAAGGAAATTTTTTTTGGAGAATATTGTGCCTTACGGGGGCACATATTAAAAATCATATTTTTTTCGGGGGCGATATGGAATATAGCCTCATGCAAGAAGCTATGAAAACAGTCATGGCTCACAAAGCGCGACTGAAGAAGACTAAGAAAAGGGATAAAAAAGAAGAGGCAAGCATTGTTTCCATACTTAAAGAGGTTCAGGTCATAACCGAGGAACTGAGATGTCTAGCAAAAGACAAATATTCCCTGGCTTTTAGTTCCATTCAACATGCAATGTATGAAACAATTATGTGGAAGGTAGCAACAGCTAAAACTTCCAAGGAATTATGGAAGATCCTGGAAGCAGAATTTGGTGCAAGGGGGAGTGACATGCAGCAACAGGATATGTCACATGCAAAGATGTCAGACGCAGATCTAAGAGTAGATGAGAAAGACTCTAGGAGGACAAAATAGCTTGGAGAAACCCATTATGCAAGCATGCATATGGTTGAATAAGATGCAACAGAGATTGCAAAGAGATAACTTGAAGCCTCTATATGTGAAACAGAGCAAGAGCATATCAATGCTCAAGCACTCCATTGTAATATGGATGGTGCAGATGATGGTGAAACCCATTATGCAAGCATTCATATGGATGAAGATGATGCAACACAGATTGCAAAGAGAGAAGTTGTAGCCTCTTTATGTAAAATGGAGAAAGAGCATATCAATGCTCAAGCACTCCACCATAACATGGATGGTGCAGAAGATGGTGAATCCCACTATGGTGAAACACATGTGGATGATGACTACAAAGTGAGATGTGCATTGATGAATCCAGCTAGAGCTAGTGAATTTGGTAAATTTGAAATTTTCAATGAAATTGATAATGAGCACATGCATGCTCAGATATCCCACCATAGTGTGGATGAACATTATTTTGATTTTATGTGAGTTTTCCTATTTTAAAAAAGGATTGATTATGGTAATATTGTAAGCGCCATGTTTGATGAATCATTGAAGGTTGAAGATGCCTTTGTAGTAGCAGGATATGAAGCAGTTGGAACTTCTCATGAAGCAATGTGTGAACATGCAATAAAGCTATCAATAGAGCATAAAGTTGTTTGGTGGATCCAACAATTGGAATTTTTGAAATTAAATTTGATGAAGAACCATTAACCGGTGATGATTCATTGCACATGATGCAACAAAAAGAACATATTGATATTTCTTTATTTGATGAGATAAACCCACTTGTTTTTGGAAGGAAAATGGAAAACAACATGTTTGCAGCAACAGAGGTTTGTAAAACAGTTGAAAATAAGGAAAATAAGGAAGAGGAAGTATAAGAAGCTCTCACTGAAGAGCATAATGAAGATGCTTTTAACATTGTTTTTGAATATTAAAGTACTCAAAATAGCATGGGAGAAGAAGTTGAAAATAAGATTGTTAATAAGTTTGATGCATATTTGAAGTTCATTGAAGAATGGATTCAGAAACCAATTGGACAAATTGATGCATGTCTTAAAGCAACAACTAGAATAAAATAATTGAATGAAATGGTTAATAATTATCTTGAGTACAGGAAGAAAGTAGCAACACATGATGATGAATGTGAAGAGAATGATATGGAAGTTTCTAAAAACAAGGAAGAATGTAGTAAAACCATTTTTCGGTAATGGAGTAAAGAAGAGATAAGATTATGCTATCAGGAAATATGGCAGAAAGAAATTCAAGAATATGAAGTGCAAGAACCGGAGCAAAGAATATTAGTTGAAGATATAATTTTGTGGTAGTAGTCCATGATTAAACAAATATTTGAAGAGGAAGGCGTATAAGACAAGATGAGATTGTTTTTTAGCACAAATTCAAGACAATTCAAAGAAAAATTGTAGCAACAACAGGTGAAGAAACCCTACAACAATAAAGTGCAACAGATAATGAAGAAATTTTGAGGATATAGAATCTTTAAGAAAAGAAAAAGAAAATGAAAAAATGTAAAAGTTTTGAGTCATTGTAAGCCTAGTAGAGACATAGACCAGCAGGCATGTTTGAGTGACAATTGAGTCAATTTCTATTGTAAGCCTAACAGGCATAGTTAAGTTATGTTTGAGTTATGTTGAGTCATATGGTCGTAATCAAGGGGGAGTGTTAAAGTAAGCTAATTATTCCTGCATGAAGAGTTAGACAGTCCATTAAGTAAGCGTTGAGTAAGTCGAGTTATGTGATAGATGAATTTGGCAAGTGAGTTAGAGAGTCGGTTAAGTGAGAGTTGAGTAAGTCGAAGTTATGTGATAAATGAGTTTGGTAAGTGTGTGCATTTCAAGTGAGTCGGGATAAATATCCTTCACTAGGTTCATTGTAATTAGAGAGATTGAATCTCAATCAAGTTTGTGTGATCAATAGAGAAAAGTCGCAACTCATATGGTGTGTGCGTTATTAATGTGTTTATCCTCTCTGCCTTTCCAACAATACACATATTCATAAATGGGAGGGATAGCTCCAAAAATAGTATTCCCGCTCATTTATTCAGTAATGTACAATAATTTACAAAACTTTACAAAATATCCAATCTCATGCAGCCTATGAATGACCTGCACTATTTTTCAACCATTCGTGTAGCGCTCATGCACTTTACTGAATCACTATGCAGCTTCTGCATGATTTAATCCAAATTTGTCACGATCGTGCATGCCCTGCATGACCTTCCCAATTCTGTTGTTCATGCTCGGCCCTTTTTTCATTCACCATGACCTGTTCTACACGCGGCCTGGGCACACTCAACACTGAGTGCACACACTCATTCACAACCCTGTTGCCCCACCCGCAGCAGCGTGTGTTAACTCTTACCCGTGGAACCTACATCACTCACTATGCAGCGTCTGTTCGGTGCCCTACAACGGCAACCCACCCTCGGCCTGTGGCACTATCGTACCTACCCGACGTGCAACACTTGTTTAGCAGCTCGCATCCAAACCTGCGCTCTTGGCCTACCAACGCGGAAACCCCAAAACTTCCTTGGCAATACTCTTGGTCCTGCGCATTGCATTCCACCTCTATGCCTCAACCCCTTGCTATGTCTATGATTCTATTTTGTTTTGTGTTTTTATGACCGAAATTTCTTCTCTCCAACCTCCATGTAGCCTCCCATATTTATATGGGCAATGGGGTGTCCAATCTAATGAACCGACGCATCTATTAGCTCAAACATGGGTAGATCCACCATGGGTAATGCAACCAACCTGTTCATCGCCCAACACATATTTTTAATGTGCGCCACTCGGTTGTGGTTTGACCCACCATGCTACCCATGATTGTCCCTACTCGTGCACTACTCGCCCACTATGCACACCTAACACGACTCGTCCACCACCCGCTCATCACGACTCACCATCATGACTTGACCATGGGGCTCTCATCATGACTCGTCCATCACGTCTCACCCACCATGAATAGCACACCATGATTCTCCCACTCGTCCCACATCACTGGCCTACCCATCACACTTTACTCGTCTATTCAATGCACTTAAACTGATGGGTGAGAAACCACATAGCACGACGCGCATGCTAGGACATGATCGCATGTGGCATTTAACTGATCGCTATGCCCGCACGCCCATAACTGATGGTGGGGTATCATTCCTAAGTTGCCCTCCACCTGAGTCACCACAACACGAGCGCTTGTTGCACATGGGCACGTCCGTACTGTTGGCCTGCGACTGCACAAAAAGGGGAGAAGGAGAAAGGAAGGCAAGTCCTGACTGTCAATGGAGCTTCAAAGGAATCAATCTGCATTTCAGTTCAGTAGAAATGGGAAAGTGTAGCTAATAAGGTTTAATGATGAGAAAACTCCATTTCCACCCCCATTCATCTCATTTATCCGCTTTACCTTCATTTACCCTCTCTTACCCTTAATTTTCCCTTTTCTAAAGTCCCACACTACATTTCTTCATTTGCATCACCGCTCCCCACAAGTCTTAACCTTTACATCTTAAGACTTACCGAAACTTGTCTTACCACTGATGCGACTTGGTGGGACCCATCCAACCTTGATACACCACCCAAATCCACATGCAAACCCACATATTTCACACTTTCCTTACCTATCGCCTTTTCACACTTTGCAGTGACTAGCGCATCACATATCGTATATCGCGCAATTTACAACTTACCTCTTAAGCGTCCACAAAGTTTTTTTTCTTTAAGCTACAATGTGGTTGGGTCCCACTTCCATTGCAATCGCTTCCCATAACTTTTAACATTTACCACTCGTTGCTCCTAGCTAAATCTTGCTACTTGCGATCTGCGGGTGTGGTCCCACCACTATCCGTTCTACCCCACCCCCCCCCCCCCACACTTCTCCCATCATAGGTTTTAACACTTAATCTCTGCCTGATCACACATAAACTTTGCGATGTGTGATTTGCGGTCGGTTCCCACCTTCCTCCACGTCACTTCATTTCTCCCAACTCTTCGCACTTCGCACCGTTTAGGGTTTATCTCTATTGCTCCATGGTAAAGACTTTCGACTGTGATGTGGTTTGGCCCCACCATGATACTCCGCTCACCATAATTACGCCATTCCTTCACTACTGTTACCATTTTAGTACTCCCCCCATTCTCATTCCTTGGCACACATCCCATTACCGCCAAGCCTTCCACATCTCTCTATCACTTCCGCTCCACTCCAATGCATCTGATGCTCTTTAACACATTTTAGACCCCCCCCCCCGGCCTTTGAACTTTAACTATGGGGGGATGGGTCCAGAATAGGCGGTTTCCATTACCACCCACTCCTCCACGCGCCTTCCTCTCATCATTTTTCACCCCACCCCCCGTCTCTGATACTGCATACCACTTAAGACCCCCTCCGAAATCCCCTTTCTGGTTTTCAAATGAAACAAGAGTTTTTGGAAAATCACATGCTTACGATTTATTCAGTCCCTCCAACAGCTCCCCACTAAAGAGTTAAGTCGCAACACAGTTGGCCATTTCGTACGGTTAAAACTAATAATGAGAATGAGGGAGTGGAGGCATTCCAAAGGCAGGTGGAATTAAGTAATGTAAGATAGACTGCCGACCTGTTCATGGCCACTCCTTGTCACAACACTTTGGATGCACCCAAACTTGGCCTCCTCTAGTCAGCTTTGTCTTTTCTTTTTACTGTTTGATTGTGACATTTGGCTGGTGAAATCTCAATTTCACCCATTCCTGTTTTAATTCTCTTAGTATAGAAGTAACTGCTGAATGTATGCTCTGCAAGTTAGGTAGGATATTTTTATTTCATAAGTATTTTTCGATCATAAATGATTAGGATCGTAGACCCATCTGAGAACTCTATATGTAGGGGGTTTAGAGAGGAAAGAAAGGTTCTGGAATTTTGAAGAATTTTGCTGTAGTTTTGCATGATTGTGCTCCCTGTGCTCTGAGACACATATTTGGGAGAGTTGTTTAAACTTAATATGAATACAGAGCTGATTTTTGGATTCCAGGTGGAGCAATGAGCAATATGTATTTGTTTTATTTTTTTATTGTTAATCTCCTCTTTATGTGTAATCATCTTTCATGATATTCTACTTTTATGGTTCGTGTAATGTAGTTGTCGATGGTATACAATTTTATTCATGAATTTGTGTCTGTACAACGCTCAGGTGTTAACGCTCATGTATTAAGCTCGTTGCACTCCCTTGATTCATGCTCCACGAACCTCTATTTTTGTCCATATCTCATTCATATTCATTTCCTTAGAGTTCATAGGGGACATATTCCTAAATATCTTAAGCTTGTATCTCATGGGTTGCTCCTTTGTTCTCTCTCAACACCTCTGCATATTTTCATATTTATGTTCATTGTTTTATACTTGGCCCATTTAAAATCCATCAGTCTCATAGCCTCTTAAGCCCTCTCACAGTATAAGGAATTCACATGAATCGACTCCAAGGTCTTCTCAATCCATGAACCACCAAAAAAATTGTTCTCTTATTCCATAATTTTTTTAGAGGCATTTTATACAATTGTTCACATTCAACCTCTGATTTTTAAGATGTCCTAGGCACTGGTATTTTGCAACTCGAGGGTGTCTCTAGGAGCTACAACATATTTTTGGCACCGATGCCAAGGACACGAATGAAGAAATATTTTCCCTGGGATACGCCATTATCTTCACCCTTCAATTAGGTGAGCACATAGGGTTGAGAGTTGCATATTCCTCACCTTGTCGACTCCACTGTAAAATAACCCTAATCAGAAGTAATCACGGATTTCATTAGGCCTCACACCAGATTCAGATCCATCATCTACACCCACCTATAAATCAGATGGCTATGCCGAGTTTCCTTTTGAACAAGTATGCCCCCTTTCCCCTCCCTCAGCTTCTAAATGATATGTCGCAAGACTTTCTAGAGCAGTTGCCTCGGTTCACCAGGGAAGATATTAATTCTACATAGAAATATATTGAAAAGTTCTGCGCTTTTGCCGAGAATGTAAATGTAGAGCACCTAGATGTGGTGTTGAGGCTTTTCATCCAATACTTGGATAGAGAGGCTCGAAGGTGGTTCAAGTCTCTAGCTAACCACATAGTCCACACCAGGGAAGAAATGGAAAATTTCTTCACTTTAAAATGGGGAGAAAAGTGGGACCATGGATATGTTCTCACAGATTTCAACGCTCTTAAAAAGAGACACAATGAGGATGTAACATAATTTATAAAGAGGTTCAGTAAGCTTTATAATGATCTTCCTACTGAAATAAAGCCTCCCAAAGTAGCTGCTGAGGTGGGTTTCATCGAAGCTTTCGAGCCAGATTTTGGGTTCACCTTGAGAGAAAGAAGATCCACATCTCTGGATCAGATCCAGACTAATGTGTTGGAGGTAGAAGCAAAATTTTCTTCTATCGGTAAGTTCAAGGAAAAGACAGAACATGAATCTAGAAGAAATAAAGGGGAGGAGGCTTCTATCTCAAATCAGGAGCATAGAATCGAAGAGTTGAATGAGCTAATCAAAAACCTCTCAAATAAGCTGGTTAATCTTGAATCGAAGGCCAAGAATTCACCTCCTCGTTCCAACCAAATGATTCCTAACTTGGGGTTTAATCCTCAACATCGAAGGCCCCCTTTGCAGCTGTTGCAACAGGCTGAGGAAGTCTCAGAGAGCTAAGAAGGTCAATTCCTCACCTACTCTGATGATGAGGAAGGTGAATTTACTTCGCAGGGGGAGTAAGAGGAGAGATAATTTCCTTCAATAGATCAAGATATTGACAATTACTGCAGGCAGTTCATGGATTTCATGCAATATCAAATCCACAGGAAGTATGATCTTCGGTCCTCCAGAAAGGGAACCTGAGGGCAAGAACAAAATGAAGATTCAATATCAAGAGAACAAACCCCTCCTAGTCCTGCTAGTAAAGGGAAGAAGCCATTAGAAGAATTATCCCCTCATAAGGCCACTGCATCCTCTTCCAAAAAGAAAGAAGCTGATCCTCCCAAAGATAAGAAGCCCTCATCTATACCCTTGAAACAGCTCGACCCTCCTAAAGAGCAGTTCGAAGAAGCCATTGCCAAAAAAGGGCCCACACCCTTCAATCTCCAAGAAGAACAACCCATGGTGGTTTTTGGACTGAATATAGAAAACCAGTTTCTAGCCTGTGTTGAAGAAGAGGGAGGTGAGCTTACCCTCCATGAAGAAGGGGAAGAGTTGGAATGTTTCCCAGGGGACATCACTAAAAATCAACAACAGTCTAGTGATCGGGAAAGAGAGGCAGCAGAGATTAATTGTTTGGATCCACAAGAACATCCTCAGTAAGCAGCATTTCCTTCAAGGATTAAGAACATCTCTCAAATTCTCTTTCAATACAAGGTAAAGTTAAAAGTTGGTTTGAGAACCTTCGAACTGCTAACATGAGCATTTTTCGTCAATTCTTGCAAGTTTTCCTAGGTCAATCAGTAATCATGGGAAATGTCTTTCTTATCATAGAAGAGTATGGAAATTTAAAAATATAGCCTCGGGAGACAGTACAATATTTTTTAGCTAGGTTAAACAAGATGTATCATTCAATGCCTGGTGATATAAGGCCCACCCCCAGGAGTAGCTCTCTTGCAATACCCGGAGGAGGAGAGGGAGTGAGAGCGCTATGGCAAAAATACCATGACAGCCAGGCTTTCAAATGAGGACCCCACGAACACTCATCGATGCCCTCGCTCGGAAGTTTTATAGGTGGATTTTGGTTTTGGGATCACCCCATCCAAGTTCCATTACCTCTGGATGGGATTGTAGAAGCCGCGACAGCCACTTTGGCCGCATCCCATATCCTTTGTGCCTTCCTCAGACATGCCCTGAGCTAGACTCGATCACGTGTTCTAGCCTGGATATATTGCTGGGATATCACACTTTCGGTGGTAACCCATTTCTTGGGTGTCGAGGTATGCTTCAGATATTTTTCCTCGCATTGCAGGAGTTTTGGCCGCTACAGGGGACGACAGGTTTTTGGTGGGTCAGAGCTTTCAGTTTCCCACTGGGGTTTGGTAGCACATTGTAGTGCCTAATACATGATTTCTGCTCTCCGAATTCCTTGTTTCCTACTTCTCCGACAACATTTTTGGATCTCTGCAGACCATGACTCTGCTACCCGCGCCGAATCGAATGGAAAATCACATAGACAATATTGGAAATGAGGTAAGATATGTCCGTTTTCATATTTTCATGAGACCCCCTGTGGGGAACATCATTATAATATGGGCTTAGGAAAATGATGGGATTGCAAACCTCAGTCAAGTTGCAGGCTATCCCACCCACTTGCAATCTTTAATACATTGTGGGAGATCTCTGCAAGACTCCTGCAAAATTAAAGATTACTCCATATGTTCCAGCTCCATTATCTTTCTCAATCTGAGACTGAGGGGTGGTACTACTGAACAACACATAACTCAAGGTTTTTCTCAGGGAACTAGCACATAAAAACCTCAAAAACCTGATCACCAGAAAGGTCATTCATACAGGAATATATTGTAGGGAAAAACAAAGCTGTTATTCCATCTGTAGCAGCTGAAAACGCACCCAAACCATATATTGTGGAGCAACTGAACTTTGTTCCAGAACTAAACATAGAAATACCAGATATAGATAAACACCAAACTTCTTTTGAATCACAAGTGATAATCTGCAGATTTAACAGCTTCTGGCCCAAACCAATGGAGCTCTTGCATTGGATATTCACCAATTGGACTATGGATTGTGAAATCCACCTCTATTCTATGGGGTTTTTCATTTTCAATTTTACAACCTTGGAGGCCAGAGATATCATCATGAGGGAGGGATCGTGGTTTTGGGGATCCACTAGGATTTTCATCCTTGGTTCCCAGAAACACCATGGAGGTGACCAAAATGTCGGTTGGGTCCGGCTTTACAACCTTCCTCTTCATTTTTTGAATGAAGTAGTTTTAGTTGGCATAGGAAACATCATTGGGAGATACATCAAAATAGACACACTACGTTTGGAGAAGCATGTCTACACTTTTACACGAATCTATGTGGAAGTGGATCTCAGTAAAGGGCTACCACAATGTATTCAACTGAATCACAAACAATAGAAATGGACACAACATCTTGACTTCGAGAACACTGCATTCAGATGTCGAATTTGCAGAAACACTAGTCACCTGTAAAACACATGCCCGAAAGAAAAAAAATATAGCATAAAAAATAAGAAAAAAGGGAAAACTCCAAAAGGTTGGCAATTTCCCTCAAGCAAACCATAACGGCAGACAAAATAAAAATATGATGTCCACATCCCAAATGCAGATGATCAGACAATGACAGAACCAGAGACAAAAGAACAAGAGATGCAAGACCCTTTCGACATCACCACTAGCACTCAGCTGGCAAAGGACCATGGGGTACAGGACATAGGTGGGAATAAAAGACAACACACCTCAGATATGTTAGATTCAGATAAGGACATTGGAGCAATCACTGAAGAGAATCATCTCACCCTCATCTCGGCTACGCCAACACAAGGTGCTTGGCGGAAGGTCGAAAAGAAGAAGGGAAGAAAAACTTAAAAAAATTTCTTCCCATGTAATATTGTTTTTTTTACTTGCAACCTCATAGTTTGTCTTGATTGACATTACCAGCATATGTAACATGTAATTTTTTTTTCACTAATAAAATTACGATTTTTTCCTTGGAAAAAAAATCTCTCTTGCAATACCCAGATGCCTTTAATGCAGAGGTGGCATTCCAAGTAAGAGAAAGAGACACTACGACCCTTGAATAAATGAAAAATATTGCAGTTGATGTGGAGGTGGACCTGTTGAATAGAGAGGCGAAGTTTAAAATATAGGAAGAATTGATCCAATTTGATTCTCCACCTTTATCCCTTAATTCCTCAAAAAAAATGCAAATAGGTTCTGAGTTGCTTGAATACATGGAGAACATGGGTGTATTACCAAGGGGAGAGGTACGATCGATTGGGTCTAGATATCAAGAAATAGGTCAAGTGTATCTTGATTCAATGGCTTTCCATATTGAGAAATTATTCATCAAAAAACCACCATACCTTTTCATCATTTTTGTTGTTGTTAAGGTTTACCATGCCCCTTGCAATGAAGACTAGACTAGGAATTCCTATCAAATACCATTAACAGGTTTGTTCCTGAGTCTGGTGAAAAACAGTGAAAGAACAAAATTATTAGAGCAGTTGCTTGCCTGGTTACACTGGCATTATTGTATCATTTAGAATAGTAGTAATTCCAGCAAATTAGGGTAGGTAGGTGTGAAAATAAGCTCAGTGGTATGGGCATCTTTCCAGTTTAGTTTCAGATTGCTTTTGCAGTTTTCAGTTCAAGTGTGTTTCAGTTTCCAGTTTCAACATAGTTCAGATTTCAGCATTCAATATTTTCAACGTGCAGTAGTGCACAACACAGTTGTAGCTTCAATTCAGGCTTACAGTATGCATTTGCGACTCGATGAGCCCAATACGTCATAGGCATTCAGGTCTGCAGGTTCTCAATGCACTAAAAAACAACACGTTGTCCCCAGATGGAGCCAACGTTGGCCTGTGACTACACACAAAGGGGAGAAGGAGAAAGGAAGACAATTCCTAACTGTCAAAGGAGCTTCAAAGGAATCAATCTGCATTTCAATTCAGTAGAAAGGGGAAAGTGTAGCTGATAAGGATTAATGATGAGAAAACTCCATTTCTGCCCCCATTCATCTCATTTATCCACTTTACCTTCATTTACCCTCTCTTACCCTTCATTTTTCCTTTTCTAAAGTTCCGCACTACATTTCTTCATTTACATCACCGCTCCCCGCAAGTCTTAACCTTTACATTTTAAAACTTACCAAAAATTATCTTGTCGCCAATGCGACTTGGTGGGATCCATCCAACCTTGATACACCACCCAAATCCGCATGCAAGCCCTCATATTTCACACTTTCCTTACCTATCGCCTTTTCGCAATTTGCAGCGACTAGCACATCACATATCGCATATCGCGCAATTTACAACTTACCTCTTAAGCGCTCGCAAAGTTTTTTTTTTTTTTTTTTTTTTTTTAAGTTGTGATATGGTTGGGTTCCAATTTCCCTCCATGTCACCTCCCTGCCATCACACATCGCTCCCCACAACTTTTAACATTTTCCACCTGCTGCTCCCAGCTAAATCTTGCAACTTGCAATTTATAGGCGCGGTCCCACCACTGTCCGTGCCACGTCACCTCCACCCCATATTTCGCCCATCGCAATTTTTAACAATTAACCTTCGCCTGCTTGCACATAAACTTTGCGATGTGCGATTTACGGTCGGGTCCCACCTTCCTCCACGTCACTTCATTTCTCCCCGCTCTTTGTACTTTACACTATTTAGGGTTTATCTCTACTGCTCCATGGTAAAGACTTGCGCTTGCGATGTAGTTTGGCCCCACCATAATACTCCACTCACAACGATTAGGCCATTCCTTCACTATTGTTACCATTCCATTACTCCCACCATTCCCATTCGTTGGCACAGATCCCATTAATGCCAACCCTTCCGCATCTCTCCGTCACTTCCGCTCCACTCCAATGCATCCGACGATCTTTAACACATTTCGGACCCCCCCATGGCCTTCGACCTTTAACTAGGGGAGTACGCAGGGTGGCGGTTTCCATTACCACCCACTTCTGCACGCACCTTCCTCTCATCATTTTGTACCCCTCCCCCGGTCTCTGATACTGCATACCACTTAAGACCCCCTTTGAAATCCCCTTTCCAGTTTTCAAATGCAACAAGAGTTTTTCGCAGAGCATGCGATTACGGTTTATTTAGTCCCTCCAACAAATCCCCACTAAAGAGTTAAGTCGTAGCACAACTAGCCATTTCGTACAGTTAAAATGAATCATGAGAATGAGGGAGTGGAGGCATTCAAAAGGCAGGTGGAATTAAGTAATGGAAGACGAACTGCCCACCTGTTCACGGCCACTCCTGTCACACCACTTTGGAGGCCCCCAAATTTGGCCTCGTCTGGTCAACTTTGTCTTTTCTTTTTACTGTTTGATTGTGACGTTTGGCTAGTGAAATCTCAGTTTCACCCATTCCTGTTTTAATTCTATCAGTACAGAAGTAACTATTGAATGTATGCTCTGCAAGTTAGGTAGGATATTTTGATTTCATAGGTATGGGTCAATCATAAATGATTAGGACCGTAGACCCTCCTGAAAAATCTATATGTAGGGGGTTTAGAGAGGAAAGAAAGGTTCTGGAATTTTGAAGAATTTTGTTGTAGTTTTGTATGATTGTGCTCCCTGTGCTCTGAGACACATATTTGGGAGGGTTGTTTAAACTTAATATGAATACATAGGTGATGTTTGGATTCTAGATGGAGCAATGAGCAGTATGTGTTTGTCTTCTTTTCTTATCAGTAATCTCATCTTTATGTGTAATCATCTTTCATGTTATTCTGCTTTGATGGTTCATGTAATGTAGTTGTCGGTGGTCTGCAATTTTTATTCATGAATTCGTGTCTTTATAATGTTCATGTGTTAACGCTCATGTATCAAGCTTGCTAAACTCCCTTAATTCGTGCTCTATGAACCTCTGTTGTTGTCCATACCTCATTCATATTCATTTCCTCTGAGTTCATAGGGGACAAATTCTTAAATATCTTAAGGTTGTCTCTCATGGGTTCCTTCTCCGTTCTCTCTCAACACCTCTGCATATTTTAATATTTCTATTCATTGTTTTATACTTGGCCCATTTAAAATCCATTAGTCTCACAGCCTCTTGAGCCCTCTCACAGTATAGGGAATTCACATGAATCGACTCCAAGGTCTTCTCAATCCATGAACCACCAAAACCATTGTTCTCTTATTCCAGAATTTTGTCAAAGGCATTTTATACAATTGTTCACATTCAACCTTTGATATCTAAGATGTCCTTCTTTTGCAACTGAACGTTGTCTCTAGAAGCTACAACACGTACTTTGACTCTCCTCGAGTGCTCTCAACTCGAGGTCTTGACACATGGCAGTCCATTACTTCAAGCGCCACTATTACTTGGGCCACGTTTGTGCAATTAACTGAATGTTATTTCAATTTACCACAAAAAATGTATTTGTTGATCATTGTAAGACACATGACAACATCCCTTGGTTAAATCACGACATTCGATGGAGTTATACGACTAAAAAAATTCCTTCTAGATTTCATCTTATCCCTTCATTTAGAAAAAAATCAACAACCCCACATCCAAAAGTTGAAATAAATATTCCTTCCAGATTTCATCATGTCATTTTATTTAAAAAAAAACAACCACCCCACATTGAAAAGTTGAAATAAGTACACTTATTAATATAAATATTAGAAACATTTCTTAATTTTAAAAAGCTACATTTATTAATATTTTTAAAAAATAAAATTAAAATTAAAGTTAAAGAAAGTTGAAAAAATAATAAAAAATAAAAATCTAAGTGTGAAATAGTTGTTAACTCTTTATTCACTTTTTTTTAACAAAAGATGCAATCTCACCCAAAGTTAAATCACAAAAAAAAATTATTTTATTTATCAATTAAACTGTGTCTTTCTCCGACTTTTATTATTCCTTTTAACCCACTTTAAATAACAAAAACTATAATCTAACCCAAAATTGAATCACCTTTCTCCTAACTTATTTTTATGGTATGCTTTGGAGTTCTCAACCTTATGCCTTTGGACTTCTCAGCCTGAGTTATTCTACTATCTGTTCTTGCTGCTGGATGAACTCTCTACTGAGAAAGTCTGGCAAACAATTTTCAGAACCCTTTATGTGTTCAACTTTAAAATCAAAATTTGCAAATAGCGCTTGCCATCTTGCAAACTTGGCATCTTCAGGATTTTTGATATTTTTGATAATAAATTTTTCCAGAGCTAGAGCATCAGTTCTCAGTAAAAAGAATTTATTTACCAAGTGTATGGAGAACTTGTTGATGCAGTTCCATGCAACCTTGACCTCTTTTTCAATTGTGGAGTAATTCTTTTCGGCTTTACTCCATACTCTGAATGCATACTGCACAACTTTCTCTTTATTCTTTTGGCTTTTCTCACTTGGTATTTTCTTGAGGACACCTCCCCAACCTATGTCACTCGCATCAGTTTCAACAATCTTAAATGAATTATCATCTGCAACATAGAGTATAGGGAGATTACAAACCTTGGATTTGATTTCTCTGACTGCTTCTGTGTGAGCTTGTGTCCAAGGTTTTGGAATCTTTCTGAGTCTCTGGTTGAGTAGAGACCTATCAATGGCACAAGATGGATAAAAATTTCTTACATAATTCAAACAACCCAGAAACCTTTGTAGTTGGGTTTTGTTAAGAATAATGTCTGGGAATTTGTCTGCAAACTCTAAAGCATGACTTTGTAAAGCAATTTTTCCATTTTCTATAGTGTGCCCTAAGAATTTTATCTTGGTCTTACATAACACCATTTTCTTTTTGTTTAAGACCAATCCATTATTTTGGACCAATTTCATGAAAATCCTTAAATGTTTAAATTGGTCCTGTAAATTCTTGGAAAATATTAGGAGATCATCAATGTATGCAAGTAACCATTCATCATATGGCTTGAAGATTAAATCCATTACCTTCTGGAACTTTGAAGGTGCGTGCTTCAGGCCGAATGGAATCACATTCCACTCATAATGGCATGTTGGTATGTTGAATGCAGTCTTCCAGATATCTTTTTCCGCAATGGCCACTTGCCAGAAACCAGATTTCAGATCAGACTTTGAAAATACTTTGGCTCCGGATATCCTACTCAACAGATCTCCCTTGTGCGGAATAGGATATGTGTCATCTGCAAGAACAGAGTTAAGAGGTTTATAATTGATAACTAATATGGGGATACCTCTTATCTGTTCGCTCCTTTTGTTGACATAGAAGCCATAACAGTTCCATGGACTGTTAGACTCCCGGATCAGCTTTCTTTGGAGAAGCTGATTTATTTCCTTCTTACAGAGCTGTCTGTATTCTTATGACATTGGGATAGCTCTGGATTTGCATGGCTTTCCTGTGTATCCATCTTTATAGGGAAAATCTACACAATGTTGCTTTCGATGCCAGAATGCATTTGGTTCTTCTGAGCAACAAGTGTTTTCAAAATCTTTTTGTAATTCAGAGATTTTTTTCTGAATTCCTAGAGAACTCAATTGATCTTCAATTCTGATCATATTCTTACGATATTTGAGTTCAACCAAACTTTTTTCTACTTTCTGAAGCTCCTGCATGGCCTGCACCATTGTTGAAATTCGAGGATTATAAATATAAGGAAGTTCTATCCTCTTACCTGTTTTATCAGATGTAGGCACAGTAATGAAATAGCCCACAAATCTGTCTAGAAATATGAAAGAACCATGGGGCTCAACTGTTGCGAGAAATACATTTCCCAGTATGCAGTCAATTAGAATATCAGCAACTGCAAACTTGAGTTTGACACAATGAGAATCAAAACAAACAGCAGCTTTTGGAACTTCAAATTCTAAATTTTTCTTTCCCATGCCTATGACTTTTCTGGGAGCAGATACCCATAGTCTTAAGGGAACAACTTTCTTGGAAAGAATATTTACATCTGCACCTGAATCTATTAATGTTGTCAAGTTATATATCTTACCTTCAATACAAATGTTTACCTTGACATGGTGTTGTTGGTATTGAACAGCAAGAACTTGCATTTCTCTTAATCCAATTGTTGGATCAGTCTTCCTTCGGCAATCTCAACATTGGAGACAGATGATTGTCCAGGAGCAAAATGCAGAGTGTAATTTATATGTCTGCCTGAAATAGAGGTAGAAGGATTTGTTTCTTGTCTTGCCTTTTCTAGCTGTGCAACTTGTGATTTCAGTGCAGAAATATCTGATTTCATTGAATGTATCTCTCTACTCACCTCCCCCAAAGTGAGTGTACGAACTTTGCTGGAATTGTGCTGGAGATACGATTTGGTGTTTCGTTCGGAAGAAGCATCAACAAAAATGGGCTTCTTACTGGTGGAAGTACTGGAAGAACCAGTACCATGTTGCATAAAGGTTTTCAGTAATGCAGCCTTTAAGTCACCTTCCTCCATGGCACGGATCTATGTAAACACCTTCAGATCATCTTCATCAGTTTGGGCCATGAGGACTTTCAATTTACCTGAAAATTCTTGTGGAAGAGATTCATCAGAAGAGAAATCTGATTTGGATGTTGAACAATCACAATGACAATTCTCGGAATTAGAACATTGGCAATAAGCATTGACTTCTTCATCAGAAGAGGGAACAAAAGATTTAGATTGAGAATCTAAGGAAGATGCTTCTGCAGCTTGCTGAATAGCAAGGCATGTACAGTCTTCTATTTTGTGAAAAGAAGAATTACATCTAGCACATCTAGGTTCAGTCTTAACAGCAGTGCTAGTGGAAGGACGCTAATGTGTCTAAGACTTTTTGCCACGACCTCTTTTAGAATCCAGGGCTGTAGGACACATATTGGAGGTATGACCTGGTTGGCCACATAACCAACAGAGAACACTTTTCATTCTGTCAAGCTTTTGGTCCTTGGGTCTAATATCTGCAGGCCCATAGTAGCGAGTCATAGGGACGTATTTGGAATATCCCTTTTTCCTTTTTGGCGGTCTTATTTTCTGAGATCTGAGCTCACTTCTTTTCTTAGAGCTCAAGTGATATGTGGAGGCTCTAGATCTTCTCTGAGCCTTCTTTTTTTCTTCCTGCGAGTAACCAAAGGATCATCAATGGTTATACCATATTTACTACAGAAATATTTAGTACCAGGTAGCCTATTTAGCTTATCAATAGACTTAGTCATTTTTGAACTGGTACACAATATTATCAACACCTTAGTGATGATAGAATAGATTTATCCCCATAAATAAACTTCAAGAGGCAAGGGGAAAACTTCTTGCAGCTTCAAAATGTCAACCAGCTTTGAAGGAAGTGCTGCAAGGTAGACTTGTTTCCACAGAATGTTCTTTGGTTCTTTAACCAAGAAAATCTTCTGTATCCATCTCTGTGGAAGTCTTCATATTGATTGATATTTCTACACTTCAGATTTATCAAAACCATTTCATGTTTATCTGAAAGTGTAACATCAACACCACAAAAGTGCTCTTGGATCATAGCAGTCAATGCACCAATCATATTATTTTGTGAGGTGCCATCTGGGTTAAAGAAAACATCTCCATTTTCATCTTTCAAAACTTCCCTTTCCATTTTTTCAATCATAGCAGGGGAAGATTCCAATTCCCACCATCTTGCCAGTGTTCCTGTAAAACACTGAATCAAGGTTTTGCAGGATTCTACTTCAGTCTTTCCTGCAACACACATAAGTTATATTCTGTAATCATTTGGTCAAGCATCTACCTGATCTGTGCAGTGGTCAGATTATCCAAATTCCACTCTTTAGGACTACTTTCAAAAAATGTTTCCCTCTAGGGAATTTTTCCAGCACCATAGAGATCAGGAGCAGAGTGCTTGGTGAACTGAGGCTCAAGTGGTTCATAGATAGGGAGAACTTGGGTCTCTGTATCTGATTCTTCGGAAGGAGATGCTACTGTAAGCTTTTTAGACTCGGAGAGAGACTGTTGTGATGGAATTTCAGCTTCTTTAGGGAGTAGAAAAGGAAACTTAGAGACTGAACTTTCACTAAGTTCATGAGTATGAATACTTTTTCCCTTTTTCAAAAATGAAGCTGGAATGGGCTTATCAATTTTCTTCAAACTCAATCTGTCTACTTTCTCAGACAGATTTGAAATCAAATGCCTTGTAGAGATAGATTGTTCTATGATACAATTCTCTACTTCATCAATCTTTTTAAAAAATTCCAAAGAATATCCTTTAACAACAGAAGAATGATACTGTACAAAATTCAAAGAATTATTTACATCATTAATAGAGACTTGAAGTCTATCTATTTGATCATTTACTGTGGCAGCTTTAGCTACATTTTTCTCCAGACCAGTGAGAGCAGTATTTGTCCAGTTAACTTGTTCACTGACCTTTTGGATTCTACCTTAAACTCCTACTGCAGTTGTATCCTTTTGAACTAAAGGATAAGCATTGGTTGAATGATGTCCTTCTCCTAGGACAATACTTTTGAAAGGAGGATAGGAGGTAGAAGTTTCAATTTTGCTACCATCTGGGGCTGTCCAAGAATGTGAAGAAGATGATGTGGAATCATTCATCAAAACATCATCTGATTCCTTAGCCTTTTTCCATGAATAGAAAGAAATCCATACATTTCTTTCTTCCATATATGCTTTCCACTCATTGGCTAATCTTATATTTTCTTCTGGTGAATGTGTAAGACCAAATTCATCAGCCTCTGGATGTGTATAAATATCCCAATTCAACATCTGTTTCATCCATTGAGCAGGGATCTGATGTTTAGTACATCCATCCATCAAGGTATAAAACTTATGGATTTCAGGGATTGATGGTCTTTTACAGCTTTCTGGTAGATTCTTAAATCTGCACTCTGGGATCAACTTATATTTCTGCTCTATATAACCAAGTCCATATTTGGGACTGTTTGCTGGCCTCATGTTTGTAAAAATAGAAGTCGGTCTTGGATCTTCATCTTCTAATGCAGGCACTAGATGCATCATAAGAACATGTTCATCATCATCATGGGGAAAAGGGATGTCTGAACATTTAGGATTAGGACAGGGAGTAACTAAAGTGGAAGGAGGAGCTTCACGAGTCCTAAGATTATGGTTCTTATGGATCACAAGATATGCAAGCTAACTCAGGTTGACTTGTTGTTGACATTGAGGACAAGCAACTGAAAGGGGTTGGAAATTAACTAATTGAGCAAATTCAAAAAGAGAAATATGCTGACACGAAAGATTTACAGAACTGGAACATTCAGTATCTGATAAACTAGGTGGTATATATAATGATGACTTTTTACATTCGGCTTCAATCCTACGCCTGTCTATGGTAGACCTTCTGGGAAAAGACAATGTGGCAGTGGATTGATTTTTTGAATATTTGCAGAAGTAATTTTTTGTGCATAGATGGGCTTTAGATTCGGAACTACCCAGTGTTCTGGAAAAGTTAGATCCTCCCACTTAATGGCTTGATGCTCAACCTTTTGGTTCTTGGGATCTGTTATAACAATGACACTGGTTTTTGAATCTCTGCTGGGGGCATGGAGGACTGCAGGGAACATAGTGCTCGTATGACAAAAACATCCTCTGGTTTGGATGGCGATATTGTTTCTCTTTTTCCTCATGTCAAATCTAGAAGTTTGGATTTGCAATTGTAAAATATCGCTCAGGGTTTCATCATAAACATACATAGAGAAGTTTGGGTAGCAGTCAAACCAAACTAGTCCATTTGATAATGGTGCAACTCTTCCTCCTATGAGGGAATCTGTGTATCTATTATGTGTTAGGTCACGAATAGTAGCCAACACATATGTATCAACACCCTGATGTGTCAAGGCATGGATTCCCACCCGAATACATCCAAGATGCAGGAATTTAGTCCCTAATTTTTTGGCTTCTGCTTGGAGATGTCTTGGATTCAACAGCGGAATTGTTTGAACACAATCAGAATTTTCTTCTATAGAGCTAATGGATTCTTTTATTGTAATTCTAGTGGTTGCTTTGAGATGCCACACCCTCAGATCTGCATATACCTCAGAGGCAGATATCTTGGGTAGAACCCATCTAGGCTGAGGTTCGGCCTCTTCATATAATAATTTTGATTGATTTAATATTCTACTAGAGGAAGATGCAAACATATCTCTGAGAGGGTCTTGTTCAGCCCTATCCTTTTCTTATAGTTCTCAGAAAGAAACTGATTTTCTCGTAGAGTCCATTTTAGATATAAAGAGAGAAGGAATTAAGTACTGACCTTTTCTCAAACCAGATATGACAGTCACACTTTGACTAACTGGCTCTGATACCAATTTCTAGCAGGGGCTTCTCAACAAGCTTGCTTAGCACCGCACACACAGGTAGACTTGGCCTTGCTAAGTTTCTCCTTTGTCTTATATTCTCAAAATTTCTGAACCCATACACGAACCTACTCCCACGTTCACGCAACTGGCAACCTTTCTCTGCGGCTTCCCTCGCCTTTTTACGGCCTTGGCATCCCTCGGTGGTTTGGCGAACTTCTGGAAAAAATTTAAGATTTTGAGAATGACAAACAGTGTCTTAGCAGTCAGTAAAAATGCACAGAGTTTTAGTACTTAGTCATGCGGAACTTCAAAATGATTCTCTCCTTATTTATTTATCAGAATGATATTACAGATGATATCAGAATACATGACTTAGAATATATGACTGGAAATCAAGATCTCTTTCCAGAGATTGACTGCAGTGGCATTTACCAGACTTTAGCTACTCAATGAATGAGCGAGCATTACTGGAGGCTTCCTGGCCAGTGGCAGACTTTGTCTCAAAGTTTTTTACAGAACACATAGCACACAGATAGACTTACTTACAGACTCGATCTAAATGACCCCGCCACTTTAGATTCTTCTTAGTGCCGAGCACACTAAGACGCAGGCTAGCCAAGTCAATCCTAACAGAATTGAGACCAATCTCCGTGATGCAAGCAGATCAAGAGAATTCTCACAGATGCAAAGCAGGGAGCTTAGACTCGACTCAAAACATGAATGCCTAACACTCTAAATGCCGATGCCTCAAGAATGAGCCTTACCCTCCTTATATAGATTAGGAGAGGGGACAAGAATTCCTGTAGTTCCATCGGATTAATGACACGTAGAAGGGGAATCATTGCTTTCGGGTAACACCGAAGTGACATTCGCACAGAGATTCCGTCCTTCAGACAGACGCATGTGAAAGTGGGTTCGTACTACATTGTGGATATCTTTTATGTACAAGGCCCACGAGGAAACATAATGATTATGTACATAGAGGATGCTTTTCTGAACAGGTAAAAAGCCCTTGGGAAAAGACCTGTCACCGTAAACCCGTGACTGGGTAATATTACACAGAGGAAAATTTTGTTTCAGTGGAGCTCTCATGAACCACTTGTACTAGCTTCTGTAGGATCCTCCAAGATTTTGATGCCAGGAAATCTGAGATTCGGATAGATAGTATCATCCCAGGCTTTTGTGTATATTCGGTGGACGATCACGGGTTTATTTAGAATTATCTTGTGCTTAATTTTAGTTAACCCCAGCCATTGGTGATGCATCTTCATATGCGACTCTAAAACAGAATTAATCAATCTGAATTCTAGCTGGCTCATATCTCTAACAAACTGGCAAGGAGTATGAAAACATTCTCCTATGCAACTTTCCATACATTCATTACAACGGCTTTGATAATAAGATTCATAATAATATGGATCCATACTATAAGCACTTAACCCATAATCACGCCACCATTCTCTTAGCCAGGGTGGACTTTGGCCTGCTTGATTTATCCAAGTCGGTCTGAACTTTAATTTGGTGTAATGAGTTTCATTACGCCCATCTTTATTCAGCGAATTCCACCAGTGCTTCTTATAACCTGCAAAATGATACACAGTGTCAGGAAAAATAAGGTCAGGATTATTACCTGACCATGTTAAGAATCTTTCTGTGTAATTCCATCCTGGATACCGTGCTCTGTTGATAGCATAAGATTTGTAATAGATTTTTGTCCTATCACTGCCACCAGTACATATGACAGATAGGTCACAAAAATCTTCAGATAGGGATCTCTCAGCTTCATGTGAAGCTATCATACTGCTGGAGTATATCATATCATGAATCCACTTGTTTCCTTTGGGATATATTCTCCTTTCTGGTACAAGATGTAGTATATTTGAATGACTTTGTAAGTCTGCATCTAATACTTTAGTATTGTGGAGCTACCAGGTTGGCCTCCACTTTTCTCTGTATACAGCCCATGATTCATCATCAGATATGGATCTGAGGGTTTTTTTTTGTTGGGCTTGATCCCATTCTGTAATAATGACCATGACATAGTCTTGGTTTTCTTCTGCTATCTTTTCTCGCTGCTGGATGAACTCTCTACTGAGAAAGTCTGGCAAACAATTTTCAGAACCCTTTATGTGTTCAACTTTAAAATCAAAATTTGCAAATAGCACTTGTCATATTGCAAACTTGGCATCTTCAGGATTTTTGATATTTTTGCTAATAACTTTTGCCAGAACTTAAGCATCAATTCTCAGTAAAAAGAATTTATTTACCAAGTGTATGGAGAACTTGTTGATGCAGTTCCATGCAGCCTTGACCTCTTTTTCAATTGTCGAGTAATTCTTTTCGGTATGGAATATTGTATAACCTCCCCTAAACCTGCAAGCACAGGTATAATAATAAAAATAGCTTAATCTTAAAGGTAGTTGGCAAAGTCCGCTTTGGACCACTTGGGTGCAGGTACAAAAAATACAGTTTAATGATTAAAAAGTGCATGGCAAATTCCAACACACTGCTTTACACCACTTTGGCTCCTTCCACTGTATTTCCTGAATGATAACTATGATGGCTTGGATGAATTTTCACATCCGCTTCTGAGTGGCTTCAGTCTAAATCTTTCCACCACTTTGAATGGAACAATTCCAGAAGCGTGTGGAATTTAATTAGTCTAAAGAACGACGAAATTACAGTCATGGCCGGATAATTCGGACATTCAGTCAACCCAAGTCTGGTTTGCTTGCAGTCTTTGCCCGTTTCTCTCACGCCAACGCTCTCCAAGATCGTCTCCTCTACGTCTTCTTAATGTATTTCAAGATTTTTTCCTCTTATCGCCATTGCCAGAGCAGAGCATGAGAATACTGAGTGTCTTTTTGAGATACAAATTCAATGGGTTTCACACTTTACCTTTGCCTCTTCCTCTGTTCCTCCATGCCATTCTGTTTCGCCTCTTACTATGACGTTTGTGATATTTCTGTGTGTGGGAGCTTTCATTTCGGGTACCCTTTCGGCTTGAAAAACAGCGGCTGTGGTGACCCTGACTTTCAGCTTCACTGTGATTACCAGGGCAGCAATCCTCTCATTAATATTGGTGGAGACGAATATCGCATATTGGAGCCCTTTTTCTTGAGTACTGGTATCAATAATAATTCCATGAAAATTATAAACAACAATGTGTGGAGCAGCAAATGCGATCTTTCAGGCAATTACTCTCAATTCTGGTTGCCCGCCTCCCATTTTCAGATGGCGGATACATACACCAATATCACGATTTGGGGAAATTGCCATGAAATCGCTGGTGAAGAAATTTCCCCATTAAGATTTGGTGAGTCATGTGGCAACGATTGGTATTACAAAATGCGAAAACCAGAAAAGGGGACGCGCTTCTGTAAAACTCATCTTCAACTGCCAATTCACAGGGAGTATCAACATTTGAGTAAGAATCAGAAGTTCCCATGGGAGGGTTTTGAGGTAACATGGCATGTCGACAGCAACAGATATCAAAGTTGTGGAGGTTGTCTGAACAGTAACGGGAGATGTGGTTACGCCATGGATAAACCAACAACATTTCTTTGCTTTTGTCCCGACGGCAATACGTATCCAGACAAGTGCCCTGACCATGGTGAGTTTCTCGACCCAATTAATTTTTAGTGATTGGATTTAACTCTATTGCAGATTCAGGAAATATTTCTAAAAGAAATAGAAATATAAGTGAAGTAGATTTTCTCAAAATTCCGAATGAATATTACAGTAACTTCACTACTATCTATTAGATTAATTTAACTTCTACTTATTAAATTTTGAAATATTTCCAAAATATTTTAAAATAAACCCTCAAACTATCAATCATCTCTATTTTACCAGTGTACTCTTGAATCAAGTTATGTATATTTTATTTTCCCATCAAAATCTCTGGTTCCTTGCAGGTACTGAAGATACACAGGATCGAAACATGTCACTGGTGGCAACAGGTAAATATATTTTCTTCCTATTCTGTATCACCAATTTAATTTAACAGCGAGGTGAATTTAAATTCTCTTTATATTAATGGGGTTGAAAGGCTGACACCAATATGTTCATTCCACCACAGGTTACTTCTTTGCAGGAGTCGCGGTCACAGCTATAGCAATAGCAGTAGTACTGTTCTCGACATATGATGCGTGCAAGAGGAGAAACCCCCCACCTGCTCCTCCGCCTCAAATATCACAAGGAAATGGAAATGACGTGGCCAATCCGGCCCCTCCCTCCTCTGCGCCCAAAAGTTCTGTATTTACTTCCATTGAAAATTCTTCCTCCATTGAAATTGGAGTCTAGATGTGTACATTCTACTGCCTTTAGCCGACCTCTGTGCCCAAAAGTTCTGTATTTATTTCCACTGAAAATTCTTCCTCCATTGAAATTTGAGTCTAGATTTGTACATTCTACTGCATTTATCCAGTACAGGTCTTTGAATTGTTATCAATAGTCCAGTACAGGTCTTTCAATTGTTATCAATAGCTTGTAGATGGGATATATGTGATGGTATGAATTGTATTAAAGATAACAGAGAAATGTATTTTTAGGGGAGGGTTAGTTTATTAGTTGAACTTATGTGTTGATTAGGATTTAGTTCCTATTTTTTAGAGTGTTGTTCTAGTTTCTATGTGTAAGCTATATATTCATTTTGTGTATTGATGATGGTGTAGAGTGCTCTGCCAGATATAATCTCCAGGGGAAACACCTCACCTGTAAACTGCTCATTTTATGAATATAAGTTCAGTCTTCGATTTTTATCAAATTGAGAATAGAGTTAGATAAAATAGGCACTTAAACCCTTTGCCAATTTATTTATTTTATATGACTGTTTTTTTTTTTTTCCTTTTTTCTTTCACAATCCTGAATATGGTCTATGGTCTTTGAAGTGGTGTTGCAGATACTCTTGTTTCACAGGCAAGGTGACTCCTGCATTACATTTCACAAAATTTGTAATGTCGTTTTATATTTTAATTAAATGAGTAGACACCTTTAAATTGCATATGTAGTATTTTTTGTGAATCTTTATTCATGTGTGCCCTTTGTTCACACGTATGCTTTGAAAGATTTTTAAGTTCGAAATGAATCAATCATGTGGAGGGAAAAAATGTTTTCCTATTTAAATTTAAATTGAAATATTGGTTTTAGATGAAAAGGAGTTGGTTTTTATTGGTTTTTAGATGAAAATGATTTGGTTTTTATTAGTTTTAGATGAAAAGGAATTGGTTTTTAGTGAATATTTGTGGTTTTTAAGATTTTTAAGTTTGAAAGGACTCAATTATGTGCGAAAAAATGTTTTCCTATTTAAATTGAAATTGAAGTATTGGTTTTCATATTGGTTATAGATGAAAAGGATTTGGTTTTTAGTATTGGTTTTCATCTTGGTTTTAGATAAAATAGATTTGGTTTTTATTAGTTTTAGATGAAAAGGATTTGGTTTGTAGTGAATATTTGTGGTTTGTAAGATTTTTAAGTTTGAAAGGACTCAATCATGTGGAAAAATTGTTTTTTTATTTAAATTTAAATTTAAATATTGGTTTTAGATGAAAAGGATTTGGTTATTTTAATGAATATTTGAGATAAAGTTAAAAATTGTTATGTAAGGAAAATTGTTAGGATTAAGGTTGTAAAACTGGGAATATGATATTGTTATTTTTATATTACTTTTATTATTATTAATGATTTATTATTTTAATAGGTATTTTATGAAAGTATTAAATAAAAATTAATAATAATAAATAAAAATTTATTTAATTTTGTTATAGTGTTTTTTTGTTTTTATTTAAGAAAAAAATTATAATATAATTATCTTATTAAAATAGATTATAATTATATAAAAATGTAATACTTACAATAAATTTTTTCTTAATTTTTTTTTTAAATCTCTTTATATATGAAGGAAAAATATCTTATTCATATATATATATATATATATATATATATATATGAGAAATTTTATTATATAAATTAAAATAATCCAATTTCATATTTCAATTTAGTCAATAAGCATATAAAAATTTAATACTTAAAAAATTATGTTATATATATATATATATATATATATATATATATATATATATATATATATAGTTTTAGTATAATAAAAGATAAGAATATTTTTCTAGATAGATATGTAGAACTCATGTATAATGTATAATATAAATAGTATTATAAAAAATTAATATAAATTTATCTTAAGTTCAAATATATAATTATGAAATGAGATTAGGTGTTTGGAAGTATGAACCTTTGCTCAAGTTTAACATTCTCTTTACATATATATATATATATTCCAAAATTTTATTTCAAGTTAATTTCTAATTATATAATTTTTTGATATAATATTTAATCAAAAACTTATTCCTCCACTTATTAAGATAAATAAAAACTTCACCTTGAACTTTATAACCAATAAGTAATTAACTTTACTCAAATTATATAAACAAAAGTATATTGCATAGGATCATAGAGAATATAAGTGCCCACATTAAACACAATGCAATGAAAAATGTGTTTTTCACACCCACTTATATTAATGTTATTTATTATTTATAAAATGACATACCAAGTCATATAATGCCATGATTAGTGATACAAAAATGTAAGGTTGGTATTTATTGCACTCTCTAACCGAGTATAGAACAAATGTTGTAATGTTATCTTATGTAAATATTTTGATGCAATTCACTTACTTAAAAATAAAATAAAAGTTTAAAAATAAAAATTATTAATGATTAATAGTTATTGGGGAGCCTGGGAAGGAGAGAGCAGAGCTGGAGTTTTCCTTTAACAATAGAGTTTTGTCCACTGATGGGTATTTTCCATGTGCCATCTGTGGTCTTGTACTCTAAATAAATAGTGAGAGTCTCTTATGGATAAGAGGGAAGGAGCATAACATCCCCCAAGGCAATGGATGGTAGTTTTGTGTGGTGATGTCGACAAATTTTCATTTTCCTACAGTAATTTGACCATGGTTTTGGAATTCAATCGATGATGTTGAATTCTTAGTTAAACTGAGAGGGGTGGGGGGGGGGGGGGGGGGGGGGGGGGGTGAATCACTTTAACACATACATGAGCTTTTTAAATTTTTCATCAACTTATTTACAACTTACTTTTATAACCAACCTTAGTATATGAACAGTCTTAATATGTTGCAGAAATTATTAAATTAATGTGACATCAACCTTTTTATGAGAGCAGCAAACATTAAGCAGATTTGGTGAATCATCTCAGCACAAAGGCAACACAGATAGAGACAACATATATAAGTGGAAACCGATAAAGGGAGAAAACCACATCTTATTATTGTTGTGATGCAAAGGCAAGCTCCTACTCCCTCTCACCACTGCTTTTCTGCAAGCACCAACCTACAGGAGGCTCCAACCTCAGTCAGCTACAACTGACAGCTATCAAGCTTCAACTTGATAGGGAAGCTACAACTTCCTCAATTTATCAAAAGAAATGTTTGTTGATTTACCTCAGATATCAGCTCTGTTCTATAGCATCTCTTTCTTCTCCTCTCTTCCTTATCTTCTCTGCCTCAATCTTTTGTACTCTGCATTCTCTATACTTACTCTCTCTAACCTCTATATGCATATCAAGTTGATATTATATATAGAGTTCATCACATGACTGTTTGTATTCCACAAGGAATTTGGAGTGAACAGCCATGACTCTTTGGCTTCTGCCTTCTCATTCCTTTGTCCAACTCATTTTAAAAAAAATATAACAATATGTACAAATTTCAATGTTACAGTGGGATTTTTCTTTTCCTTTGGTTACTTTCCTTTGCATCACAAACAATATAAAACAATTAAAACATTTACATTTTCAGTTACAGTATATAAAATTCACTCAGCCCTTGGCTTGTTGGTTTTGTCCTTTATGTTGCTGTCATGTAACTTTCCTGCATACCTCTCTTTACTGCAACTCTGAGCACTTGTGCATGTACACCTGTTCACTGCAATTTTAAATCCCTTCACTGCATACCTCTTCAATTCTGCAGTCTCTGTTTACCTACACTTTCAATCTCTAGCTGTGTATAATGCCTTCACATTTCATGGCCCAAACATTTCCCCAATCTGGGCAATCTCACTACATTATTTTATTATGAGCTGGCAAATTAAGAAAATAGATCAGAATCCTTTAGTATCTCAAATGGGAGATTTGAGATATTAAATTAAATTCTCTCGACAAAACACCTGCCACACCTTTGTACTCATCCAATTTTAAATCTGACAACTCTTCTAGTGGCGGTAGTTTTCCTTCAAAGGTCATAAACCCTCAATACATCTAGTATACTATTTGGTAATTTTATTCCAACGCACACAGACCATATATATATATATATATATATATATATATATATCTTATATTATAATCTTGGCCTTTTTTTTTTTATAATGCGCTCTACATACAATAGGAGCCTTTCGTTTTATATGTATCGAATGGTAGTTGAACTGATACACAAAGCCCTCAACGAACCCTCTACGGCAACATATAATAAACCACGTTCATAATTCAGACCTTAGCACTTTAATAAAAAAAAGTCCGACACCTTTAATCATATACATCAGCGCCTATAGCACCCAACCATGGTTTATAACATTAACATGGCATTTCATATCGCGGGGTGATTCACGGGTCCCACACATACAACAACGAATTTTCACTAATTGTAATTGCCCGTACCTTGAGTTATCTTCCATGCTATTTTAAGTGCGATCACCGTTTGATGAACCAGCCTCCAGATCGGACGACATATGCCGATATTGCATTGATTTCACCGTCGATAATTAACGCGCGATAGCCATGCGATGAGAGCGGTTTCTCCAACACGCTTAAGACCACGTGTCAGCTCCTAGCATATATCGCGTTCGAATTGTAAATACAGCTTATCGTACAAAAGCGGTGCGATGAAAACCATCGGGTGTTCCAAACCCACTGTCACTGTTCACAGTGCTCGTGGTTCCTCTCCTTTTCCCTCAGGGTTCTGTCGTGCTCTTTATCAACGTTTCATTTGTAGTCACATCGCTCCGTCGCACAGTTCTAATGTTTCATTTCGGAATCATGCCATCACTTCAGAATTCTCGAACAGAGATTAACGTCCGTCCTTATCCACCTCGACACTTCTAAATCAAACCACACGGGCAATGGCATAACCTCGCATCTTCTATCGAGTGCAGAATCTCAGAACTCCATTATGGAGATTCTTCTCGGGCACCGTAGGTATCCTCTACCCATTATGAAATTGGTCACACAGGCCAGATTCCCAATACTTAATCACAATTTACCCTTTGTCTACCAAAGGTGTGTAGTAACATCATAACCTCCCATACATCAAAAATCAATTACACAGTTGGCTACAGAGGTCCAACCATTCTCACATACACTATATATATATATATATATATCAATTCCTCAACGTAGGAATCTAGCCATCCATGACTAAATCAATGTACACATAGGACCAACAAGAATGCGCGCATAAGAATAAATAGGTTCTTCATATAAATTAAATTTCTTTAATAGGTCCTCGGCCAGATCTTCAAAGTTAATGGCTTTCTATTCTCCTAATTTCCCTCTTTGGCTTCCTAACACTATGCAGCTCGGTGCAGGTCTCTATACATAGTCTCTCTGAGCAATCGCTCCACTACTCTGTCTATCTATCTTAATGACATTCATTGATCTTACTGGTCTAACTACTGTGTTTTACTACTTCATTCCTTTGTGCTTCCCTTCACTGTATAATAGTCCTTCGCCCTGGTTCACCTTCGTTCACGATCTCTACACAGGTTCTGCCTCCTCTGGTTCTGCCTCTGCTCATTTTATGAATATAAGTTTAGTCTTTTTTTTTATCATGGTATTAGAACTTCAGGACTACTGAGTCAAAGTCAGTGTGTTTTGATTCATGAATGAGTGTTTAGGTGGCAGAAGAAAAACCCCTAATAAGTTGCGTGAAGATAGTGTCAAAACCAATGTGCTTTGATCCCTAAGTGAGTGTCTAAATGGAAGAGAAACCCCTGGTGGCTTGTGTGAAGATAGCCCCTGGATCTGCATGATTGATGGATACAGCAGAAGCTGCTCATTTTAGGAATATAAGTTCCGTCCTCGTTTTTTATCAAATTGGGAATAGAGTTAGATAGAAGCGCTGCTCATTTTATGAATATAAGTTCATTCCTCATTTTTTATCAAATTGGGAATAGAGTAAGATAGAACAGGCACTTAAACCCTTTGCCAATTTATATATATTATTTTATATGAATGTTTTTTTTTTTCCTTTTTTCTTTCACAATCCTGAATATGGTCTGTGGTCTTTGAAGTGGTGTTGCAGATACTCTTGTTTCACAGGCAAGGTGACTGCTGCATTTCACAAAATTTGTAATGTCGTTTTATATTTTAATTAAATGAGTAGACACCTTTAAATTGCATATGTAGTATTTTTTGTGAATCTTTATTCATGTGTGCCCTTTGTTCACACGTATGCTTTGAAAGATTTTTAAGTTCGAAATGAATCAATCATGTGGAGGGAAAAAATGTTTTCCTATTTAAATTTAAATTGAAATATTGGTTTTAGATGAAAAGGAGTTGGTTTTTATTGGTTTTTAGATGAAAATGATTTGGTTTTTATTAGTTTTAGATGAAAAGGAATTGGTTTTTAGTGAATATTTGTGGTTTTTAAGATTTTTAAGTTTGAAAGGACTCAATTATGTGCGAAAAAATGTTTTCCTATTTAAATTGAAATTGAAGTATTGGTTTTCATATTGGTTATAGATGAAAAGGATTTGGTTTTTAGTATTGGTTTTCATCTTGGTTTTAGATAAAATAGATTTGGTTTTTATTAGTTTTAGATGAAAAGGATTTGGTTTGTAGTGAATATTTGTGGTTTGTAAGATTTTTAAGTTTGAAAGGACTCAATCATGTGGAAAAATTGTTTTTTTATTTAAATTTAAATTTAAATATTGGTTTTAGATGAAAAGGATTTGGTTTTTTTTAATGAATACTTGAGATAAAGTTAAAAATTGTTATGTAAAGAAAATTGTTAGGATTAAGGTTGTAAAACTGGAAATATGATATTGTTATTTTTATATTACTTTTATTATTATTAATGATTTATTATTTTAATAGGTATTTTATGAAAGTATTAAATAAAAATTAATAATAATAAATATAAATTTATTTAATTTTGTTATAGTGTTTTTTTGTTTTTATTTAAGAAAAAAATTATAATATAATTATCTTATTAAAATAAATCATAATTATATAAAAATGTAATACTTACAATAAATTTTTTCTTAATTTTTTTTTTTAAATCTATATATATATATATATATATATGAGAGAGAAATTTTATTATATAAATTAAAATAATCCAATTTCATATTTCAATTTAGTCAATAAGCATATTAAAATTTAATACTTAAAAAATTATGTTATATTTAGTATATTAAAAAATCAAATTATAAAAATTATATATATATATATATATATATATATATATAGTTTTAGTATAATAAAAGATAAGAATATTTTTCTATATAGATATGTAGAACTCATGTATAATGTATAATATAAATAGTATTATAAAAAATTAATATAAATTTATCTTAAGTTCAAATATATAATTATGAAAAGAGATTAGGTGTTTGGAAGTATGAACCTTTGCTCAAGTTTAACATTCTCTTTATATATATATATATATATATATATATATATATATATATATATATATTCCAAAATTTTATTTCAAGTTAATTTCTAATTATATAATTTTTTGATATAATATTTAATCAAAAACTTATTCCTCCACTTATTAAGATAAATAAAAACTTCACCTTGAACTTTATAACCAATAAGTAATTAACTTTACTCAAATTATATAAACAAAAGTATATTGCATAGGATCATAGAGAATATAAGTGCCCACATTAAACACAATGCAATGACAAATGTGTTTTACACACACACGTATATTAATGTTATTTATTACTTATAAAATGACATACCAAGTCATATAATGCCATGATTAGTGATACAAAAATGTAAGGTTGGTATTTATTGCACTCTCTAACCGAGTATAGAACAAATGTTGTAATGTTATCTTATGTAAATATTTTGATGCAATTAACTTACTTAAAAATAAAATTAAAAATAAAATAAAAGTTTAAAAATAAAAATTATTAATTATTAATAGTTATTGGGGAGCCTGGGAAGGAGAGAGCAGAGCTGGAGTTTTCCTTTAACAATAGAGTTTTTTCCATTGATGGGTATTTTCCATGTGCCATCTGTGGTCTTGTACTCTAAATAAATAGTGAGGGTCTCTTATGGATAAGAGGGAAGGAGAATAACATCCCCCAAGGCAATGGATGGTAGTTTCGTGTGGTGATGTCGAAAAATTTTTCATTTTCCTACAGTAATTTGACCATGGTTTTGGAATTCAATCGATGATGTTGAATTCTTAGTTAAACTGAGGGGGGGGGGGGGCGGGGGGGGGGGGGGGGTGGTTAATTAGTTTAACACATACATGAGCTTTTTAAAATTTTCATCAACTTATTTACAACTTACTTTTATAACCAACCTTAGTATATGAATAACCTTAATATGTTGCAGCAAGTATTAAATTAAGGTGACATCAACCTTATTATGAGAGAAGCAAACATTAAGCAGATTTGGTAAATCATCTCAGCACACAGGCAACACAGATAGAGACAACAGATATAAGTGGAAACCCATAAAGGGAGAAAACCACATCTTATTATTGTTGTGATGCAAAGGCAAGCTCCAACTCCCTCTCACCACTATTTTTCTGCAAGCACCAACCTACAAGAGGCTCCAACCTCAGTCAGCTACAACTGACAGCTATCAAGCTTCAACTTGATAGGGAAGCTACAACTTCCTCAATTTATCAAAAGAAATGTTTGTTGATTTACCTCAGATATCAGCTCTGTTCTGTAGCATCTCTTTCTACTCCTCTCTTCCTTATCTTCTCTGTCTCAATCTTCTATACTCTGCATTCTCTATACTTACTCTCTCTAACCTCTATATGCATATCAAGTTGATATTGTATATAGAGTTCATCACATGACTGTTTGTATTCCACAAGGAATTTGGAGTGAATAGCCATGACTCTTTGGCTTCTGCCTTCTCATTCCTTTGTCCAGCTCATTTAAAAAAAAATATAACAATATGTACAAATTTCAATGTTACAGTGGGATTTTTCTTTTCCTTCGGATACTTGCCTTTGCATCACAAATAATATAAAACAATTAAAACATTTAAATTTTCAGTTACAGTATATAAACTTCACTCAGCCCTTGGCTTGATGGTTTTGTCCTTTCTGTTGCTGTCATGCAACTGTCCTGCATACCTCTGTTTACTGTAACTCTGAGCACTTGTGCATGTACACCTGTTCACTGCAATTTTAAATCCCTTCGCTGCATACCTCTTCAATTCTGCAGTCTCTGTTTACCTACACTTTCAATCTCTAGCTGTGTATAATGCCTTCACATTTCATGGCCCAAACATTTCCCCAATCTGGGCAATCTCACTACATTATTTTATTATGAGCTGGCAAATTAAGAAAATAGATCAGAATCCTTTAATATCTCAAATGGGAGATTTGAGATATTAAATTAAATTCTCTCGACAAAACACCTGCCACACCTTTGTACTCATCCAATTTTAAATCTGACAACTCTTCTAGTGGCGGGAGTTTTCCTTCAAAGGTCATAAACCCTCAATACATCTAATATACTATTTGGTAATTTTATTCCAACGCACACAGACCATATATATATATATATATATATATATATATATATATATATATATATATATTATAATCTTGGCCTTTTTTTTTTAATAATGCACTCTACATACAATTGGAGCCTTTCGTTTTATATGTATCGAATGGTAGTTGAACTGATACACAAAGCCCTCAACGAACCTTCTAAGGCAACATATAATAAACCACGTTCATAATTCAGACCTTAGCACTTTAATAAAAAAAAGTCTGACGCCTTTAACCATATACATCAACGCCTATAGCACCCAACCATGGTTTATAACATTAACGTGGCATTTCATATCGCGGGGTGATTCACGGGTCCCATACATACAATAGCGAATTTTCACTAATTGTAATCGCCCGTACCTTGAGTTATCTTCCGTGCTATTTTGAGTGCGATCACCGTTCGATGAACTAGCCTCCAGATCGGATGACATACGTCGATATTGCGTTGATTTCACCGTCGATAGTTAACGCGTGATAGCCATGCGATGAGAGCGGTTTCTCCAACCCGCTTAAGACCACGTGTTAGCTCCTAGCATATATCACGTTCGAATTGTAAATACATCTTACCGTACAAAAGCAGTGCAATGAAAACCATCGGGTGTTCCAAACCCACTGTCACTATTCACAGTGCTCGTGGTTCCTCTCCTTTTCCCTCAGGATTCCGTCGTGCTCTTTATCAACGTTTCATTTGTAGTCACACCGCTCCGTTGCACAGTTCTAATGTTTCATTTCAACATGCCATCACTTCAGAATTCTCGAATAGAGATTAACGTCCCTCCTTATCCACCTTGACACTTCTAAATCAAACCACACAGGAAATGGAATAACCTCGCATCTTCTATCGAGTGCAAAATCTCAGAACTCCATTATGGAGCTTCTTCTCGGGCACTGTAGGTATCCTCTGCCCATTATGAAATTGGCCACACAGGCCAGATTCCCAATACTCAATCACAATTTTCCCTTTGTCTACCAAAGGTGTGTAGTAACGTCATAACCTCCCATACATCAAAAATCAATTACACAGTTGGCTACAGAGGTCCAACCATTCTCACATACACTATATATATATATCAATTCCTCAATGCAGGAATCTAGCCATCCATGACTAAATCAATGTACACATAGGACCAACAGGAATGCGCGCATAAGAATAAATAGGTTCTTCATATAAATGAAATTTCTTTAATAGGTCCTCGGCCAGATCTTCAAAGTTAATGGCCTTCTATTCTCCTAATTTCCCTCTCTAGCTTCCTAACACTATGCAACTCGGTGCAGGTCTCTATACAGAGTCTCTCTGAGCAATCGCTCCACTACTCTGTCTATCTATCTTAATGACATTCATTGATCTTACTGGTCCAACTACTTTGTTTTACTACTTCATTCCTTTGTGATTCCCTTCACTGTATAATAGTCCTTCACCCCGGTTCACCTTCGTTCACGATCTCTACACAGGTTCTGCCTCCTCTGGTTCTGCCTCTGCTGCTTGACCATTTTATTTCAACAGTTGCCATCTATGTTGTCTCCTTTGCGCTGTCTCTGTAAATAGACTTTCCCTCTACTCTTCTCATGCTCCCTGTAAAGACTTGTTGTCTTCCCCTTTGCCTCTACTGTTGTCCTTTGTCTGTCTCTCCCTCTGCTGCCTCCTTTTCCATCAATAACAATATTTCCAACAGTCTCCCCCTTTGGCATTAATGGAAATACACTTCCTCTGCTTGCCTGTTAGGACCCTTCCTTCTGTTGCTTGCTATTCATCCCCCTTTGACATCAATGGCAAGGGGTTGCTCATTTTTTTTCAGTGTGCTTTGAACTCTTGCTCATGTTGCACTGATCTTGAGGACCTATTTCATGCTTTCCTTGCTAGCTGATCTCCCCCTAGAATGATATTTTCGTTTCTTTCCCCCCCCTGAAACTATGCTTTCTCTTCATATCAGAGAGTAGCATCTACAGATACTACCCCTAGTCTATCTCTCAAATATTCAAATGGTTCTTTAGCAAGAGGTTTGGTAAATATATCTACTGTCTGTTCTTTTGTTGGTACATACTCTAGCTTTACTACCTTCTGAGCTACTTGTTCTCGGAGAAAATGAAACTTGATTGGGATATGTTTAGTTTTTGAATGAAGCACAGGATTTTTTGATATGCTTATAGTACTTGTATTATCACACTACTTGGCCTAAAGTGAGATTTGTTAAGGATATGCACGGCTGTGTGTACTGCTTCTGCCCAGAAGGCTTGAGGAATATTACTCTCTTGCATCATGGCTCTGGCAATTTTTTGTACAGATCTGTTTTGTCTCTCTACTACTCCATTCTGCTGAGGTGTCCCTGCAATAGTAAATTGTTTCTTTATGCCATGTTCATTGCATAGGTCTGCAAATTCATAATCTGTGAATTCACCTCCTCTGTCTAATCTGATGCATTTTAGCTTGCGTCCTGTCTGATTTTCCGCTAAAGATTTGAATATTTTGACTTTTTCCAGAGCTTCCGATTTATTCTTGAGAAATGCAACCCATGTCATTATGGAGAAATCATCTATTATCAACATGAAGTAGGATTCTCCACTTGGTGTTTTAGTTCTTGCAGGTCCACACAGGTCCATGTGCACAAGCTAGAGTGGTCTTTTTGTTGATAACTCATCTTTGGCCTTAAAGGATGTGCGGGTCTGTTTTCCCAATTGACATGATTTGCATATGGTATTAGAAGGCCTTTTTATTTCTGGCATGTCTCTGACAACTTTCTTCTTTCTCAGTTTGATGATATGATCGAAGTTGAGATGTCCCAATCTCTTATGCCATAACCATGACTCCTCAAGTTTGCTAAGATGGCATGCTTCATCTTCCTCTTTCACTATGTAAACATTACTCTCTGTTCGAACAATTTTGAGTAGAGTCTTACCTGTTGTGCTTGATTTGACTTCAAAATCTTGTGCTATGAAAAGAACTTCGCAGCCTTTATTACACATTTGACTGACACTCAGCAAATTTTCTTTCAGCCCATCTACAAATCGTACATCTTGGGCCTTATCTCTGCCATTATCTAAGCTGACTGAGCCCTTTCCCTTGAGTTTTCCTGATTTTTCATTACCAAAAGTAACATTACCAGTTTTCTTTTCGTCAAAAGTTATAAATTTTCTTCTGTCTCTAGTCATATGTTTTGAGCAGCCACTGTCCAGATACCATTGGCTTTTCAGGTCTTTAGCAGTTAGAGCCAGGTCACACTTATTCACCTTCTTTTTCCACTGGAAGCATCCTTTTGTTTGGTATCTTTTGTGAGATGATGAATCACATCCTCTCAGAGGACATTTGGAAGGTATATGTCCAATTTTATTGCATACACAACATTTGATCATAATTTTTGCAGAATAGTGAGTATGAACAAAATTTCTTTGATTCAAAAACTCCCTTGAGGTGTTGAACATCAATATTCGACCATATCTTCTACACTCAATGATTTTATGGCCAAATTACTTATAATAAAAACAGTAACCATAGAAACTATTTGCATACCTAATGTAAGGTTGTCTTCTCCATTTGTTTGCTTGAGACAATCTCTTCATTGTTTGCATCTTTTGCTGGTTTGAATTACTCCTCTTTGCATGACAGTATGCAGAAATGTGTCCCAGCTTGTGGCAGACATAACAGGTGGCATTTTTCATAGGAGGGAAGAATCTCCTTTGATGGCTTCCAAATTTGACATACTCAAGGGCATATGAATCTTTTTCTGTTGTCTAAGTATTTCTTTCATTCTTTGTTATTAGAGGATTCTTCTGGGTTCTGTCTCCCTCCTTACATGTTTTTTCTTTTGTAGGAATTACTTGAGCTGCTTCATCATCCTTCTTTGCTTTTACAAAAATAATCTCTCTGTTTTCTTTTTCTTTGCTTTTACTTGATTCTCCTTCATAGCCTATTCCAGTTTTTATCATAGGAGATCTTTGAGCATCTAGAATTTCGTTCAAATTACCAGAGCTTGTTGTTTGAGAAGAATTTATAACCACTTTCCTTTGATCATTTTCTAATTTCTTTATGAGACATACTACTTCTTCTTCCAACTTCTCTTGTTCCTGAGTTTTCTCCTTGATTTTCTTAAGTAACATGTCTTCTATCTTCTTGGCTTCTTCAAGCTCTATCTTTAGCTACACGAGGAATTCTGAATTCTGTTCTTCTCGTACATTCTTGAGGAGAATGTCCTTTTGTTTTCTGCACTTCAGTTTGAGTCTATCAATATCCTCCAGGGCACTTCTTAACTCCCCCTCAAGGTCGACTTCACCTTCTTCTTCTTCATCTTCTAGCAGGAGTCCTTCAAGTTCTTCTATGGCTATCAATAAAAATTCAGAGGTTCCTTCTTCACTTGAGGGTTCATCTAAGTCTTCAGATGCACTGCTGTCTTGTTGAGCATAGAAAGATTTTCTACTAAATTTCTTTCCTTTCTGCCAGTTCTTTGATGTATTTCTCCCTGATTCTTGAGCCTGATTCTTTACTTTCTTGTGAGGACACTTAGCAGCATAGTGTCCAAATCTTCCACAGTTAAAGCATTTGAAAGGAATTTTACCTTTGTATTTACCTGAGCCTCTATCAAATTTCTTGACAAATTTAGCCTCTTCTTCATCAGAGGAAGAACATGTATCTTCCTTTTCTTCTTTCTTATTTTCTGTTTTAAAAGTTGCCTCCCTCATACTTAGCTTCTTCCGTGGGAGTCTCATCTCATAGGCTGTTAGATTTCCAAGTAACTGGTTCATAATCAAGGTCTCCCAATCAGTTGTTTCTTCTATTGCAGACACCTTGGGATTAAACCTGGATGGAAGAGATCTTAGAATCTTTTGCACAATTATACTTTCTGGTATGGTTTCTCCAAGAGCTTTCATATTGTTAGCAATTTTTGCAACTCTTAAGAAGAAGCTTCCAACATCTTCATCATCATTCATTTTTAAATTTTCAAACTGGGCTCTATATACTTGAAGTTTGGCAGTCTTTACCTTTTTATTTCCCTCATGGATATTCTCTAGAGTGTCCCACATATCTTTGGCAGTCTTACTGTGCATTATTTTTATAAATTCAGCCTCACAAAGTCCACTTAATATTGCATTCATGGCCTTTGCATTTGCTACAAATTCTTGTTTAGCTTCTCTTTCTGGGTCAGTTGCCTTTGGGGCATATCCAAATAATACAGCAGCCCATACCTGTATTCCTAGAGACATTATGTATGCTCTCATTCTGATTTTCCAGAAGGCATAATTAGCACCAGTGAAGAAAGGGGCTTTATTGGTTGAGCTTCCTTCTTGACTAGCCAGCCTGGGGGCCTAGGATCTCCTTTTAGTGGTTAAACAAGTACAAAACGAACCTGGATTTGATACCAATTGTTGAATTCTTAGTTAAACTGAGAGGGGGGGGGGGGGTGAATCAGTTTAACACATACATGAGCTTTTTAAATTTTTCATCAACTTATTTACAACTTACTTTTATAACCAACCTTAGTATATGAACAGTCTTAATATGTTGCAGCAAGTATTAAATTAATGTGACATCAACCTTATTATGAGAGCAGCAAACATTAAGCAGATTTGGTAAATCATCTCAGCACACAGTCAACACAGATAGAGACAACAGATATAAGTGGAAACCCATAAAGGGAGAAAACCACATCTTATTATTGTTGTGATGCAAAGGCAAGCTCCTGCTCCCTCTCACCACTGCTTTTCTGCAGGCACCAACCTACAGGAGGCTTCAACCTCAGTCAGCTCCAACTGACAGCTATCAAGCTTCAACTTGATAGGGAAGCTCCAACTTCCTCAATTTATTAAAAGAAATGTTTTCTGATTTACCTCAGATATCAGCTTTGTTCTGTAGCATCTCTTTCTGCTCCTCTCTTCCTTATCTTCTCTGCCTCAATCTTCTATACTCTGCATTCTCTATACTTACTCTCTCTAACCTCTATATGCATATCCAGTTGATATTATATATAGAGTTCATCACATGACTGTTTGTATTCCACAAGGAATTTGGAGTGAACAACCATGAATCTTTGGCTTCTGCCTTCTCATTCCTTTGTCCAACTCATTTAAAAAATATATAACAATATGTACAAATTTCAATGTTACAGTGGGATTTTTCTTTTCCTTCGGATACTTGCCTTTGCATCACAAACAATATAAAAAAATTAAAACACTTACATTTTCAGTTACAGTATATAAACTTCACTCAGCCCTTGGCTTGCTGGTTTTGTCCTTTCTATTGCTGTCATGCAACTGTCCTGCATACCTCTGTTTACTGCAACTCTGAGCACTTGTGCATGTACACCTGTTCAATGCAATTTTAAATCCCTTCACTGCATACCTCTTCAATTTTGCAGTCTCTGTTTACCTACACTTTCAATCTCTAGCTGTGTATAATGCCTTCACATTTCATGGCCCAAACATTTCCCCAATCCGGGCAATCTCACTACATTATTTTATTCTTAGCTGGCAAATTAAGCAAATAAATCAGAATCCTTTAATATCTCAAATGGGGGAGTTGAGATATTAAATTAAAATTCTCTCGACAAAACACCTGCCACACCTTTGTACTCATCCAATTTTAAATCTGACAACTCTTCTAGCAGCGGGAGTTTTTCTTCAAAGGTCATAAACCCTCAATACATCTAATATACTATTTGGTAATTTTATTCCAACGCACACAAACCATATATATATATATATATATATATATATATATATATATATATATATATCTTATATTATAATCTTGGCCTTTTTTTTTTTTTATAATGTGCTCTACATACAATTGGAGCCTTTCATTTTATATGTATCGAATGGTAGTTGAACCGATACACAAAGTCCTCAACGAACCCTCTAAGGAAACATATAATAAACCACGTTCATAATTCAGACCTTAGCACTTTAATAAAAAAAATTCTGACGCCTTTAACCATATACATCAGCTCCTATAGCACCCAACCATGGTTTATAACATTAACATGGAATTTCATATCGCGGGGTGATTCACGGGTCCCACACATACAATAACGAATTTTCACTAATTGTAATCGCCTGTACCTTGAGTTATCTTCCGTGCTATTTTGAGTGTGATCACCATTCGATGAACGAGCCTCCAGATCGGACGGCATACGTCGATATCGCGTTGATTTCACTGTCGATAGTTAACGCGTGATAGCCATGCGATGAGAGCGGTTTCTCCAACCCGCTTAAGACCACGTGTCAACTCCTAGCATATATCGTGTTTGAATTATAAATACAACTTACTGTACAAAAGCAGTGTGATGAAAACCGTTGGGTGTTCCAAACCCACTGTCACTATTCACAGCGCTCGTGGTTCCTCTCCTTTTCCCTCAGGGTTCCATCGTGCTCTTTATCAACGTTTCATTTGTAGTCACACCGCTCCGTCACACAGTTCTAATGTTTCATTTCGGAATCATACCATTGCTTCATAATTCTCGAATAGAGATTAACGTCCCTCCTTATCCACCTCAACACTTCTAACTCAAACCACACGGGCGATGGCATAACCTTGCATCTTCTATCGACTGCAGAATCTCAGAACTCCATTATGGAGCTTCTTCCCGGGCACCGTAGGTATCCTCTACCGATTATGAAATTGGCCACACAGGCCAAATTCCCAATACTCAATCACAGTTTCCCCTTTGTCTACCAAAGGTGTAAAGTAATGTCATAACCTCCCATACATCAAAAATCAATTAAACAGTTGGCTATAGACGTCCAACCATTCTCACATACACTATATATATATATATCAATTCCTTAACGCAGGAATCTAGCCATCCATGACTAAATCAATGTACACATAGGACCAACAGGAATGCGCGCATAAGAATAAATAGGTTCTTCATATAAATGAAATTTATTTAATAGGTCCTCAGCCAGATCTTCAAAGTTAATGGCCTTCTATTCTCCTAATTTCCCTCTCTGGCTTCCTAACACTATGCAGCTCGGTGCAGGTCTCTATACATAGTCTCTCTGAGAAATCGCTCCACTCCTCTGTCTATTTGTCTTAATGACATTCATTGATATTACTGGTCCAACTACTGTGTTTTACTGCTTCATTCCTGTGTGCTTCCCTTCACTGTATAATAGTCCTTCACCCCGGTTCACCTTTGTTCACGATCTCTACACAGGTTCTGCCTCCTCTGGTTCTGCCTCTGCTGCTTGACCATTTTATTTCAACAGTTGCCATCTATGCTATCTCCTTTGCACTGTATCTGTAAATATACTTTTCCTCTGTTCTTCTCATGCTCCCTGTAAAGACTTGTTGTCTTCCCCTTTGCCTCTACTACTTTCCTTTGTCTGTCTCTGCCTCTGTTGCCTCCTTTGCCATCAATGACAATATTTCCAACAGATGATTCATACTCGGACTGTTTATTTTTGTGGCAGGGATCCTATGTTAAGTAATTACAATTGAATGAGGGTATTCAATATGGTATTAGCGGAAATTCCATCAAAATATTAGGGAAACCCACCAAGGATAATGTGTGACTATTACTCTCTTTTTTTGTTCATATGCTTTAGGATCATAATGCTACTTAGCCTTGGAAAAAGTAAAGGTTGTGGTGGAGCATTCTCCCAATGTCACGCGTGACTTAAATTTACAAGGATATCTCCCCCACCTGCTCATATTTGAAAGGGATGGTCAAAATATAGAGCTGGAATAAAAGAACCTCCATATTTTCATCAAAAATTTAAACAGAAAGTTTTATCTTGTTTGAGATCTTCGGAAGAGAATTGTGTAATGGTTTTGATCCTTCCAAATTTCCGGATGGTTACTCCATCCATCATCAAGGAACAAAGAGCTAAAGTGAGTAAACGAGTGTTGAAGAGCTAACTTATAAGATAACATGAATTAAGTATTTGTTAGATCCTAACATATACTTATTTCATGCTATCTTTTAAATCAGATCTTCAACACTCGTTTACTCACATTAGCTCTTTGGTCCATGATGATGGATGAAATAACCATCCAAAACGTTGGAAAGATAAAAAGCATTACATAGTTCTCTTTCAGAAATATCCCACAATATGCATAAATGTGGAAGCCTCAAATCACTTAAGTCTTATCTTTTCTGGATCGCGTACCTAGATCCAGTGATAAATTTGAAGAAGCACATAGAAAAGAGGATGGGTATTCCTACAAACAATCAATGTCTTTTTTTCGCGTTAAATTTTCTTAAGGATGTTTCTCTGATGAAGGATTACCATATTTCAATAAAATCCACTATAATATTGAACGTAAGGTTTTTTGGTGGTGCCCCGAGATCCAACAACCCAAGTGGCTTTGTCTCCTACAAGGACGTGGTGTAAGGAAAGGGCCCCACTCTAGCAGATTAGCCCTGGTACAATCTAGTACCCTACATTATATAAAAATTCTTTTTGAACTCGTGCCAACTCAAGTCTTTTGTCTTGATGTGTCTAACCCGCTTCACATCTTCCCACCAGATGTCTGCTTTACCTCTCAAACTGAAGATAATAATCCTGGCCATCATGTTATCTGAGTACTCATGCAATTCAAAGAAATTCTTCATCCCAAGTATCCAAGCTTCTGTCTCTTTTGGTTTCTTCAAGTCTCCATCAAAAGTAGGTGGTTTTTCTTTCTTTAATTCAACTGCAAAGTATCCCATGTCACTCCTCTTGTAAGGGTCATACTGATGACGATCATGAATTCTATTTCAACCAGTGCTAGAATGGTACCTGTATTCATCACTCCTCTTGTCCAGAGTGTCCAACATTCTACAATCTCTCACTATATTAGCTCTATCTGAAATGTGTCTACCAGGAGACCTACTTCCATACTCCCCATTAGTTATGTTCTCCTTTCCATGGCTGATCCGAAATTTCCCTTGCCACTGCAACTCTGAAAATCTCTGAAGAAGTATTGCATTCACCTCTGCTTGTTTCTCTTGTGCATTTATGATCCTTTAATTTTCTAACTTACAACTCCTTATTTATTCCTTTAGGCTTCTCAATGTATCCACCAAATTAGAAGAGTTCCCACCATGTTTCTCATATGACGGGAGAGTCCTTATAGTCTACCATATTTATATCCATGTTGATGTTTCTTCCTACCAAGCGTAATATGTTAGTTAAACCAAATAATATAAACCAATGTACCTTAGTGTAATTTGGGGAGGATACATCCTGCAAGATCCACTAATCAACATAATACATTTATATAAAAAATCCTAATAGCATATAAACCCATAAGACATGGTATACAAGCGCAAAATCAACATTCTAGTTGGAGTCCAACCATCAATGCATGCCCATACCAAATACACAACATGAACTAATGCATAACCATACCAATTCAACTTGACCACACACCATCACAATTACATACCATACACCAGCATAAGCGACATATAAACAAGCTTGAATGACCAATGCATGTTCAACATATGACATCACACAAGCAAGCACACACAGACAACACACAAGCATGACCAATATGTGACCTAGATAAACAAGAAATGCATATTCGACATGTAACCATATGTAATCAAGTGTGCACGGACAATACACACGCATAAAAAAAACACAATCAATCGTACATTCATGCCAACATGTTGACAACAACATCATTATTTCTCCCATGGTAACACTACTGCCACCATGGCCAACATAACATGGATGAAACAAACACATAACCATAGGTATGGGAAACATATAAGAAATCAATAAAATCATGAAAAACACACTGGCCATCTAGTCCAAGGGTTGAACCATGCTCTAATACCACTCTGTAACACCCTCTTCCCACATCTACCCAAGTAACTAGTCAACCGAGGCAAACATGTGACGAGAGCTTACTAATACAAGATTCAACCTCTTAGATGACCTTGAGGATGTGGAACTGATGGAAACATGAAAAAAAAACCTTACATGACATCAACAACATCCCCAGGAGATAAACCAACCACTCAAGCCTCTTACCCCTGGGTTACACTGAATTTTGACCAATTTGGGACTTAGCCACAAGCATAACACAAAAATATAGCAGGTGGGAGGCTATAACCACAAAAACATCACATCAAGCATGTGGCTAAGGCCCCAATGTAGTTGTGTGTCTGTAACTATGGGATTTGAGACACCTTTTTAGGACCAGAGCCTAGGTCACAACCTAGAACTTCAAGAAAACTTAGGGGACGATAAATAAAATTGGGAAAATGATACAGAAGCAATCACATCAACAAGAACTCATATGTGCCCCTCCTAGCCATGACAAGAATTTCTTCAAACATATCACAAACATTGAATCTACAGGTGTAAAAAAAAGATTTAAACATGGGGGTCTCATACTTATTTGAGAATTTCTAAGAGGCATTGCTACTTTACATCAGTAGTTGCAATACAATCTATTTTACCATAGATACATTGTGCATTCATTTACAAGTAAAAGCATGGAGAGAGCCATAAATCATCACTAATAAATTACATGCTTATAACCAGCATAACAAATGATCTGAAATGATTGTATTAGTTTTTATTTTCTAAATGTATTTTCAGTTTAAAAACATGTGCATAAGTGGTTCATTAGTTTGCATAAGGGTTGAGTAGTTTTTCCATGAATTGTAGATGATTTTTACTGAATTAGAAGCATAAAAAAAGCTTAAATAGCACTGAACGGTAGTGTAAAACAGAGAAATAAGCCACCGCATGAAATTTACACAGCATGCATGATGAAGCAGTTCACCCCTCCTAGGCTACATCTGCTAGTCTAGCTCCCAATGGCATGTCCATCTTTCATTATGCTGAAAATTTTGTTATTACATGTAGTTATAGTGCTCTAATGGTCGTTTTCTCTACACCAATGGCTCCAGAAATTAGTCAAAAATGACTCTTCATTCACTCAGAATGAGCGAAAATTGAGTCTCCTACTCTTTTGCCCAGTTTCACCTAGAAAAGCTCCACTAAAGTGGAGAACTCCACTTAACTAGAGATAAAATAGCAAATTCCACCATTTTTTAGGCATGCTCCTAAACTGCCACCGAATCTAACCATTGCATTTAAATTTTTTGGTTGGGGTGGTCACACGCCAACCCCAAAACCGTGGGACTAACCGTCAGAGGTTATCCACTTTGCATTTAACTTTCGACGAAACTCTTGGTCAAAACTCTAGTTTGAAGGTTGGGTTATGTAGACTGCAGAGACGTTGGCAACTAACGTTTCCATGTGACAACACAATGTGAACACTAGTGGTTAACGCGTACTGTGACAGTTTGTTTGTTTGACGTACACGCCTTTCCACTCAACCATAACATAAAGTCGACTCCTATATTTGTTAAGTCATAACGTATAGTGCAGACGGTAAGGCGTGTGTGTGATGGGTAGGAGGTCCGGGGGTTGAATCCTGCGACCTCCAACAAAATTTTATGATACTATTGCAGGGTCACGTTGCGGCCTCAAGGCTAACCACGTGGAAATATTTCATTGGCCCTGCAATACCATACAAAAAATAAAATTGAGACACTTTTCAAACCATGATTGGCTTGGTGAAAAGGAATATTTCAAGAATATTCATTTTTTGTTGGTTGTACCTCCACCTTGTTGATTGTGCATCCCAGTCAAACCTAGTCAAACTATTGAAAATTTACCTGTTTGGAATTTCCATCAGAACGCGATATCTCCCTCATACAACATCGATTTTTCGAATCGTTCACGACATCGGATTCAGGAAGACGAGATCTACAAAACCATCCTAGTTTCAACCCAATCCTATAACTTTGAATTTTGAGCAAAATTTATGAACTCCTTATCATTCCTCCCCATTGGGAAGCTTTTGGACCCCAAAATACTTGATTACATGTTCAGTAGATGAGGGTACAACTCCCTCGCCTTTCCAACCTCGATCCATTTTTACTTTCTTGGTTTAGTGCCTTTGAGCCCAACTCGAAGGTAGTCAACACTTCCCTTCTTGGATGCTCTTGTCCTCCTATCAAGAATTGTGTCTTGTTTGAACTCATCTAGAAATTCCGACGAGAAATATTCAATAGAAGGTAGTTGAACATCACTTCCTTGATCATCAATCAAAGGTGGCTCATACAAGCATAACTTTTCAACATTAGCAACTTAATACATTTTCATGTAAGAAGGCAAGTCATGTTTGAATGCATTGTTACCAACTTTCTCTATGATCTTAAAAGGAGCATAATGAATGGGTTTGAGATTTTTACCTTCCCCTTGCATCCTTTCTTTTCTAATGTGCAACCATACCTCATCTCCCTCTTGAAACTTGTGATCAACCCGATGTTTGTCATGTCTCTCTTTGTATTTTTTTTTACTTTTCTCAAGCTGTTCTTGAACTTGTTGATGTATAATCTGAATTTTCTCAATGAACTTTTGAGCTTTATCAATGTCACTATGGCCATAAATTGCAACATCCTTCCCAAAGATGAAGTCTATTGGCGATTTTGGCAAATACCCAAAGCATACTTCAAAAGGTGAGGTTTGGGTAGAAGAGTGCTTTGCCTGGTTGTAAGTGTGATGAATGCAATGCAATTTCTCATCCCACAAATTAGGATATTTTTTGCAATATTCTCTCAATAGATGCACAACTGTTCTGTTCACCACCTCGGTTTGTCCATCTATTTGTGGATGAAAAGAGGTACTCTTTTTCAAATTTGTGTCCATCTTTATCCATAGATTTAACCAAAAATTCCAAAAGAACCTGGAATCCTTGTCACTAACAATAGAAATTGGCAATCCAAAATGAACCCAAACATTTTGAAAATAAAGTTCAACATTTTTTTCAGCAGTAATGATTTTCTTACATACCATAAGTATACACATTTTAATGAATCTTTCCATAACTACATAAATATAACCATGTTGCTTTCTTGACATAGGTATACCTCCAACAAGGTCCACGGAGACACTCTCCCATGGCCTTGATGTTACCAGTAGTGGCGTGTACAATCCAAGCTTCCTATTACTAGGCTTACTTGTTGCATACATAGAACAACCTCTTATAAAACATGACACACTATCTATCATGCGAGACCAATAACAATACCTCTGTAGATGCGCCATTGTTTTGCTTACCCCAAAGTGTCTAGAAATAAGAGATGAATGAGATTCTATCATGACACTTAACCTCTCTCCTTGTGGAATACACAACTTTCCCAAATGAAATAGAAATTTTTTTTGCATGTGATAATCTTTTTCTTCAACTTGATTCCCTTCACTCAAACTAGCATACACATCTTGAAAATCAATGTCATGTGCATATTGTTCTATGTAACTCTCATGTATAGAAAAATCATTTTTGAGTAAAGTAGAAGCACTAATGATTGGTCTTGAAAGCATATCTGCAACTTTATTGAAAATACCTTTCTTGTACCTTATAACCAAGTGAAACTGTTGAAGAAATCCCATACACCTGAAATGTCTTGATTGATGCAATTTTTTTTGTGACTACAACTACTGTAATGGTTGGTGATCGATGTGTACAATAGCCTCTTTACCCATCAAGTAGTGTTTCCACTTCTTGACACTTTGTACCAATGCATATAGTTCTTTTTCATATGTACGATAATTAGTCACATCACCATTAAAAGTTTCAGAATGAAAAGCGATAGGCTTACCATGCTGCAAAAGTACTGCGCCCATGGCATAATCACTAGCATCGGTTTGAATCTTGAATGGTTGTCTCAAATTTGGTAATGCAAGGACTGGAGCTGAACTGATTTTGTATTTTAAAGATCCAAAAGCTTGCTATTTCTTTCCTCCCCATTGGAAGCCTTTCTTCACACTTGTCACTGCATGCATAGGAGTTGCGATGGAAGAAAAGTTAGCAATAAACTTCCTCCAATATTGAGTTGCACCTAAGAAAATTCTTACCTCGATTACTGTTTTGGGTGTGGGCCGATTCACAATGGCTTCCACTTTAGAAGGATCAATCCTCAATTCTCCTCCTCCTACAATATGTCCCAAATTGACCAAGGAAGTCTTTCCAAACTCACACTTTGACATCTTAAGAAACAATTTATCTTTCTTCAAAATATCAAGCACTCTATTCACATGCAAGACATGATCTTCTCTTGTTTTGATGAAAATAAATATGTCATCTAAGTACACAATCACAAATTCATCAAGGAATGGACGCAAAACACTATCCATAACACGCATGAAAGTTGTTGGTGCATTACACAAACCAAAAGGCATAACTAGCCACTCAAAGAGTCCTTGTTCGGTTTTGAATGCAGTTTTCCATATATCACTTTCCGCAATTCTTACTTGATGATATCCACTTCGTAAATATAACTTAGTGAAAAACTTTGCTTCTTTCAGCTGATCAATAAAATCATCTATTCTTGGGAGTGGGTAATGATTTTTTATCGTGATTTTGTTCAAATCTCCGAAATCTACACACATGCGCCAAGTCCCATCTTTTTTTGGTATCAAGACTATGGGTGAACCGCATGGCGAAGTGCTTTGCCTTATGATTCCTTTATCCAACATCTATTTTATTTGCCTTTTTATTTCAACATTCTCCATTATCACCATGTGATACATACCGATGTTTGGAAGAGGACAATCTTTCTGCAACTGAATCTCTCTTTTTGGAGGAAATCCTGTTGGCTCTTGAAACATTTCATGATGTGCATTAACGACATCACATAAATCTGATTTAAACTTAGGATCACATCCTTAAAATGATTCATGATTAATATCATCTTTAGGCTTAATCATAAGAAGAAAAAATTCTTACTTGAATTTACCAACCTCTTTACCTGTCCAGCATTTACCATAGCAATGTTTGTCTTCTTGTGATGTGCTCTAACAATGAACTACTTTCCATATTTGAATAAATGATACTTGTTCTCATGGTGATGGAAGATCAATTTCCTGTCATACAAGTAAGGACTTCCCAACACAATACCAGTGATGTCAAGCGGAACCACATCTAATTCAACTATACAAAATTTGCAGTGATTGCAAACCACAATATACATTTATTTGAAACCTGTATATTTTCATCCTTACAATTCCAACCCAATGGATATGGTTTTGGATGTGGTATGGTTTGAAGGTTAAGTTTCTTGACCAAATCTTCAGAGATTAAGTTTGTTTGTGACCCACTGTCAAACAATGTGTCAATCTTGGTATGCTTGGATATGACCCTCACATGAAACAGTTCTATTCTTTCTTCTTCATTTAGAGTGTTTATGTGACAACTTGATGTACTTGTGTTGGGTTTAGTTTCAATTTCTTTTCCCTTCATGTTCTTCAATCCCATGGCTGTAATTTTAGATTCATCACTTGAATCAGGTCCTAAATCATGTTGAGATGTAGCAGCAATTTTTTGTTTCCCTTTGTTATTGGGTTTCTTTGGCCTCATTTCAGGATGTAATCTCCAACAATGAGTTTCATCATGGCCTTATTTTGAATAATGTTTACAAACCACTTTTTCTCCCTCTTTCTTAATAGATGAATTATTTTTGTTTGTACCTTTTTAGGTATTTTCGTTGGATTTACCCTTAAAAGGTTGCTTCCTACCCTCTTCAGAAATGTTCTTCCCTCTAGCTTCTATATGTTTGCCCTGAACACATACTTCATCTAGACTGGTGTGGTTAAACATGGGAGTAGTATGTTTTAGGTAGCTATGTAAGCCTCCTATGTACTTTAGCAAAGTATCTTGGCTATGCAAATCTACCCCTAATAAGAGAGCTCTTCTCCTAAATTATTGGGTGTATTCTTGCACATTTTGTCCCTTTAATTGCCTAAAGTTCTGCCAGTTCATGATAGCTTTCTGCATATGAGCTAATGGATAAAAATGTTGTTTAATAACAGTAATGAAATATAACCATGATAGAATAATCTTACCATGTTTCTTGATTTCCTCCTTTGTCTTGGCTTCCCACCAAACAAGTGTTGCACCTTCCATTCTCAATGAAGCTAATTGAATTTTAGTATCATCATCTTGAAGGTTCTATATCCTCAAATAGACCTCCAATTGTCTAATCCAATTATCAAGCATTTCTGCATTAACTTCACCACTAAACATTGACAATTCAAACTTAACATCAAGTTTTAAAAAAGGACTTTTGCCAGTGTTCTTTGACTTGCGTGGCTGATGTACTGAAGAAGAAGTAGAGGATGATGATGATGAGGGTGAGGATGATGGCTCTCCATTGCCTCCGTTTCCTATATTTCCCTTCTTTGACTTATCTTCATCATGTTTATCTCCTGAAGATCATTGTCCTTCCTTGTCAAGTTTAGATCCTTCTCCTTCTAGTCTCTCATTCCTTTCTTGATAAAGGATTCTAATCATCTCAGTCATGTCAAGAAATGCTTTCCTGAACACTCTTTATTCCTCCTTGGGATTAACTTCTTCATGGATTTATCCTTCCTCTTGAGGCATGCTTAATGGCACTTCTGCTTCTTTAGGAGGTGAACTAGGTGGTGGATATTGTGGCAATATTGCTCTCATTTTCTTTGGCTCCTTTTGAGACCCTTATGCTTCCACCAATTTTCCTTCTCATCTTTTGAGCTTGAGCCTTGTAAGCATCTAAAAATTGCAAACAGTTAAACAATTCTTTGCACTAAACAACACCAGAGAATAAAATTTGGCTTTGATACCAATCTGATCTGAAATGATTGTATTAGTTTTGCTATGTTAAGCGTATTTTCAGTTTAAAAACATGTGCATAAGTGGTTCATTAGTTTTCATAAGGATTGAGTAGTTTGTCCATGAACTGTAGATGATTTTTAGTGAATTAGAAGCATAAAACAATCTTAAATAACAGTCCGAAGTCACTTATGAAGTCACTTAAATAACAATCTTAAATAAATGATGGACTCACTTATGAAGTCCGAAACGTTGGGTTAAAATTCTCATAACAGGTTATTCCTCCACTTTGAAAAACCAATTCACCTGTATGGAATCACTTTTTAAAAAAATCTTAAATAACACTGAACAACAATGTAAAACTGAGAAATAAGTCACCACATGAAATTTACATAGCATGCATGACGAATCAGTTCACCCCTCCTGGGCTACATCTTTTGGTCCAGCTCCATTTGGCATGTCCATGTTTCATTATGCTCAAAATTTTTCTATTACATGTAGTTACAGTACTGTAATGGATGTTTTCTCTACACCAATGGCTCCATAATGCTCCAATTAGCCAAAAATGACTCTTCATTCACTCAAAATGGGATAAAATTGAGTCTCCTATTCTTTTTCCCAGTTTCACCTAGAAAATCTCCACCAAAAGTGGAGAACTCCACTTAACTGGAAATAAAATAGCAAATTCTGCCATTTTTTAGGTGCACCCCTAAACTACCGCTGAATATAACTGTTGCATTTAAATTTTGTGGTTGGGGTGGCCAGATGCCAACCCCAAAATCGCGGGACTAACCGTTGGAGGTTATCCACTCCGCATTTAACTTTCGGCGGAACTCTTGGTCAGAACTCCAGTTGACAGGTTAAACTCTAGTTTGAAGGTCGAGTTACGTAGACCGTGTAGACGTTGGAAACTAACGTTGCCATGTGACAACAAAAAGTGAACACTGGTAGTTAACACGTACTACAATGGTTTGTTTGTTTGACGTTAATCATGTGATCAGCTCCGGGGGAACCGCTGGCAGGTTGGGACCACCGGCGGTTCCCAATCCCACACGCATTTCCACTCAACCATAAAATAAAGCCAAATCATATAGTTGTTAAGTCACAACGTATAGTACGTACGGTAAAGTGTGCGTGTGCTGGGTAGGAGGTCCGGGGATCGATTCCTGTGGCCTCCAACAAAATTTTATGATACGGTTGCAGGGCCACGTGGCAGCCTTAGGTCTAACCAAGTGGCAACTTTTCAATGGCCCTCCAATACCATACAAGGAATAAAACTGAGACACTTTTCAAACCATGATTGGCCCAGTGAAAATGAATATTCTGAGAATATTCCTTTTTTGTTGACTATACCTCCACCTTGTTGACTCTGCATCCCAGTCAAACCTGGTCAAACTATCAAAAATTTACATGTTTTCCATTTCAATCAGAACACGATATATCCCTCATACGACATCATTTTTTTGAACCATTCACGGCACCAGAATCAGGAAGGCGAGATCTACACAACCATCCTAGTTTCAACCCAATCATGTAACTTTGAATTTTGAGAAAAATTTATGAACTCCTAATCAACAACAAAAAGAATACTATAGATACAATGGAAATATAGTCCACATAATAATAAGTACAATTATACATCAAATACCAAAGGAATGAGCTTCTAATTAATGAGTGTAAAACACCAACCGAAGATGAGACTTTCACATTCCACCCGACCATAGAGGGGTTCAATCAAATCTCTCTTCGGCCAACCACCCTCGTGCCATATTTGAAGCATGAATGTGGGACTCATAACCAACCGAAAAGAACAAAAAAATCCTGAATGTTACCTTAGTTCATGTCTCCTAGTCTCTCAGGCTTTACCATAATCCAAAGTCTTAATCAGGGATCACTAAGCCTTAAACGAAGACATACTCCCCAGGCTTTACCATACATCCCATCCTGGGACTACTATGCCAAAATGGAGAGCATCCACCTCTCAGGAGTTACCGCAATCCATCCTGGATCACTAGGCCCTAAACCGAGGCAAACCACATCCAAGATTTACCATATATCCTGTCATTCAGAGGCAAGGATTCCTAGCCGCACCGAGGCAGCACACTATTTGGCTTTACTACAACCCAAATTCTAGTTCAGGGGTTACTAGGCCATGTGTTATATCAATTCGGAGATCCACCTCAATTGGCTTCAAATCCAATCTGACAATCCAACTCAACTGAAGTATGAGAACCCATCTCATCAAGGCTATCCGGAAATGGCAAGGCTAGGATGAATACATCGTCACACCTGGAAAACACCCACTCCAAGACAAAAAATAACCACATGCAATACCATGCATGCTCGATATATTAAGCAAAACATACGCGCAAATCGATACTTGCCAAGAATCATGTTGTAGCTTCTTGAGTCCTGCTCTTCCTTGCTTGCTTCCTCCTTTTTCCTACTTTCTTTCCTTTCTTGCTCAAAATTCCAAAGTTCTGCAAAAAATCTAAGTGTTCAAGAGTGAGTGAGAGAGAGAGAGAGATAATAATGTAAGAGCTACGAAAATGAACTGACAAAAGGTACCAACTAATCCTCAGAAACCTTTTTATAGAAGATGCCTCTATTTTCTTCATTTTCCATTATTTTCCTTCATTTTCCTCCTCACATGCAACTTGTGACCTTTCATCTCCTTTTCTCCCAATTTCCTTTATTTTCATAATAAGTCTACCAAAATTTCCATTTTTCCTTTCCAAAGCCTTTGCCTTTTTCTTTGCCAATTTCCTTGGCCATAATAAACCAAATGAAAACCCACTAGGATGTTTTGCCCAACATTCAACTTGGAATAAGTGTCCCATCAACTGTGGTTATAATTTTTAACTTTATTACATGGAATTTTCACCATGGATATTATAGATATGCCTTTATTTTTTGACCTTCTAATGTGAGGAAGCCTTTCCAAGGGAGGGGTTTCCCGAGGAACTGTGTAGCAGAGAAGGGGATGCTTGTGAAACCTGGAAGGTGTGTGACTTCATGAAAGGGGGTGAACAGATTACCTAAGGTACTGTGTAGCATAGAAGGGAAGGTTGAGGAATGGATTTGTTTTGGTCATTAGAATTTCTAGATGGAATGATAAGAACACTTGGAGTGTGCCCTGGAACAATGAGATGATAATTTTTCACTGAGAGGGCAAGTGCCATAGGATCGTAGCGTTGGAAATTGGATGCAGACTTTGGCTTTGGAAGTGGATTCTGGACTTCCTAGGAAGGAGGTGAATCTTGATATTACTTTTGAGGGTGGAGGTGTGAACCTCTAGATTCCCCTGTTGTTGTTACTTGCACCGTATCCTTTTATTTTTTAGTTAGATAAAATGTGCATGTATATATATGTAAATTATTGTAAATATTGTATTGGTCTGTGTTTATAAATCTCCATAGGTAGTATGGTTATTTGATGGTTGTGGAAAATGTGCATAATTATATGGCGTTGTTATTGTAAATATCGTAATGAGTTGTGTTATAAATCTCCAGTGAACGATATGATTGTCATGTTTTCAGCAAGATGTCATTGCAAATACTGCAACGAGTTGTGTTATAAAGCTCCATGGGAAGTATGTTTTTGTTTTCAGTAGCTTTATTGTTATAGGTATCATTGAACACCGAGAAATGTGTTTCCCTAAAGGGGAGGGGTTTGTAATAGCCCCGGGTTAAAACTTCATGTAATAAATTTAAGGAAGGAAAAATAAGACCATGGTCATGGGACATGTATTCCAAGATGAACGTTGGGATAAAACATAGTGATGAGTATCATTTGTGATTAATTAATGGCTAAGGAAATTGGCAAAGGCAATGGAAAATGATTTGGAAAGGCATGAGGAGGAATTGGGATAAAAGGAAGGCGAAAGGTCACATGTTGCATGTGAGGAGGAAATTGAAGGAAAAATGAAGGTAAATGAATAAATCAGAGGCCTTATTGATAAAAAGGCTTCTGAGGATCAATTGGTGGCTTTGGTTAGTACAAGCTTTTGTTAGTTCTATGGTTGAGCTCCCACACTAGTCTCTCTCTCATACTCTTGCACACTTAGAGTTTTCTTGGAGCACATTGAATTTGGAAAAGAAGGCAAAGGAAAAGTAGTAAAGGGCAAGGGAACAATTGGATCAACGACTACAGTTGGATTTCTTTACAAGTATCGAGTTGCATGTATGGTTTCCTTGCTAGTTCCAGCATGCATGTTACATGCATGTGGTTTCTTGGTTATGATCTATCATTTGCATGGAGGATTTCCCAGATTATTAGTGTTTTTTCCTAGCCTTTCCATTTCCTAGATAGCCATGGTGTTATGGGTTTACCTTTGTTTTCTAGTTTTTTCTCTTGTTCCTTATGACTATCGGTTTGGTTACTAGGTCCTGGAGTCTTGGTTTGAAAAACACTTTGGAATCCTAGTAATATCTTTGGTTGAGTTACTAGTCCTAGAAGCCTTGCTTGGAAAAATGCTCTAGAATCCCTGTAACAACTTGGGTAGAGTTACTAGTCCTAGAATTATTGGTTGGACAAACACTTTGGAGCCTTTGGTGGGATGAGTTACTAGTCCTGGAAGTCTTGGTTGGAAAAACGCTTTGGAGCCCTTGGTGGGTTAAGTTACTAGTCCTGGAAGCCTTGGTTGGACAAACACTCTGGAGCTTGGCAGAAGTCGTAGGTTGAGTTACTATTCCTAGAAGCCGAATTGAAAAAAATATGGAGCCCTAGATGCATTGGGTAGAGACTGATTTGGTGATGGTTAGTGATGCACGACTGTGAGGTGGAATCATTGGTTGAGGGTTGAGGTGGTTTAACCTATGGAAGCCCCAGATTGGTTATGTTTTCGTTATTCCATGAGATACCACATTCATGATTGGAATATGGCACATGGGTGATTGGCTAAAAGAAATATTTGGTTTCAACTCACTCTGTGGTCGGGTGGCATGCAAAAGTCCCTGACTTGGTTGGAATTTTCATATGTTAATAAGAGGTATTTTCTATTGTGATTCATGTATATATGTATTGATTATGTTGGTGGTATTATGGGTGTTTTGGCATTGTTTATATGTTGGGTATTTGTTGTTTTATATTCTAGTTATATGTTTGATCTAAATATGAATGTTAGTTTTGCTGTGCTAATTTCATCTTCATATTTAAAATTTATTTTTTTTACCTTATGCTTGATGTACATAGGTTTCCATGTTGTTTATGTGTTTCAAACAGGTACATTAGTTGAGTTTTATGAGTGAATTCAAGAGCATAAAACATGAAATAAATATGTTGAACAACAACAAATACAAGAACAAAAAACCATCACAATTGATCCATCAACACAAAGTTTTGATGAAGGAGTTCACCCCTCTTGGGATACATTTCCTTGGTCCAGCTTCTATGGCTTGAGCCTCTATATTAGCTCAAAAGTGCAAAAAATTTTGTTTACATTCACCTACAGCTCCTGAAACATGCTTCAGTGAGTCCAAAATGTCCAAATCTATCAGAAAAGACTATTCCTGCTCCTAATTTGGTCTTTAGATGATCTAGGCATGACCTTCCTTCCTGGTGGCCCTCGATTTCTTTTTTCTTCAAAGTGAAAAAAAAAAATAAAAAAATAAAATATATATATATATATATATATATATATATATATATATATATATATATATATATATATATATATATATATATATATATATATATATATATATATATATTATTGCTCCTTTTCCTCTCCAACCTATACCAATGGATTCAGAGCATGCCAATCTGCTAGGAATGACTCTTCTTGAGCCAAAATTGGTCGAAAATTGCTTCAAATATGCTTCATTTACTTTTTCCCTAGAATCTGCCTCCAAAACTGGAGAGAACTCCAGTTAGCACAGTCAAAATAGGGATTTCACTGAAAATGGCGGAGTCTGCTAAACCCACCGCTATTTAAAAGTGGTTTGATTAGCAATTAACTGTAGTTATAAGCGAATAGGTATAGCTTAAATACACATAAGCGCAGTTTAACATAACATGGTTTAACAATTTTTAATCCCAGATTATATTAATTAACCCGCCATTAAACTTTCGCTCCGTCTGTGGTCTTTGTAGCCTGTTCGCATGGGGAGGGGGTTGGCTCCCTTCACACCCCCGTCGTAGAATTTGGTTGACGTTAAATACAAGTTGGAACCGTATATGATTAAGACCCAACATAGTAGCATGGCGATAACACAAATGGTTGGTGCGAGGGGAGGTCATGGGTTCGACCTTGACAACCGCGCATAAATTTTGTTCCGCATAGAATTTCCCATACCCAAGGTTGAAAATTTTGGTTAAAAGTCATTCGACCGAATTTATATGTGTTTGTCCATAGTTTTAAACTTTGGATATAATAAACCAACTTTGATATAATCATGAAATTCGACCATGTAGTTTCATTCCAAACTTTGGATAGGGTCCACCAGAGGGGGCACGTGGCGGCCCCTAGCTACACCATGTGTCTAGCTCTGGTTGGACCATTCCAATCCAAAAATATTTCTCATTCAACATTAGTATAGATTTAAAAAAAAAATCACCTCCAAATTTCACTCGTGAATCCTGTTGTGACACTTGTCACAGTGTCACTGGGCGAAAACTTAAGAATATTCCCTGCATGCCGATTGGGCTGCTATGTCATCAACCTGCCACTGATCTGCAAATTTTTGACCTGTTTAGGAAAACAAACAACAGGCTCTATCTTCTTCATCCAAACTCCATTTTCAATGAAACGAATTGCGTCGGATTCCTGGCGACAAGCTCTTCGTTGTCGTTTAGATTCCAGTCAATTTTGAGCACTTTAATTTTTGAGCTTTTACACCAAGCACCTGATTGTTCCTCCCCACTAGAAGCCTTTTGGACCCAAAAGGCTCTTTTATTACTGATCATGTGGATGAGGGTACCGTTCCCTCACCCTTCCAGTCTCTATCCACTAACATTTTCCCATTTTCATCAACTGGAGCTTTTCACAAAAAACTTAACTTTTTCCTTGATTCTTGTGACCTTCTCTTGCTGTCATTGACACTGTCATGCTACAATTCCCATGAATTTGCAGAGCAGCAAGCTATTCTTTTATAAACCATCTTGTTCCTACCTTGGTCATTAATCAAGGAAACTTAAAAACTGTCTCACCTTGCACACTATCATCAAGGCAATTCTTAACTGATCTTTCTTTGTACTTGTGTCGACTCTTGACCAAGTATCTTTGCCATTGCCATGTACCCTTTGGAAACCAAAAACAAGAATTTGTGGAACACATGCCTTATTTGTCAAACTGATTTGTTTCTTTCTCTTTTACCTTTGCACTCTCTTACACCAGCATCTTGTTTCCAACACTGCTCAACACTGATGTTGACTTTTGCAAATGTTTTACATCTTGTTCACATACTTTCCAAGGAAACCTCTTAGAATCCTGAAGCATCTCTTTACAAGCATAACAAACTTTAATGAAATCAAATTGTTCATTCGATGCATCTTTTTGAAAGGTTTGATTCAAAACATCTCTATTTTTTATCGTCAACAATGTCAAATTATGACTTCCATTCACTATTCTCTTCATTTCTCCTGCATGTATAAGAGACAAGTTTGTCTTCTTCTTATGCACTCTAACTATGTACTCAATACCATCTTTAAACAAGTGACACTTATTCTCATGGAAATGAAATGCTTCTTTCCTCTCATACAGATAAGGACTTCCCAATACAATACCTGATATCTCAAGCATCACCACATCAGGTTCAACTTCATCAAGAATGTTTGAATTGATGGCGAATCTTAGTATGCACTTCCTTGTAACCTAAAAATTTTCATTCTTTCATATCCACCCTAAGATAAGGTCTTGGATGCCTAACAGTTTCAACGTCTAGTTGCTTAACCAAGCCTTCAGAAATCAAGTTAGCTTGTGACCTACTACCAAAAGGTGTATCAATCTTTGTATGTTTAGAGACGACTCTAATATGGAAAAGTTTTATTCTTGTATCTTCATCTTGAGTGACATTGGAACAAGCTATGTTCTTGCCTTTCAAACCCATGGTTGTAATCTTTGTCTCATATCCTGAATCTGACCCTAAGTCATGTTAAACTATAGAAACAATTTTCCGCTTTTCTTTGGATTTCAGTTTGTTTGGATTCAACTCTGGATGACGTTTCCACCAATGGAGTTCATCATGGCCATTCTTCAAATAATGTTTACATGTGAGTTTTTCTTTCTCTCTTTTGACAGAGCTATTTCTCTTTCCTCTTCCATAAAACTTTCCCTTTCCTTTACCCTCACTTTCACTTTTCTCATCTATGTTATGCTTCCCTCTTGCTTCTAAGGGTGTGGCTTGAACACAAACCTCATCTATGTTTGTGGGATTAAACATGAGAATAGTGTGCCTAAGGTAACTGTGCAAACCCCCAATGTACTTTAACAAAGTTTATTGAGAATACAAATTAATATGCAAAATAAGAGCTCTTCTCCTAAATTCATGAGTACAATATTTCACACTTTTCCATTTCAACTGTCTAAAATTTTGCCAATCCATAATGGTCTTTTGCATTTAAGCTAAGGGATAAAATTGCCTTTTAATGGCAGCAATAAAACTTGACCAAGACATAGAGATCTTACTGTAGTTTTTAATCTCTTCTTGAGTCCTTGCTTCCCACCATACAAGTGTAGATCCTTCCATCCTCAAAGAAGCCAATTGAATCTTTATGTCATCTTCATGAAGGTTCTAAATTCTGCAATATACCTCCAATTGACGTATCCAATTGTCCAATATTTCTGCATTTATCTCACCATTATACATTGGAAGCTCAAATTTGACATCAAGTTTGAGTAAGGGTGTTTTTCCTCTTGTGGCTTTTGAGTGAGTGTGGGTGGTTTTTGTGGTGGAAGTGGAAGATGATGTTGATGGTGATGATGAGGATGATAAGGATGATGATGAAGATGGAGGTGGCTTTCCTCCACCACCCTTTGAACTCTTCTCGTCATCTTTCTTATCATCTGAAGTTCCTTCTCCATGTGGAGGCTTAGAACCTTCTCCTGCCATCCCAATAGTAAATGCATCAAACATAATTTTAATCATCCTCTTTATGTCATTGAAGTATTTTTTGACGCCATCCTCTTCTGAATGACCTTCAATTTCACCAACACTCGACATGATGGTTATGGATTCAGGCTCAACTTCTCGTGCTTGTACCTCTTCAATCAAATTAGCTTCTGGTGCAACTTGTACCTCTTCAATATCAACTTCTTGAGACAAACATTGAGGTGCTTCAAGTGCAGTTATGAGTGGAACTTTGGGTGGAGATGATGCCCTTGTGGCTCTCCTTCTTCTGGTCCTAATCTCAAGACTTGAAACCAACAATTTCCCTTCACCTCTCTACAACTTTAACCTTTTCATCATCACAAATTTGCAACCATTAAAACAATACTTGCACAAAAATCAAGCAACTATCAATCTAACAACCTTAGCAACCCCTGCTCTCATACCAACTTGACCTAAATATGAATGTTAGTTTTTTTGTGCTAATTTCATCTTTAGATTTAAAATTTATTTATTGATATTATGCTTGATGTAAATATGTTTCCTTGTTGTTTATGTGTGTCAAATAGGTAAATTAGCTGATTTTTATGAGTGAATTCAAGAGAATAACGCATGAAATAAATATGATGAACAACAACAAAAACAAGAACAACAAACCATCACAATTGATCCATCAACACAAAGTTTTGATGAAGGAGTTCACCCCTCCTGGGTTATATCTCCTTGGTCCATCTTCCATGGCTTAGGCCTCTGTATTAGCTCAAAAGTGCAAAAAATGTTGTTTACATTCACCTACAGCTCCTAAAACATGCTTTAATGAGTCCAGAATATCCAAATTTATCAGAAATGACTCTTCCTGCTCTTAATTTGGTCTTCATCTGATCTAGGCATGGCCTTGCTTCCTGGTGGCCCTTGGCTTCTTTTTTCGTAAAAGTGAAAAAAAAAACACTTTTAGAATTTCTCATGTGCCTCTGAAACCTGTACCAATGGATTCAGAGAATGCCAATATGCTAGGAATGATTCTTCCTGAGCCAAAATTGGTCGAAAATTGCTCCAAATATGCTTCATTTACTTTTCCCCTAGAATCCTTCTCCAAAACTGGAGAGAACTCCAGTTAGCACAGTCAAAATAGGGATTCCACCGAACCTAACGGAGTTTGCTAAACCTGCCACTATTTAAAACTAGTTTAGTTAGCAATTAATTGCAGTTAGAAGCGAATAAGTATGGCTTAACTGCACATAAGCGCAGTTTAACATAACATGGTTTAACAATATCTAATCCCAGATTATATTAATTAACCCACCATTAAACTCTGCCATTAAACTTCCGCTCCACCTGTGGTCTTCGTAGCATGGTCATATGGGGAGGGGGCTAGCCTGCGGGGCTGGCCCCCTTCAAACCCTCGTTGTAGAATTTGGTTGACGTTAAATACAAGTTGGAACCTTATATGGTTAAGACCCAACGTAGTAGCATGACGGTAACACAGATAGTTGGCACGGGGGAGGTTGTGGGTTCGACCCCGACCCCCGCGCATAAATTTTGTTCCAGATAACATTGCCTATACCCAAGGTTGAAAACTTTGGTTAAAAATCATTGCCTATACCCAAGGTCGAAAACTTTGGTTAAAAATCATCCGACCTGAATTTATATGCACATGTCCATAATTTCAAACTTTGGATATAATAAACCGACTTTGATATAATCATGAAATTCGACCATGTAGTTTCATTCCAAACTTTGGATAGGGTCCACCAGAGGGGGCACGTGGCAGCGCTTGGTTGCACCATGTGTCCAGCTCTGGTTGGACCATTCCAATCTAAAAACATTTCTCATTCAACATTAAGATAGATTGTAAAAAAAATTTCACCTCCAAAGTTCACTAGCGAATCCTGTTGTGACACTTGTCATAGTGTCACTGGGTGAAAACTAAAGAATATTCCTTGCATGCTGACTGGGTTGCCATGTCATCAACTTATCATTGTTCTGCAGATTTTTTAGCTGTTTAGGAAAATGAACAACAGGGTCTATCTTCTTCGTCCAGACTCTGTTTTCGACGAAATGAATTGCGTTGGATTCCTAGCGACCAGCTCTTCGCTGTCATTCATATTCCAATGAATTCTGAGGACTTTCATTTTTGAGATTTTACATTGAGCACCTGATCAATGTTGGTTATAAACATGGTTTCGTGACCTATTTTAGTTATGGCTCTCAACATGTTTGGTTGGTAAATGAATGGATAATGAATCCATTACCTAATATATGTTATTGTAGCTGTTATGAGAAGACATTATACCTTCTTAATGATTTTCAGATAAGTATCAGACCCTTAAATTCAGATATGCGTTTATAGCCTATATATTACATATTCACAATGTGTTCGACGAAATGTCTGCCATGGTTAGGCTTGGTTAGGTCAAGTCCTTGATCAAGTTTTGTGTTAAAGTCTTTGTCTTTGTGTCATTTATGGTTTTGGAAAGCCTCATCAAGTTATGGGAAGTGACTTGAATTCTATCCCTTAAAAGGTGACACATATTTCGCAGTCTCAAACACAGAATTGGCTGAAAAAGACTGCAATTGCACCCTCGCAGTGGCTATGTATGTGATTGGAGGCCTACAGTCGTATGGATGCAAGGTTTTTCATGTTACTGGAAGTCCATATTAGTGAAAAGGAAAGTTAACTCAAGGTTTGGACACTTGGAAGGGTGGTTTATCCCTTGGGGGTCCTGTAGCTCCTCAGGGAGATGAATAAGGTTTTGGTTTGTTGATTCCATTTCCTTAAGGTGATCTAGGAGGTTGAATTATATCATGGTAACTCTTCGTCATATGTTTACCCCACTGAACTGGTAAACTTAGGTAAGTGTGAGAAAAATGCATTACATAAGAATATATGTTAAAAGTGTTTTTATTTGATCGAAGAATAAATATGATAAAAGTAACATTTATATTTATATTTATATTTTGATTTTAATTTTATGCATTAAATGAATATGAAGAAAGGTTAATTCTTTATACATAAAATTTTAGTACACAAACTAGAGATAATACTATGAACAACGATGCACTTTAATAATAAAAAAGATATGATGCACATTCTCCATTATACTTCAGAGTAAACGTATACAACCTCTAAAAACAAAGTATGAGGAATGGTAAACACCTAAAATCACCATGGAATTTGAGACAAAACAAATGGGATTGCGTTACACGCACTCTTGGTGTTTTTACGGGCACCAGCTTTGATGGTGAGAATATTGTAAACAATTTTAAAGTGAAAGTTTGAGAGAGATTCAATGTCCGAGTACCAAAATTGAATTGTCCAATTACCTAAGCCGTAGGTGGAGCAGCTATAAAATTAGGGGATGTTGACATCATAGAAAGAAAATAATTTTTGCAACCACTTGTTGAAGATAATTTGATTTATCGTTTCCTAAATTGGATCTAGAATTGTGTTTTTAAATCCCAAGTGATCGAAAGAAGTGTCATTGTATATGTTCCACCATCTCTGCACCAGCGTTTTTATATCTTCCTTCTCCATATTTTCCTCCTTTACACTGAACCTCCACGGCTTCGATCCTTAAAAATGCACATCCACATCCATGCAAACAACTACGACAAATTGTAAGGAAGGAATTATGTTGCTATATGCCTTTGATAAAACCATTAAACACCGTCATAAGTTCATTGTGACACTCTCGATCCAAGGCATAATGCAAGATGGTGTTCCATTACTTCAAGCACCACGTGGGGATCCATGGTGTTCTTTTAATTCAAGGGCCACAACGATCCGTGGTGTTCCATTACTTCAAGCCCCACTATTACTTGGGGCACGTTTAGGTGATTAATTAAATGTTGTTTCATATTACCGCATAAAAAATATGCATGGATCATTCTAACATACAAGACAGTATCTTTGGTTAAATCATAACGATCCATAGAGTTATACTAGATTTAATCCTATCTATTCAATTAAAAAATAGAAAAGCAACAATTCCACATCCAAAATTTAAAATAAGTACACCTATTCCATATAAATATTAGAAACATCTCGTAATTAAGTTAAATTTATTAATATTTTTTAAAATTAAAATTAAAATGAACTGGAATAAAAAAGGAAATATCTAAATGTGAAAAAACTTGTTAACTTTTTCATTTAAGTTTATGGGTTTGAAATCAATTATTTAATATATATAGTTTATCATACATAATTAATTAAAAAGTAAAAAAAAAAAAAAAATTATACCTAACTCCTTTTATAAAAATCAATTTTAAATAAATTTAAATATAATTCCAACTAAATTTAAAATAAAAATGGATCACTCTAAATATCAAACATCCCATACCTTTTAGATATAGTAAAAAATATCATAATTAACAATAATAATGGCAAGTTTTGTGCAAGAAATTTATTTGACGTGATTTTATTGCTACTTAGATTTATAATGATTCACAAATAGTGTTATCACAAAACAACTCAATTGAGTGTAACTGTTTCAAACCACTTCTAACTGAAGCTTAGCTTCTTCAGTTTGAGAGGGCTCTCTCAAGGGGTTTTATGATATTGAATAATGATAGTACTAGATGGTTAACTCTATGGGAAATGTAACTTGTTTTTTATGTTTGCAGGTTGAAAAGAATGCAAGCTTGCTACCATTGGGCTTATGGAGTCAACAATCAGTGATTTCAGTGGCAAGGTTTCTTGACATGGAAGCTGAGGTAGATAGAGGTCTTTAACAGAGACAACTCACACATAAAACATAGGAAAACATAGCCATTTCATCACTAAAGGAAGTCAGAGCATAATATTATGAATTCAGAGTAATAGAGATGAAATCTACTGCAAGTGGTAAACATAAATATATAGATCAATAAGACATTAAAAACCTCATGAGAATCTCAGGTCTGTCAAGAAGAAAGTCACTCTGTATTACTGATAAAAGTCAAATACATAAAAGTAACATTTTTGTGCAAAAAATCTCCAACCCTTGACTACTTCGATGCCTTGTCTTTAAATAGAACTTCTTTACAATAAATATGATATGCTTGGTGGCTAGACCATCGAATTCTCCTATGACACATCACATAATTGAAATACATCACTTCTAAATGAAAACTGACAGCTACACCATAGGGAAAACATTTCCTAATAAGAACCTAACTCTTATTTATTACATAACTCTACCTTATCTTGTGATATGCTCGAAAGACTCATGATAGAGTTCATTAACACTTTACATATTAAAAACCCTCCTAGACTTGTGGAGCATAACCCTACTTTTTAGGAATGCTTTACCCTTATCTTCAAAGATGCTTTCGCTGGTGACCTGTCGTCATAGCACCTCCTTCAATTAATAAATATTTGATGATAAGCTCCCTTGAAATGTTGGAGGAGTCCAGCTGTCCAAAATTGTCATTAAGATGCTCCAAAACCTTTAACAAATGCTCGCTACGAAAACAGGATAGTTTCGTAGCGAGTTTTAGTAACATTGAAAAAGTGGCTTCTGGACCCAACAACTTCGCTCCTTTGTTGTTCCATAATTTCAATCAAGTCATGACACATCACCACCATCAATCTCCCTTGAAAATTGAAAAAAGTGACTTTAGAGGCAAAAAGGATACTACAGGTTTTTTCGTAGCGTTTTCCTGGCTTTAAGCCTAGGAAACACTGCAAAACTGTGTAAAAGTGCAGAAATTTCACCTTTCAAAACTATCTTCACAAAATGACCTCCTGCTGCAAATCTTGATTTTCTGCATGTAATGAACCCTCTGAAGCATATTCAACCTCAACTTATTGCTCCTGTGGTGTTTCCTCTTCATTTATGATCAATTGAGCAATGGGCTCCTCAACCACAGTCATCTTCAAACCTTCTTTTCCAGCTATTCATGAATCAGTTCTAATTGCTCTTAAAGGTCTTTGACTTGGTCCTTCGGTGTCCTACTCTTAGATTGCAAATGTAGGCTCATTTTTTTGATGTGTTTGACCTCCCCTCTCAATCGCTGAGTCCATTTGATCAATTTCTCTGTATTTTCCAAGGTCTTTGACACACTTATAACATGTTCTTCCCATATTTCTTTCATTTTTTCAAATGGCACCTTCCGAACCTTGTGCTTCCTTGCCTCTTTCTTCAAGACTGATATTTTATCTTTTTTCAACTTCAACTTCTCCTCAAGGGTGTCAACTTCTGTCCTTTCAGTGATTTTCTCTTTTCCCTTTTTTTTTTATGAACCGATCTTCTTTTGCAGGTGAGGAGAGGTCTATGATGTTTTCTGGTGGTTGAACAGTTTCACTAGCCTTCTGAGCCTCTTTGATGCTTTCTAAGACCTTTCTTGCATGTCTTGCCAGTGGTTTTCTAGCTTGAAACATGAATCCTACATCATCACCTGTAAACTTTAACTTCTTAGTTGTTTTTCCTTTCTTAAGCTTCCTTCCTCCCTCATCTATGTCTTTAGCTTGGACAATGGGAGTTTCTTCAATATCAATGGCATGCAAGATGTCCTCTAAGTTACCCTTAGCCACTATTTGGCTCCTTGTAACTCTCTTGCTGCCATTTGCTAATTGTTGGCTTTTGTTTTGTAGGTGTAGCTTTGGGTGTATCAACCTTTTGAAAAGGCTCTGTCCCTATGCTCACTGGTTTTGGGAACTCTAGTTTTGGGAACTCTTTTAGGAGTGACAACATCTACTTCAAAACCACTGATGAATAGAAAGGATGTTCAATATTTACCTAATCTCTTTAACTCCTCTAACACCAAAACTTGATCAAACCATGATGACAAAGAGAAGTTTCATTTCCTTCTTTTTTAACTTGGACCTTATCTGAAATTTTAGCTAGAATTTTGTATAAGTAAAAGGGAAAATCAAGAGACCTCTTACCCACAAAATGCAGTAGAAGCCTAAGGTGGTAGGAATAGACCATGTGAAACCTCCATTCATAGGTGAAGTACTTCTGAATAATTAGCAACAGCTTTGAGAAGTTGTCCTTCATATAGGTCCTTGGAATAGCATTTGTGAGATCAATTTCACTATGGTCTGGCTTGATAAATTATTTATAATCCTACATGGTGAACTTGATGCCTTTGAACCACTGTTCCCCTTCCCTAGGGATTATTTTTACTACTGCAATGGTCTCTGGTGTTACTATGAGGTTTAACATTCCCACCTTTGAAGCTGTCCCATTGAAACTGATAGCAAACTCCTTAGAAACCTGCAAATGGCGCCCTTGCAATCTTTGACAGAACTGCAAACAGCCTGTTCTTCTGAATATCTCCAAGGTAGTTAGGACTTTATTAACAAATTCATGTTCGATGGCTCATATCTTAGGCAGTGACCACCTTTATTAGTCTTCTTTCTTGCAGCCATGGTGAATTTATATCTTCTCAGCCTCGCTTGATTAGTGACACCTGCAACTTTTGAAAATGCCAGCAACCATCTTGGCTTGGTGAAGAAGCTCTCCAGCAACTGAATAACATGCAAGGATAAAGCAGAGAATAAAAAAAGACTCAATTGGGTAATTTTTTATGGTTTCGATGACAACTCATGCCATAATCATGACTCATGCATGCTAAAAATGATAATGATGACCTAAGGCATGACCTTGTACCTTTGAAATAACCCTAACTGACTCAAATGACATCCACCCTATCTCCTCTAATCATGAACTGAAACCTTGCACTGGATTTGACAAGACAGATAGAAAACCCTCTTTTCGTAGCGTGGGTTCATTTCCTGGCAGTTTCGCTACGAAACTATTAGGCAGTTTCGTAGCGAAAACTGCTATTTTACAGTGTAAAATGCTACGAAAAGAGGAAAAACTGGTTAAAGTGTCCTTTTTGGATTTAAATGCTTAGGATATGGAATTTGACACCTAATGATGACTGATGGGACACAATGTGACCTATATGGAGGTGGGTTTGAACCTTAGGATAGGTTAAAAATGAAAAAAATTAAATTTTCCTATATCAACTTGTGACTGTTTCGGGGATTTATCACCCTAGAGGTTGGTTGGGATTCAACCTCCACAGAGCAGGGGCGTACTACTTAACAGAGACTCACACGATCATGCACATTCATAAAAACTAAATAGAGCAGAATGAGAGGTTTACCCGTTGGTCCTACGTTTGAAGTAGATCCACGTGGAGCGACTTAGCCAATCAAACACAACGATTTTCCAAAAAGGGTGTTTTTTTTTTTTCTTTCCAGTTTCCGCAGGTCAAATCCTAGTCCAAAAGGCATAGCGAAAATTTTCCAGAGGTATAGGGAGGCCAGACGACCTAGTTGGAGGCAGATTTGTGGTTGTATGTATTTCCCAGATCCAATAGTACGAATTCTAGGTTGCAGTGCGAGTAGTCAGTGTGGGGTTCGAGGAGGCCAAATTGATTGCAAAGGATGAAAATATTCTCCATATTATTTTAATAATATATTTGTCGAAGGATTGCCAGTTAGGCATCTAGATTATTGTACTCTCAAAATTTGTTGCATAATAATAATAAAACCCTCATTAGTTGCATCGGTTTTCTCTTCGGGGTTTTTCCGGGGAATTTTCAGTCCCAAATAATTGTGTCAATTTTATGTGTGTGCCAGGGTTGCGGGGGAGCGTCGCCCCCCTTGAACCCGCTTGCAAAGCATGCTCCGCTCGGGAGCAGATCAGGAGCAACATCGTGAACTTTCTCCTGAAATTCGCTCCTTGCAGGAGCGAATTTCGAGAGTGATCTCCCTTGAAAAAAATTTTCCCCTTTGTTTTTTGGGAGCAGGATGTTCGCTCCCTGACCACTCCCATTTGCTCCTAGAGTGAATTGTTTTAGGCGGGAGTGGTCGGGGAGCGATTGTTCCCGTCTAAAAAACTTCGCTCCCCGTGGGCGAAAAAGGCGTGGTTGGGCGATGGGTTTTTGGAGAGAGGGGAGGGGCCAAAAGAAATGAAAATCCCTCCTCCCCTCCCACAATTCACCATTTTCATATTGAGAGAGAAAGAGAGGGCTTTTGGAATTGGAGCTTGAGTTGAGGAGGCGAATTGAGAGGGTTGCTTGAGAGCTTGTGGAGCTTGCAAGGGAGATTGGAGCTTGGGATTAAACGCCAAAGAGCTAATCTAGACTCTAATCTAGCATTTTTGTTTTTTATATGTTCATTGTTAAGAAAATGTTCTCTTCTCTCTTTCCCATTCCCACTCCTCCATTTTATTGTAGGCAAAAAACTATAACTCCACCAAAGTTCTAAACTTCAAACATGATTTCTATATGGCTTGGCATTCTCTTGATTTTGGTTCGTTTTTTTGTTATGATGGTGTTGGGGAGAAGGAGTGATGAAGAGGATGAAGAAGTGGGTGGTGGTGGATTTGAAAACCCTGGAGAGGAGTACCTTGGTGAGGAGGAGGAGGATAATGAGAGTGGAGATGACGAGGGCACAAAAACCAAACCACACCAAACCCCTTTGTGGAAATATGCTTCTAGGCCCGCAAGAGGGAAATGGGGTGGAACCACTAAATTCACATGCCTCCATTTCAAAAACAATTACATAGGTTCATACATCCGTGCCAGAAAGCATCTCTGTGGGAAAATGCTATGGGATGGAAATAAACAAATAGGAATCAAAACTTATGGAAGTGTGCCACAACATCGAAAGAGCCAAATACATAAGGGAAGATGAGGAAGCCCAATACAAATCTAAAAGATCAAAGGGTGAATTTGAACATGGCAACACGAGCCCACAATCACATAGACTAAGAACTCCATCAACATCCTCCCATGGCTGTGGATATGGAGGCATAGGAATAGACATCCCTTTAAGGCGTTGAACCATATCATATTTCCTTGATGAAGGGTGTAGGAATGATGTGGGCGCAAAAATTTTCTGGTTTCTCTATGCATGTGGGATACCATTCAATGTTCTTCGCTCACCCTATTGGCATGAAATGGTTTCTGCCAGTAATGATGACCCCAAAGGATACAAGAGCCCTGGGTATGACAAGGCTAGGACCATGGAACTTGATCATGAAAAAGAAAAAACAACACATTCTTTTGTGTTAAATGACAAATTCTTGGAATGACCATGGGATAACCATTGTATCTGATGACTGGACAAATGTAAAAGGAAAGCCATTGATAAGTGTTCTTGCTGTGTTTACTAGTGGTGCAGTTTTCCTTTCTTCATATGACTACTCAGAAAAGTTCAAGACCACCATAAACATTGCACAAACATTACTTCAAACAATTGAAAGTATCGGGCCATACAATGTCATCCAAGTCATCACTGATAAGGCTTCTAATTTTAAGGCAACAAGAGAAATTATTGAGGATAGATACTACATCATATTTGGTCTGGGTGTTTAGTTCACACAATGAGCCTTTTGATGCATGATATTATTAAGGACAAACACCCTCAATACAAACAGATTGGTGATTTGTACAAGAGAGGCAAGAGAGTGATAAAATTTATTACCAATCATAGCAATACCCATGGGAATTTCCGTAGTCACTCAAGTTTGGAGCTGTTGAAGATTGCGAAGGCTAGATTTGCTAGCTATTACCTCACCTTCAAGCACCTTTTGAAGGTAAGAGAGTCATTGGCTAGCATGGTATCAAGTCAACACTGACAGGTATTAAGGGATATGGCTCCAATTGCAGTTGACAGGGAAGGTTTTGAAGATGTGGAGTAGACTGCTCTTGATGGTCTGTTTTGGGCACGTCTGAGGGAAGTTTTGCAATTCATCAAGCCCATTTATGATGTTGAGAAATCTAGTGGCAACAATAGTGGTGATTTCTCTTGTTTTGATAACTATTTGTGGTGTATTTTTACTTTACTTTATTAGCTTCCTCTTTCCCTTGTTATAATTAGTGATTTTCTTCATCCAAAAACTACCAAACCATAAAGAACAATAAGACAAAGGACACAAGATGTAGGTGATCTGTAGAAATTTCTGAATCTTAATTCTTATGCGGAAATTATTTCTGTTAATCCGATTAAGCTTCTCCTACTTATACAAGTTATCAACTGAATAAATTCAAGTTAACATCAAAGCAAAACACATAACAGATCTCTACCAACTCAGATATAGAATAAGCACATGCACACATAGACAAAGTGACAGTTATTTCTGGACAAACTGTCCCCGGAAAAACCCAATGTGGGAAAATTGGTCTCGGGCTGCTGGAGGGCTCTATTATTAAGAATATTTTTGAATACACAATTTTGGGTTCCAGATCTGGAAAACCCTACAGAGAAAACTCTAGATTTGCAGCACATGGTTGATCTAAGACTAAAAATACTAACTGATTCACACCCTCAAACGGGATTTATAGAACTCAGCCAGATCTAGGCCTAGAAACCCCAGATCTGCCCTTGAAAGACACTGCGTCAGCCTCTGAAGCCCCTGCTGGGCTCTGTGTCAGCCTTGGCTAGCCTCCAAATGCTCAGCACTGTCACTGGAAGGGACTTTGTTACCCTAGACTAGGTGACACAGTCACTAC